>OY744515.1:165454054-165794054 GCA_963556195.1 Sepiola atlantica | reverse complement strand
ATAGTTATAAATTATTTGAATGGATTTGAAACTTATTATTCTGAAACCTAATCTTGAAAATCAGTTTTTCTGCATTTTCATGATATTTGAATTTAAAATATTCAACATATTTTTATCGTATTTAACTTTAATCTAAAACTAAAAAAAATTCTCAACATTTTGAACAATTTGACAAATAATTTAATTTTAGTTGGAATATGGAATAAGTATTAAAAAAGAACAACATGAAATTATTAAATATAACTAATAAGTAAACTTGTATTTTATTATTTAAAAATGCGACGTTTAACTAGAAAACTACTATAAGTCTTGATAATTCATAACTTATTAATAATTGAATCTCTAATAATTTAAAAGAAAAAGTATAAATTTAATTTAAAAATGGAATACAAAAAACCACAAAAACAAAAAATTAAATAATAAGATAAACATTTGGAAGAATTTTAGAAAATTAAAAGTGTAATTTATAAGCTACCAGATTATTTATTTTACTTGTAAACGTATTTTTAATAACTTCACTTTTTCAAGTTACACTCTAAATTAATTGATATAATATTGTCATCTGTGACTTTGTCTGTGAGCGCAGTACTAAATCATGTAGTATGGTTTTCAAGTAAAGACTGGTGTCTTTTTTTATAATATTCTAAAATATCTTTTAATACATTACATGAGTAAATATAGTTTTTGTTGTTTTTCAATTTATTATTTCCAAATAACTTCATTTTACAACCTAATCTCTAAATTAATTACTAAAGTATACTCAATTGTGGTGTTGTCGCTCTGGGCCATACTGAATCATGGATTATGGCTGTATAAAGAAAATGAAAATGTCTTAATTGACTTTGTTTTAATTATGTATTTGTTTTATAAACTAAATAAAATCCTACGCTGGCTGACTAATTATTTGATTAATTAAGTTGTTTCTAACGTATCAATACTAATAGACTAAGAAGGCAAATTATCTTTTCACTATTTCAAAAACAATATATCCCAACTATTCTTGTTACTTGGCTAACTATATGCAAATAATAAAAAAGTCGTCCTAACTTATAACCAAGTAAAAAATGTCCTCGAACTGCTTTAAAAAAAGATATCCCCTCCCGTCAAATTCCATCCTAAAATAAGGTGACTCCCCTCCCACTAAAGTTATTCGTAGGCTAGGCGCGTCCAGCCAGACCCGATATTATTCCATGCCACCGACGAAAAGATAATATTTTTTATTTAGTTTCTATCTTTTAAATATTTTTTATTACCTTTTTGGCCACTCAGATATTATTTTTCTCTAAATTCTAATGTGTATTATCTGAATGTACTTAATTCTGTGTTTGACGTAAATGTGTTTAATTATTGATATATACTGCCTTATTGCCCGTCTATTGATTACCCAGTGAAGACATTCATGAACTCACACGCTGCCCATAAGTTTTGGTTGTCTTTCTCTTATTTATACTCACTTGCGTTCTTTCAGCAGTGTACAGTGAACTTATTCTATATATATATATATATATATATATATATATATATATATATATATATATATATATATATATATATATATGGAAGTCTTTTTTTACCAGCGGGAATACCCGACTAGTACACGGGCGCAGGCAATTTTTCATCTCGGTATGTTAGACACGTGAGACCTTGTCAGGCCATCTATCTTAGGGAACGAAAATCTCTGACAATAAAACCTTGCTACCAACAACTTACGCCGTGACAGCAAACCGTTAGGGAGGGAGGCCTCCTTAGTTCTGATCGACAATTTTTCTAAGGTTAGAATCTCGAACAAAAAATCAGGTTTGCAGACCTACGATTGCGTAAGGAGTAGATATGTTCTGCCTATCGCTGTACCTTGAACTCCTTCGTTATTCATTAGCCATGCGCAGAGGTACCAGCGCTGGGACGCATCAAAGCCATTCCGTGCCTGGTATTGTTTTCTTTACTAGGACAATCAACGCCGTTTCTTTTCTCTATATTAGGGCAACTTGGGAAAAGTTTTTTCGTCATTAAGTCTTACATGACCAGTCTGGGTCGCTCGTGTTTCGACAGGTTGAGAGTACAGGGTAGACAGCTTGTTTGGCTGATAGTTCCGACTGACATGACAGAATACCAAACTATTGTGTAGCGCTCCATCATCAATTGCATAATACCGTGGGTCGTTGTATGTTCCATGTCGCGCATGGAAAGAGACCATTCAGTTATCTCCGGTGGGCTTTACCGAGGCCACAACTCCCATGGAGCAGTTCGCGATTAATGGACTGGTTTTGTGAGCTTATTGGCACTTAACGAGCACCCACCTTGCCTAACCCACTCTATAACAAAACAAACATGACATCACAAAAATTAAAATAAAACATAACCAGACACGCAACAAAAGAACACCTTCGCATCCGCCTTTGAGGCTCGCATTCGCAAATATCTGAGGACTTAGAACCAACATCAACGACGTAGACAACTTTCTCCTGACCAACTCCACGGATATTCTAGCACTAAATGAAACAAACTTTTAATCCTCAATCACCTCTAAGCACTGTGACATGCCTTACTACATCCCACTCAACCGTAAACACCTTGACACACATATACACGGGCTAGGAGTTTATGTTCGAACCCCCCCCCCTCCTGACTAGAGAACATAGGTTAGAATCGGATGACCAAGACTACATGGGCTTTAGATTTTCTATACATCACAGCGTTAGTTACTTATGATTCTCATACCGTTCCTCTTCGACCCAGGACTGTACCCTGCTAAACCCTGTCTCAGAAAGCATAGATAGATCACTCTCAATTGACTTGAATGCTCAGATACATAAATTTCGAGATTTTAATGCACAGCACCGTGACTGGTGTGAATTCTCCAGTCTTACTGACACAGCCGGCAATTCTACGTATAATTTCTCTTTAGCTCACTCCCTCTCCCAGACTGACGATTTCCCGACTTGCATCCCATTTGACTAGACCAGCAAGACTCACTTCTTGTCCTTTTCTTGAACTCAATGCCCGAGGCTTGTGTGTGAAAGCTCATAGCCCACTCGGGAATGCTGATCGCATTGTGTTAATGATTCATATAATACTAAAAAGTCGTCCAAAAGCTGATGAGCCATTGCTCAAAATAACGAAATACTACGAGCAGGCTGATTTTGTGTCAATCATATATCCCATCAGCGACCAGTGTGCAAATAAGTTAACTGAATTGGTGAAAACAGGCATTGAAGCCTATATCCCCATGCGAAATTCATTAGCAAGCCCGACTCTCCTACATGTTTCACCATAAATGTGCAGCTGCCATTGCTGAGAGGCAGCACTCATTCCGTAAATTCGGAAGCCATAACTTAGCTACTAATAGAGATACATTTATAGAGTTAATAAATAATTGTAGGTGAAGCAAAGATAAAGGGATACTGAGTTAACAAAAAAGCGCATTCAGTCCCAGAATCTAGGTACTCGTGATTTCTGGAAAATCTACAATAGTGTGGTGAACAATGGTCAATCAACGATTCCCCTACTATCAAACAATAATTATGTCGTTTGCACGGCAACTGATAAGGCTGACCTACTTGCCCAGCGTTTTGCCTCTAACTCCGCTTTAGACTCAGAAAACCTACATATCAAGACTATTTTACTCATACCTGGTGAAAATCAGAGATAAGGAAAGAGAGAGAGAGAGAGTCGACTTGATATGTGATGTTCTATTGGTAGCATATGCAGAAAGCTCACAAATAGCATCATCCAGAGATTGTAGAGCTGGGCTAGAACGTTGTCATAAACATGAGTCTCCAAAATTGCTAAAGTTGGCTTTGCAAAAATCTTTATATTTTTCGAACTGTGTGGGCTAAAACTGAATCCTGTGTCTATAATAATAAACATCTGCGTAGTTTGCTTTAAGCCATACCTAGTACCTCAGTGGCTTGTAGTATGTATTAACCTTTTATATTTTCATCGGCTTTGTAGAATTTTATAGGAACTTTCTTTCCATCGGATCCACAACACCAAATGCCAGTACTAGAGCAGGATGTTTTATTCTAAAACTCCCCTTGAATTCAGCTGTTTATTTTGCGATAAATGTGTTATTTAATCGGTTCAGAACATTATTTACAGTGAGGATCTTTTACTATGAAAAGGTCTTAACAATCAGTTATATTTTATTGCACCTTTCAAGGCTCCTTTCTATCATAGTTCTAGTCAACAGGTGTTTTGGTGTTCTAGTGTTAGATATTAAATTATTTTTTATATTTTATTTCATTTCTAATAGTCGTGTAGTCTTCCTCAAATTCAATTGCCGTTTTCCTCATGGAGTTTTTTATCATATAGGATTTGTTGTTTGAGCGTTAGGGTTATAAAAGCTTTGGTACGTTTACTTGTTGATTCTTCCATTTTCAAGATTCCTCGTCAGAGCTTTGGTCATAGTCATTTTATTCTTCAAATTATAAACATTATTTCTGGACAGTCCAACTATACTTGATATAGATATCGATATACTTGATATAGAGCTGATACCGTTTGATATGAGAAATGGTAGATAACTAACTAGTATACGCTATTTATTCCTTTATTAAACACAATGTATGTAGGTATTGATGCGGAATGCTGAAAATGATGTATAGAACAAAACAAACAATTGAAGATATTATTTGGGTTACAAATCTTCATAAAGTCTATTTATTTTTCAAAAGATCTCTGACATATCAAATCAGTAAATATGAGACTCACTGTAAAGTATTATTAATAAAATATAAATGAAAATATCAAAGATGGTGTATATCTTTTAATAATTACGGGGAAAACGTCCGTGCTTGGTGGAGTCAATAATCATTATTGACTCCACCAAGCACGGACGCCCACTCTACTTGTTTTCTCCAATAGTGGCTACTATTTTCTTCCTTTTACCCAATATGTCAACACTATATGTGTTTGTACTTGCTTGACATTTTTCTTTTATATTATCACCCTGATGAAGTCTTATAAATAAAGACGAAGCGTTGATGTACACATAAAAAAACATCCATCTTTTGGTCTTCCTTTTTCATTTTCCCATTACGTCGGATTACCTTAATCCTTCTCTTCTCATATATGTATATATATATATATATATATATATATATATATATATATATATATATATATATATATATATATATAAGAGATGAGAGTTTTTTTAAAAATTTACAGTAATCATGATTTCACGTGCGAGTGCACGATATTACAGTTTTAGAATTACATTTGTGATTTCGTTTTTTCCTTTTTACAAATTCACTATTATTCACGATCACCAATTACGATATTTTGTGCTTGATCGGTGCGTATAGTATTGTGCCTATAGTGAATTACTTTGAAAAAGAAATCGCACAAACAGACACACACACACACACATATATATATATATATATATATATATATATATATATATATATATATATATATATATATATATATATATATATTTATGGAGGGCAAACAAATGACTATATAATAAAGTTTACCTCAGGGTTTGCACTTAATGCCATTATATTCTGTAAATGGTGTATTTCTCAGTTATAGGACGTGTCGTAAAATAACACATATAGATAAAGAAAGTACCTATATAGCATCATAATTTCATTGACAGTTAATCGTACGTCTGTTAGCGCATAAGTGTTGGTAGACGTTGCAACTGTCTGCATTCTAGATTCGAAACACGTGTGGCCAGTCACATCTAAATACGATCAGTAACCAATCATTATATGCTTTGCGCTAACAAACTAGCCAGGCGTGATGATTTCACCCCGGAAATAAATCATCACTTTTTCTGTGTAGCTTTTTTTGCTTTATATATTTATATATATATATATATATATATATATATATATATATATATATATATACATCACATCTTTAAAAAACGTTTGTTAAGGTTATTTATGGAATTTAGAAACACCAAAAAACGTTATTTTTTATATATTTATTAAATCAGTAAAATTATATTTTTATATAAATATATGTCTGACAAATTTGCTGTTTAATGACGTTTCTTGGTTTTTCTAAATTCTATAAATAACATTGACATAACGTTTTCCGAAAGATGTGCAACTTCTTTTATGTTCAAATTAGCGACCACCACGCTTACACACATCGGATTTCACTTTCTCGAAGGACGTTAATACAACTGGAATAACAATTTACTATCTCAACCACGAGGAGACAGTCTCTTGCGATTTTTAACAGACAGTAGGATGAGGGGGACAAAAGGAGATACTCTTTGAAAAGGTTATCTTACAGCGAAAGTCTCAGACATATATTTATATATTATGATTTTACTCATTTCATAAATATATTAAAAAATTCTGTATATATATATATATATATATATATATATATATATATATGTATATATATATATTACTACTACAAAGCTCTGCTCACGTATTGAGCCTGTTGAAGTAAATACTGAAGAGATATATGAAGAGTTCGAATGCAAAACGCGATAAATCCAATAAGTTTAAAGTGAAAAATTAAACAATATAACAGTAAAATATATTACATCTAGACTTCGACTAAAAGCTGATTTAAATGGAAAGTGAAAATAAATTATCCTGGTATCATATTTTGTAAAACAGGTTTCCATGAGCGTTGGAATGCAACATGTTTTATAGTAAGAGATTCGTAACTTTTTAAATGGAGTTTATCGCGTTTTGCAGTCGAACTCTTCATATATATATATGTATATATATATATATATATATATATATATATATATATATATATATATTTATATATATACAAATATATTATATTAACAATATTATATGTTTATATACATGAAATAGTAAAGTACATGTGAGCAGTACGGTGTTCAACAAATTTTTATGTTTCTATATTTTTTCATGATGACAGTATTTGAATATATTGTTTAGCTGTGTAGCAACATCACCATCACTGCTTTGCTGATATAAACACATCAACGTGACTACCGACATCTGCGCACCACCTGTAAGCTGTGATCAGGCGCCGTACATCTAACACGCCTGTATATTTTCGTCGATAATGAAAACCTTTCAAAATCTCGCCAACGCTTCCCAATTTATTATTACGAAGCTGACGGCTTGGGAAAACATATATATTACGTGAAATAAAAAATAAGAGACACAAGACACAAAAAAGAAACCTATCTCATACAGATATCTACGAAACGTACGCGTGATCCAACAATAAAGCTCTCTGTGAGGTTAGTAAAATACTTTTTTCTATGGTAATTTATAAACCCACACATACATTTGATTATAGCTTATCTGTTACTGTGGAGTGAAATTCACCATTTCTCAACAGCTAACATATTTTCAGGCATAAGATTAACCATTTTCTAGATACATATTATTCGCATGTGTTGTCTTGGAATTGTCCTTTCTATAAACTGCTGTAATATGTTATGTTGCGAGTTAGTAAGAAGAAACTGAAATTACCATGTCAAAATACAATTAAGGAGAAGGAGAAAATTTAAACAAAATTAACGTGTCCGGGTGAAGTGAAGTGACGTACTGTTGTGAGATGCGGCAAACAATTTAGTCTGGTTTTTATCTTTGGGTTTTGTCTTTGAAAGCGAACGGACGTGTTTTCTAATAACTACAGGAAGCGTGCGAGTATGAATGCTTATACTACGAAATCGTCCAGAGAAACTTCCGAATGTATACTATTGTGGACGGTAAAAAGCTAAAGGTAAAGGTTGCATAGCCTGGACGCGCACGAGTGTCGTTGCCGACATCACACCCTGCCCATGGCTGTCGCGGCGGTGATTTGTAAAGAATCACCGTGTCTAGGGCACAGCATATGGAAGGCGGAGCCCATTCCTTGAACCTTCCATGAGTTTTAGTCAGGTACCCATTTACTTCTGGGTGGACAGACGGAGTTTTCAGACCCGAAAATTCGCATGCCGTGAGTGGGATCGAACCCGGGTCGTCCAGCCCAAAGACAAGTGCTATAACCACTCGTATACAGGCCCTCCCTGTACGGTATGTACAACTAATAAACCGACAATATATCTACAAAAGAAACCCCTATCAAATAATGGCGTCGTTGTTTCTAATTGCTAAGAGTAATGAAATACCTACACGCACAATGAGAGAAAAAGCGACAGACGAACTCTACTCACTGTAAACTACTTTTACGACTGATAATAATACGAGACAAGTTAACAGAAGACAACAACTACGGAAAAAACGCCGACATATTTAAGGCGTGACTACTTTTGGAGCTGCTCCCGCACCTGCTCAAACACCCTAAATTACAACTGACTCCTCTCACGCTCCCCATTTTCAAAAAGGAGCAGCTCCAGCTCAAACTTCTATAAAAAAGTGCGGCTCTTTTTCAGTTATCCATAATGTAAATGTATTTTCTTTCATAAATGTTCTATTCTACCAATGAGTTGTCGAATTATAGGATTTGTTGTACAATGATCTCGTCAATATGAGTGTAAGACCGTCATATAATATTTGACAAAATCTCGCTAATATTTTGAGATGTGCTAAGGGTTTTAGGAGAACATGTCCGACGAAGCATTAATTTTTGTTTCTTGAGGTATAAAATAAAAATAGAAAAATCCCTGAAGTGTTTTAAAACAATTTAAATTTTCATTACATTAACAACCTATTTTTTCAGGGGAATACACTTTGACTCGATATTATTTTCTATTTATTTTGGAAACGAATTTAGATTTGTTTTAAGTAAAAAAAGTTTTACTTTTAAATATTATTAGTGATTATTTTGCTTCTAAAGAAGACATTTCTCTGAGAGAGGAGAGACAGCAAGAGCAACACTAATGGTCGTGTTGTTGTTTAATATGTGTTTGTTTTACGAACGTTACTATATTGTATAAGGTATATTATTATTTACCACAGTAGAAAGGCGCAAGTACTTTGAAACAAATCGATTTATCCATTTTTGTTCAATACTATAATTTAGGGCGAAAAAAAACAATGAAGTTTATTTTTTAAAGATTGAATATAAAATCTTTTTTGAGTAGTTATACAAAAAATATCAATAAATTGTCAATAAACAATTTAGAGATCGATTTAATGTGTTAAAATGTCATACAAAATATCTGGCCTAGATCCTGGGAGTTGAAAAAAATATCGGGTCAAAAATATTTTAAAATGTCAAGTTTATCTTGTAAAGAATGTAGAATGTTATTTTCACATAACTAGAAAAATTAGTATTTTTTTACATGAAAGAGGACTTTAAAAATTACTATTTGAAAAGTTTATATTTAAAGAAGTTAAGATTTATGATATAAAACTTTAATCTTAATGCGCTCTCATTATTAAAAATGTATTAACATTTTCTCGTACGCTACCTTGTCCGGGGGTAGTTGATGATTTTACGTTAAATTTATATAAAAAAATGATCCCCCACACTAAAGTCTAACCATTTGGGGTATTCTTTTTTTCTGATATTTTCCTAAACTGTTTACATTTAATCGCCTAAAAATAGTAGAATTTCATTTTGATTGTTCGCTAAAATTAAAATACGATGGCTTAAACTAAATGATCAGGTAATACCAAGTTTTATTATTTAAAACAATGTTAGAAGCAATAAAAGAAATGAATTTTTTAGAAAGTCTCGGTTTTATCGTAAAGAAGATCACATCACAAAATAATATGCATTTATAAAAAATCAGTTGAAAATATTTTACGGCGTCGAAAGTATAAACTTTACCAATATACAGATAGGCATTTAAAAATGTTGATAGAAGTATTATAAAATTTTAGTTAACTTACAGTTTCGGGGCGAAAACTATTTCCGTGGTTCTTGAAGTAAAGGAGAAACTTGCGAAGATACTACACTTTGAAAAGCAGACAAACACACAGTTCTATTTTCAAGAGTTATAGCGATATGTGGTATTATTTCGTTTAAGTAGGGAATCATATATAATGTGTAGGGGTCAAATGGCTTACAAAACAGATGTATTTAATTAATTGTTATGGAAACAAACATTTTTTAGTTATGTTTACCCTTAAATATTTTAAATACCTTTCTTTGAATAAATAATAATAATAATAATAATAATAATAATAATAGCAGTAAGATTGAGTACAAATTAACTGTCTTTAAACTAAAAGAACAATTGGCTTATTTATTCAATCAGCAACAGACATCTTTATCATGAATACGAAAATGTTCAAATCCTTAAGAAAATAACTTCAAATACATCTATAGACTCACTGGCGCTTTTGAAGACATTTGTTGCCAAATTGTTTCCTGCCTTAAGAAGACTGTCCTATCAAAAATATAACATGTAGATGTAAAAATCTACTCGCCTCTATAAAAATAAACTTGAGAATTTCAAATGTTCTGTTTTCATGTATAACCGTCTCGTTCTTTCTCCCTTCCCCCCTCTCTCTCCCTATCTCATATGCATTTATCGGAGATATAATTTTAAAAATAACTCATAGAGTTTAACTAAAACCTGTTTTCCCTTTTTATTGCTGAATAAAAAACTAATGTGTTTAAAAAGAATCAAATAATTTTGGAGATAGGAGCGAGGAGCGATGAAACAACGCTATTTAATCCCAAATGGGGTTGCCCACGCTCCACTTCCGCTGAACATAAAATGAGCCCTCTTCCCCTTTGCTCCAGATATTTGTGCGGATACAAAAAATGTCCGACCATAGGGCTCTTAAACTAGTTGGTGTAATAAATATTGACCATGCTACATGGAAATTATATTGCTTAAAAAGTGGATGTTCGTTTCATGAGAACATATTTAATATGCTTTTATTTCATGTACTTTCATTTATTAATCTCTTCCTACTGATATTTTTACATCGTTTGACACTTGCAATTTACAAACTTGATAGTTGTCAACTTGATAGGTCTGGTACTCCCACGACGTAAATTCACTAGACCAATCCGACAATCTGCCAAATCCCATCCATTCACTGTGGTGGCCCCCAGATGCCGAAGAGCTTACTACTCCAAAAGCTGTTTTCCTCGTGCTGCTGGACTCGGAAACTCCTTCCCTGTTCCCTGTTTTCCTGACGGTACTGACATACAGAAATTAAAAACTTATGTAAACAGACATCTCGCTGTGCAGCTCGAAATGAAGGTTGACCCCCCCCCCCAAAAAAAAAATGCAAACTCTCACCCTTTTTCTCAGTAGCCCCTTACGTCTACAGAGGTTTGTTTGGGGTGAACTATGTTAAAAAAAGAATTTTGAAAATATATTTTGTAAATCAAATTTACACTGATTGACACAGAAAAATAAATATACAAGATACAACCCAGCAACTAACAATAAATACCCAAGAAAAGCAAATCGAAGAAGTTCAACAAAAATTGCGCTTTTGCCCCCTTAAAAGCAAATTACACGTAACGTTTATAGTTTGACTTCTCGCGGTTGTATTTCTAATTCACCTATTTGGGATTACAGTCCGCATAAAAGTGAACTGAGTTATTTGATTAAAACTGTTATACAAAAAACTTGGGTAGACACTAAAGTGTTTTATTCTAAGAACTTTGCAAACAAGTAAAATAGCACAATACTGAATGTTTATATTTCTGACGGATGGTTATGAAAATATTTAACTCGTTTTCCATGACGATATTATAACAATCGCATGAATTATCATGGTATAACTATTTAAAATGTGTTTCTGCAATAATTCCAATTGAAGTCACACGTTTTGTTAAATTCGGTTCATGCTAAAATAAAATTAACTGTCTCTGAACTGAAATGGCTAGCAACCAATAAAACCTCTAATGACAAACGCTTCCACATATAATAGAAATTCCCATACTATTTTAATATTAAATACATGGTCTGGTGATTTGAAAGAAAAAGAAAAGTTTACATTAAATAAGTGACAATGTTTTTAAATAGCATATAAAATGCAATAACAAATGTTTCAGGAGATTAGACAATCTGTATCAGACATATATACATTTGTAGTTTTACTGTGTGTAATCAAATTACAATGTAACAAGACAAGTTTGTTTGTAAATATTTAATGCAGATGAAACTTAGTAACGCTCATTAGTTTGCCACAATTTGTTTGAATTAATTAATTTTTTGCCTAACGTATCTTAAGTATGTAAAACTCGAAATCAAATTTGCGGAATAATAGTATACGCATTCAGTAAAAAATACGACTTTTTCAAGTAGATTTTGAGATATAATCTAGTAAAATTATAAATTAAGCTATTTTACTTTACATTGTGTAAAACATGCCAACCCTATAAAATGATTGGTGAAATAAAGTTTCATTAAAAAGTTTTTAAAAATAGTACATTTTTAGATAAGAACCCAAGGTAAAATTAACTTGGCCTCGGTACTTTTCGGATGTTTACGTAAACCGCTGGAAAGTGCCGACGCCAATTCGGTTGACATACCAGCGTCTCAAAAATCAAACAAAAAATAGGCTGGATGAACAGGTGGGATGAAGAAAACATTAAACAACATTTAAAGGAAACAATTTAAGCAAAACCATTAAATAATACATTTGGTCAAATTGTGAGAGAGAAATATTTATTATTGTTTTAACGAATTAATACAAAGTTAACACGTGATAAATTATATTTTTTAGTGTTTTTTTATACTCGAAAATTATTTTTGGTGTGTAATCACGTAAAAATTGCGTCGTACGGGTTAGTCTCTTTTACTAGAAAATGTTTTTTTGTTTCTTTTGGATACGGGTTCAGGGTTAGGATTAGGGTTTAGGGTTAGGATTAGGGTTTAGAGTGATAGACTAGAGTTTAGGATAAGGCTTAGGGTTAGGGGTAGGATTAGGGTTAGGGTTAGGATTTGGGCTTAGAGTAATGGATTAGAGTTAGGTTTAATGTATTATTTCTTTTGCGATAAATTTTTCTTCCTGTCAAATGTTAATAACTCCTTCGGAAATGCCAGATAACATTCTTTGCAGTACTTTCGCGTGTCAATCAGTTGTAATCGCGCTTCAATAAGTTAAAATGTTGATATGTCGTCTGTTAATTCGTTTTACTAAGTTAAAATTTTGACATGTCATCTGCTTATTTTCTCACAATTTGATTAGATAACCGCTTCGGTACTTTCCGGCGGTTTACGTAAACATCCGGAAAATGAAAATGCCGACGCCAAGTCGATTTTAGCGTGGGTTATGCTACAAATCTGAGCACCTGAATAACTTTGTATTATCTACAACGAGTTTATTTATAATTAGAATAATATTTGTCAGCATAGCAATTTTATTTTTTATTGTTTTTACAAAGTAAGAGTTATGTATGTTACACTTACTAAATATTCACTTTTTGTGGAAGTTTATAATTCGTTGGGGAATCGCTTATATAGAAAATGCCTCAAACAATTATCGCATTATAAAAATGCCTCAACCAATTAATACATACTGGTGAGAACTGTGAGGAAATAGTTATTAACTTTTAGATATTTATTTTGTGCAGTTAAAGCTTTATTGTAGAATGTTGGAATTAGTATCATTATTTTATTGTGCTACGCCTCTATGTATCTCTATTTTAAACTATCTTCACAATTTCAAAAAATAAATGCGCACAACAGCCACACTATTTATACAATATCAATATTCATACAAAATACAGTTAATATCTAAATTCAATTATTAGCATTATTTTAGAATTCATTTCATTATATCTTTAAATATTTTGAAGCTATCTTTGATCTGAACTGGCAACATGTTTTAAGTGCTTACTAGAAACCCATTACTTTTTTTTTTTTAATTATGAATATAATATACAAACTAACAACGCTTACAAGTAGACGATTATCTTTGAAAATGTTAATGTCCGTAGGCTCAATTGGTTTGTTAATAAGCCGCTAGCATTTTATTTTAATTAAATAATATTTGGGAAGTTAAGCATTTTTTTAATGTGTTAGCAATTTCTTATTGCTCTTCTTACATACTCACAAACACATTTTCTTATATGATTTTACTTATTTTTATTACGTTTTCTTTCGATTTCAAACACATGAATTGGAATCATCAGTATATAAGACTGCTCATATTCGATGACTTGTGCAGTTTTTACTCGGCGTGCAACAAAAAAAGCTTGTGAGTATTGCAAAGTGTATGGAGACAGCACACTGCTTTTAAATACAACTTCACTTAAACTTTCAGACTTCAACTAAATAATTTTTAAGCTGCAGTATGCGGAGTGTGTCGGTCCTATTTGAGTTTAATAACGAGCGACTATGCCAGTTTCTTCACGACACGAATGTCAGAAATATAAGAATCGGCGGAATAGAGTAATTTCCACTACACAACTGTGGTTAATTACCTTTATTCAATGGGGAAGATTCAGAGATTTTGTTTAAGCGTACTCCACGTGGTGAATGACCACAAAAAGAACCAGCACGCAAGACATTTATCCAGTTTGCTGGCTCAGCATCCGTCTATTATCGCATTGAATGATTGTCTTTATGTTAACATGTGGACGCGTACACAATGGCTCATTCCCAAGAAGTAAGCGATATCTCGAACAAAACAAAATTTTCATCCTCGATAGACCATGCTGTGTGTCTTTCGGGACTGATAACGTATTATTCATTCTACATTTCTTAAGCGAAACCAAACAGTAAATATAGAGTTTTGCGTTAAGAAATGCAGTCCGCGTAAAGCAATTAAGTAAAAAGACCGAATCGGCAACAGCTCGTGTTTCAGCATCCTTATATCGCTAATAAAACTAATACATTTGTTCAAGAATTTGGATGGAAAGTGTTGTCTCATCCCCAGTATCAGCGAGACTTACCACCATTAAATGTACATCCTTTTCGATCTTTTGCAAGTCCATGACGTTTATTTATGGTTTGGTTGGGCAGATTTCAAGCTAAAAACTAGATTTTTATCGTCAAATGATAGAAAGGTTTGAGAAATTATCAACAAGAACAGATATTGACTATTAGTTTGTAAGTTAATATTGTGTGACCATGATAATAACAACATTTTGAAAATGGTAACGACTTATACCCCAACCCAATAGATAACTGACAGACACAGACAGTAAAGTAAAGTTATTTTCATTTACTGACGACTAGAGCTTTTTATTAAAACCCGTATATCCGAATCTGATCGTGCATAGATTTAGGCCAATTTTGGATGAGAATTCTCGGGAAATATGCGACTGTTTTGGTAACGTTCAATATTTTTTACCGTTTATCGGGATCAACAGCTTCTCTTAACAAACAAGAATTCAGAAAAATGTCTATTCTCACGCTCAGATCTATTACCAATGGATAGTCTTTTTCTTTATATAATAACTATTTCGTTGTAGGACACTTATTATTACATATTTTTCGAAATTATTTTTCTGTTATAACCTATATATATATATTCTACCTAAATAAAATCATTCTTTTTCGTTACACATTCTTGTTTTTTATGGAGACATGCGTATTAATCCACTATTCAAAATACTTTATTTATCATTCTCGATTGCTGCAATAGACGAATAATGGAATTAAATTCCAAGAAGACAGAGCAATTCTTGGAGTCAATACGACAATCATTCGTTAACACTCACTTGCCTTACTCATACGTTTCACATTTTATTTCCTTTTAACTAATTCATCGATTCATATGATTGATGGAAAATACAGATACTCGAATCCCACCGGCTACATTAAAATACTAACTTTCTATTTTAGTTTTCCTCTTTAAACAGCTGTTTTTTATGGGATTACACAGACTTCGATAAAAGTAACGAATTTATGGAATAAGGGAATCACATTTCATTTTATAAATTACATTTCGTATTAGCCTTCTGTTACTTTCCGAGCTAATAACACATTAGCGAATTGACACTCCTTTAAATTATTTTTAGAAACAGTTTTTATATGTTTACTGCCTTTCATATACGATGTTCTAACAGTAGTTCGTTTCCTTACAACGGTACATATTAACTATGTGTACATAAGCATTATGATTGTTACCATGTTAATATTACTTTTAATAGTAATGCAGTCATTTTGTATCATCTACACTAACGTTCAAATTCAATTACAGACAAACCGGTTCGTGTTTATTTTACCGATAAAGAGTTACAATAGTTATCTTCAGCAGAAACAATTGCCAACAAATTAAATAATAGAATTAAAAATGCATACAGATCCTTACAAACGATATTAGTTCCGGAAGTGAGTATTCATTTAAAATAACATTTATTGGCAAAAGCGATACGCAGTCTCAACAATATTGTAAAGTATATTTTTACAGCTAACATTTCCAGGATGTTTACATGTAAGATAATAGAATCGCATTACTTTTTTTTGGGGGGGGGGCAATAACCATATGGGGAAGGGCTCTTTTATCTAATAAAATATGAGCGTCTTTCCAGTGTATGTGTATAGACACAATTATAACCAACCACCCGTACTACCAACATTAAATTTTGGTTTAATAAAAAATACTACATTCTATGTCAGTACGTTGGTTTGAGAATAATATTTCGTAGCTATGCAATGATATGGATGTTTTTTTCTGTTTATTATTGGAGAAGCACAGTTTTGAGGCAACCAAGGCATTACCACTACTTATTAGAAAAGGTTTGTTACCTACCCACTGAAACGTTTTTCTGTGAGAGAGTGCCGACCGTATCGCGTGCGGTATTTTTTGACGAAATATAATTTCAACATACTTTTGACAATAGATTGAGTTTCATCAATTTCGTTACGCCTTATTTTTCGTATTGCCACCGTAACTTACAGTTGCTTCCTCGATTCAACCTAAGTACTTTGCTGCGAACATCCTCTTTCGTAGTTATAGAATAATATGAACATAGATATATGTGAACAAGTATCCTAGCCCCTATGGTGATCGGGTTCCCTGGTGACGCGCTAGTATGCATGCCCCTGCGTCGAGACGAGAAGTGGAGATATATTTGACGTAGAAACGAACTTATTCGAACGACAGAACGAGGAGCCAGCTAGTCTCGCGGAATCGTGTAAGATAGTACAAAATTAATTACCACCAGAGGCAAGGGAACAGTTGTCAGATAAGACGTACAGATAAAAGAATTCCATATCGCAAATTTAATTCTGAAATATCAATAAGACAAACCGACAGCTGACACCCACTTAATAACATCTTTGCCTTGCGGCTAGCATTTACAAATATCCGGGGCTGATAACTAATTACTGACATATAAACCTTTCTTCAAGAAGCTTCCCCGGATATCCGAGCACAAATTGAAACAAGCCTACAATTCTCAATCTCTACACACCATTTCGAAATAACTAAATACTTCTTACTCTATCGTAAGACTCTGACAAACATATGCACGGGCTAGGAGTTTATGTTCGGAACGCTCTCCCCTTGACTAGAGAACATAGGCTAGAATCAGATGCTCAAGTCCAGATGTGCTTTAGATTAATTTCACAGCGTTAGTTACTTATATTTCTTATACAGTTTACTTTTGACCAAGGACAGTACCCTTTTACCACTGTCTCTAACAGCATAGATACAACACTCTCACTTATGCACATTTATATATTTGCAGATTTCGATGCACATCACCGTGACTGGCTTGGATTCTCTAGCTATTCAGACGCACCTGGTAAATTGACGTATAGTTTTTCCATAGCGCACCCTCTCTTACAAACTGTCACTTTCCAGACCCGGCTCCCTGATCGTGCGAACGAGCAAGCCTCACGTCGCGACCTGTTATTGACCTGTCTGCCCGAGACTTGTGCGACAAATGCCTATAGTCCGCTTAGGAACGTTGATCACCTTGTAATAATGATTGATATTACTGTAGAATTTCGTCCTAAAGCTGATGAGTCGTTGCTCAAAACGACAGCATTCTGATTGGCATTCCATCAGAGATCACATCCGGGACGCCCCATTTCAGAAACATTTTCTCTCCCCGCTAGTCAGTGCGGAAATAACTTAACTGAATAGGTCAAAGCACGCATTGAAGTTTTGCTCTGATGCGAAAATTCAACAGCAAACCCACCTTTCTACGATGGTTCACCTTTAAACATGCAGCTACTATTGTCGAGAAGCAGCAAGTACTCCGATAATTCAAAAGCCCTAAGTAAACTACAAATAGACAGACACTTATAGAGGCAATATATCATATATATATATATATATATATATATATATATATATATATATATATATATATATATATATATATATATGTGTGTGTATATATCAATCAGACATTAACTCATATATCTTACACCACTACTATCCTTTGTCGAAGGGTAACACGTCATTTATCATCTCAAAGGTGAATTGGCAATATATAAGTGATATATATCATACGTGTATTCTAGTAGATATATACCTACACATAGCACTATAATATCACAAAGGTTCGATTGTAAATAAATATTATCATTTACCAAAACAGATTACAATTTCAAAACATTATCTATCTAATAAGTAATATATATATATATATATATATATATATATATATATATAATCTGTAATTTTCTATACAAGAATATATGAATGTAAAATGTCTGTTCTGTTGAATAATCAGACCTTTCTCGTACTATATAATGAAATGAAAATATATGAACTTAAATACTTGCCCTCTGTATATATCGTAGTCCATAACATTCATTGGGCGTCATTTATCTGTCGTAATGATTATGTGGTTATTGATGTATGCTTGACCTGTTCTAAACCTATGCTCTTCGGTAGACACCCCTCGATTCATCATATTAAATGAGTCCTTCTACGTGACATTCGGGGCAGCTTTGAAACGCTAATCACTGTAAATATGATACGATATAATCTCTTGATCTGAATGTGCACTCAAAGGACTTGAACTACGCAAGTTTACAAATGTCATTACCTTGACCAATCACATTTAATCTTCTAAAAACAGCAGTTGTTTTCAATGAGATTAAACACAATTTATGTGATTAAAAACGATCCAAAATTGAATTATTTATTTTCATATAGATGATCTGGTAATAAATGGTTCGCACTATGAAGTAGTTCTTATTAATTTGTACATATTCGGGGTTTGTATCTCTCTTGCCCTCTCTTTCTCTGCATTGAGATGTAATTGAAAACAAAGCTTAGTACAATATCAAACACAACTATAAAATGTTAGTGTTGATTGGGGGCGCTCAAAAATGTATGAATATTATAAATAGAAATAAGAAAACAAACAATGATTACATTTATTTCTCCGAATATAATAACCGCCGTACGATCGGTACAATGGATGTTTTTCTCGCTCGAAGAATCGCTGTGGATAAGTCGGTTTCTTACAATAAAGTGAGTAATCATGCCTCAAGTAGTAGTTCATAGCAACTATGCATGCATATCAGTTGTTCGTTAGTAACTGACACACTTCATATTAAGAACAAAATATAATACCTGTTCTGCTACAACACTGCATCTTTTCTGTCCTCGTGACGAGAAACGTATACCTGGAATGAGACAATTATTATTTTTGTCTCAAATCAGAGTGTAACATTTAGGTGAGCTCGATTTCCCTTACATTAAAAATCGATCCTGTGTTAAAGTGTCTTCGTGGGGAGGCAAGTAAATGGAGACACATGTATGCAGATATATTGGCATATTGCGTTACTTTTTGCAGAGGCAATTGCATCAAGAATTATAACTGAAGCTTTGACCTCTGACTCAATCAAATAGATTCTGCGCACGTAGGCGCCTTTTAAACGAAGCATTCTTATAATTCATGAACTAAATAGAATTACAACTGTAGCTATCGATCTACGATATTAGTAATTCAGCAGTGTAAATATTTTTTATTGACGCCTAGAAAGTTTATACTATGTCAACAGGGTCACATGTACGTGCATTCAATTAGTAGATTAAAATAGAAGAAACAAATAAACGAACTCAGATACAAAATACTTGCTTTTCAAAACTTATTTTTCTTATATTCCGGCTGTTGACATTGTTTCTTTAATTTTTGTTGTTTTGTTAAATTTCTTCTGTAATTAACTTATATTCCAAACACGAACAGGCGTCATCGAAATAGTTTTGTCGCTTATATATATCTCCATCTACACTTGTTTCTTATGTACTTTCGAATCGAATGTTTTGTAGACTTTGTAGACAAATGTATTTTTCTGAAAAATAAATTGGTTTAACTGTAGTAGGTATGCAGGTTTCTTTCTTTTGATATATAATTAAATATACCACTTGTTAGGAAAGTTTTCCCCAAGCACATTCGCCGTATTTTGATGAACAAGTGTGTATTCAAACAAACAGTATCCATAACCGGATGTAATCGTCTTCCTATATAATAGCCAGTTACGTCCTAAGAATGTGGGCGAAGATGATCATTGTTTGTATCTATAACTATATTCTTTTCCTAGCTCTCTCTTATTTGTGTCATGTGTGATGCTATTTCACAGTATCTAACATATCATATGGATTTGCTCGTATGATTGTATTTCACATCTTATCTCATTCTGAAGAATGCTTAGATACATACGAAATATAACTTTTAAAGCATCTTTTGAGAAATTGCAAAAAATTGAGGCAAACGCCTACGAGCACAGAGGATGCAGAAAATGATAATACAAAAATAAAAATTAAGACATATTTTTTTCATGTTAACTTACGTGTATATTTATTTGTTATTTTCGTTTTGCGATCATTTCGCTAGAACCCTATCTTTGTCAATCAGAGTGATTGTAGAAGTAGTTACAGTACCTATTGGTAGCTGTCCGTCAGAATGGAAATGGGAGGACGATGTTATTTTTTGTGTGCTTGTAGGCGTTTGCCTCAATTTTATTGATAATTTCTTATTAGATGCTTTACAAGAATATGAACTTCCCAATTGTATTCATCCGTTCTGCACAGCGTTACCCATATTCAAAAACAAGACACCAGTAAAAAAAAAATAACATCGTCGTCCTATTTCCATTCTGATAGACAGCTACCAACAGGTATTACTTATACAATCTCTCTGCGGTTGTTAAAAACTTGTAATTTTCAAATATATGCAATGTTTTTTTTGTAGTTCCAGACAAAATATGAATGTTGCTAAAAAGTGATAATGGCCAAATAGTGTTAATGTTTGTTCAATCCAAATGGATGTTAACATGTATTTTAAATAAATAGTGTATATAAGTATTGAAACTAAATTTAACATTTAATATTATTTTCTTGTCGTATTCTATAATTGAAGTTTTCTTTCTAAATGACTTATTTATGTATGTTAAACTATTACGATTTCTGCTTCCTGCTTATATCAAACTTTGATTTCTTTACTATGAATTAGAGATTTATAGTAATAAAATTAAATTAAGGAAAACGAAATTAATAGTTGAAAAATCGTATTCCAGAAAATTATAAGAATTATTATATCTTCATTTTTTTCTCGATTAGCCACACGAACAGCACAGGGTATAATTACATATATATATATATATATATATATATATATATATATATATATATATATATATATATATATATCAAGGAAATGAGATAAAAATGTACGAATGACAAATCTGTTTCAACTTCGATTGTTCAATGCTAGGTGTACTCGATGAACATGTGTTTATTTCTCTTACCTTAAGCAAAGGATTTTCAAAGATAAAAATCTTATCTAAGATGATAGCAGTAGTCGTATTTATCCAAATAATACAAAACAATACTTAGTCTAGATTCTTAATTCGAATTTTTATCAAAATCCATTACAGGATTTTTATTTTAGAAATGTATGGCTTTATATTAAAGGGTTTTATAAAGAAATTGAAATTAAAAGGAATCTTTCGTAATTGGTTTGTAATTTCTATATAGCAAATTCAATGCAAAGATGATACATTTGAATGTTAAAGTAGAAAGTTTTTTCCCATATAAGGCTTCAAAAAATTACTTAAAATATAACTAAGAAACACAAAATTTGGTACTATCTATTAATATGTTGTTATGTCTATCGTGAAAAGTTCCCAAAAATCAAAGTCATCAAAATATTCAAAATTAGTTTCCATCACCATTTTTCATTGCTTGTATGAAACTAAATCAAAATAAATGTCAAATGTTTGGACCTTCTACGACTAGTAGTCATAATCCAAACTTCATAATAAGCATTTTATTAGTTTAAGAGTCAATCCTGAACATAGAAATATGTAAACATATAAACATATCAACCTTAATAAATATAGACGTAATATAATTCTACGTATGATTATGTTGTATCTTCAAATGCCTTTGTTGGCAAAAATAATGAATTTAATCAAATTTGATAAGATGTATATCATTTCATAAAATTAATGTTGTGAAAAACTTGTAATTTATAAATATTCGCGATGTTGTTTTTGTATGTTCAGACAAAATAGGAACGCTGCTAAAAAGTGATAATGGCCAACCACTTTTAATGTTTGTTTTATCTAAACGGATTTTAAAGTGAATTTTAAATGAATAGTGTATATGAGTATTGAAAATACATTTAACATTTTTTTTTTTTTTCGTATTATATTATGATATAAATCATAAGTGTTTGAATTACTTATTTATTTATGTTAAACTATTACGATTTCTGCTTCTTGCTTATATCTAACTTTGATTTTTTACTATGAATTAGAGATTCATAGTAATAAAAAATAAAATTAAAGAAAACGAAAACGATAGTTGAAGAATCGTATTCCAGAAAATTGTAAAAATTATTATATCTTCAGTTTATTCTAGATAAGCCACACACAAATAACACAGGGTATAAATACACACACATATATATATATATATATATATATATATATATATATATATATATATATATATATATGGGAAGAAATGGATGAAAAGTAATCCGACGTGATGGGAAAATGAAAAGGGAAAAACCAAAAAATTGATGTTTTTTATGTGTACATCAACGTTTCGTCTTTATTTATAAGACTTCATCAGGATGATAAAATAGAGAAAAAAAAATATATATTTATATATATGAAACTAAAAGTATACCTTTAGTGAGTATAACCTATAGTGAAACTATTTAAGCTCAATATACGAGATAGAGCAATTATAAAGATAAATGAAAGAAGAGAGATAAATATGTAGGAATGACAAATCTATTTCAACTTCGATTGTTTAATGGAAAGTGTACACGTTTTTTTACGTTTTGTTTTCGTGTTTGGCCAGCTCAGCGTAAAGGAGCTGTTTTGGGAGTCTTTAATCTGACATGCGACATATATGACCCGCTCAACTAACCTCACACTGTTGCAGCATAGTTTATATTTACGTTATATTGCTAGTGAATAAGATGTTGTCGAACACATACTTCAGATTTCGACGTGTATCTCATTTTACAAATGGCTTACAGCGATTATACTTGAATGCTTTCACATCGAACTTAAAATAATTCTTGCTCAAAGCATAGCTCACATTAACCTTCATAAATCTAAAAGTCAGTGAAATGTGATATTTATATTTTTCGCAAAAAAACGTCATATTTTTCGTTCACATTTGTTCAGCATATGTGCGTTATTCTTTAAAAAAATATCTATTTGCTATATGGAAATTACTTTTATACTAAATAGCCACTGTAAAACGATTTGCATCGGAGTCTGGTTTTCTGAGTTAGCCTCCGGGGTGATTTTGACTTGTCTCCATGTATCCCAACACTATGCGTCTCAAAATATACCCTCTCCGTAGAAAATAATAATCCGTGCACCATCTTATGTTAATATGCATCATCATGAGCATAGTCAGAAAACTACGCATTTATAGGAGTAAACCGTAACCAGAAATCCTGGTATTCCACGAGTAGCAGTAGTTTTCGTTGCACTCATCGACAAACTAATAATCAGTATCTGAGAAGAGCATATCCTGTCCGGATTTAACATTTTGGTCGCAACCAGTTAGTGAGACTTTTTGTTCAAAAATTTCGTAAATATTTCACCGTCAATTGATGGATAACTAAAGTCAAGCGATAACTAGTAAAATCATTACAAGACAATTAGTTACGAGAAAACAACTTCAGATTTTACTATTTATTTCATTTGTTAATGAACCGCTTATATAAAAATCACCTATGAGACGGGTCTACATTACACGTACAACTCGCTTATAGATTTAACGAATAATATTTTGTTTTTCTTCTCGGACTGAATTTCGTACATTTTGTCTTGGTTTTCCATATGATATATTTGCATACCAATCACGAAAAAGCATTCGCATCTTTGAATAATTTTATGTGAGATTTCACTTAGTGGGATAAAGCAAAGAGATACATTCATTGTGACTAACTTGTACTGCGTCGGTTTATGGCGCTTCTCATGTAAATTAATCTAAAGGCGAACGTTATATACAATAATCCTCTTGCGTTTCACAACTAATCTCAAAATAGGAACGTCTTAAAATTTAATTTTTAATATTGAGAAATATATTCTTATATTAAACTTTCAGAGGAATATGTGAACATTGTGCGATGCAGAGAGAAATCAGTTAATGATAGAAAATAATAAATTAAATTATGAATAAGGGAAGATACTATTCTCAAAATTATTTAAATAATTCTAACCGCTGGATCTGGAATCTGAAAGCGAACACAGCCACCTAAAATTGCATGAGAACAAAGTAGAAAAATAAATATAGAAAGAAAACATCTTTTTCTTTTCGCAGGTAACGGTGAGCTATATCGAGGATGTTGGGATTCAGAGCTAAAGAAGTAGCTTTTTTGATAGAATACAAAATTACAATTGAATTTAACACAAAATTGCTTTGAACAAAAGTTAACATCGAATCCACATTTAACATTCAATTTTATTATTCAATTATCTTTAATTCAAAAATGAAATAATGAGACAATGAAAATCATTGCAGAGTTGGTAGACGTAAAGTGTGAAATGGACTGACAAGGTGTCCTGACTATTTTTGGAGAGGTTAGACGTATCAAAAATATATATATACAAAATTATTTGGCGTGTTCTAAGTATTATAATTCTGAAATTAACCAAATTACCCGGTTGACAACGAAAATATAAATTAGTTTACACTAAGGCATTTCTATTCTAACCAGATGAGTACTGAATGGTCTATCCAGAACTCAGATTAAAACATATAATGTTGGTAGGCGGGATCGGACACTGGTACTGAAATGTTGTTGAAACGATTCTCCCTAATATAAATATTGCTAAATTGCAATTGGGAAAAGCTAAGAACGAGAAATAGGTTATAGAGACGGGTTGTAAAATTAAATAATTAATTAACCGTCAAAATCCGTATATACCTCTCAGCTTAAACATATAAAAACGTATTATATGCCTTTAGCGGATATATCTTACTCAATCGTGGAAAAAAAACACCAAGGTAATCTGTCTTGAGGAAGAGCCTTGAGGCTAATTTGCGACGCAAATAATTTTCTTGTTGCTAAGCGAAAAAAAAACTTCGTAGAATTTTAACAGAGAAATAAATAGGGATAATTGTTACGGTCAACTTCAGTATAAATCAATCAATCGATCAATTTTATTCGCTAAAGTATCAAAGTGCGGCAGGTCATAAAAATGCCAGTTATAAGATTTTGCATCTGAATGTTTTCCCAAGGCGACTTTAAACCTAAATATTGTAGTCATAGTCAGGACCTATCCCGGGAGGCCGTTTTAAGGAGCAGAAACACGGACAGAAAATTCTGCCTTTCTTCTGTTGGGACACCAACAACGATGGTACATCTGCTGTTGTGAGTGGAGATCGCGATTTTATAGATGCTTTAAACACTGCTCTAAACGTAGCTTTCAATTTCTATGATTTATGTTGTATGTCAGAAGCACCTCGCATCTTCTGCTGCTAAATTGAGGACATATTTAGCCTTTGAAGCCGTTCTTTGTAGGTAAGCCTGTTAGAATATCGCGCCCATCTTGGTTGCCAACCGTTGAATACGCTACAACTTTACTTTATTTGTTCAAGGATAGGTATTTTTGCTTGGCTAGCATACTCAAGAATGTGTCGTACAAGGATTATGTATCGGGGACGGAGACCTTCTGCTTATTAGCTTAGAAAAGATATCCAATAAAGGTGACGAACCCGCGTAAATATATATCGTTTAAATTAGATTCCACTTTTTGCTAATGCACAGTTACTGGAAAGGATTTTCCATCATTCATTTTATGTAAGTTGTATCTACGTTCAATATATAATTGCATTTTATAACAGTTTCCAAATTCAGTTATAGCGTAGCTAAAATGAAATCTGCCGCAGATGAACGACTAAGCTTAGAATCATCAGTTTAACCAAACACTCCAAAATATATACCCTGCCAAATACAGTTACTCATGTTAAATTCGTATCGAGAAACATATTTTAAAATATTATTTATAGTTATAAAAAGTATGTTAAAATTTGACTGACACTTTGAACAGTTTCAAGTGCTGTATGTCTAAATAAATATGAACAAATATGAAATGCATTGAATCTAAAATATACATGAGTTTATAATACTTGCAATGTAAGCACCATCTGATGTTTTTTTCATCAAATACATTGAGAAAATAATGAATAAATAATTTAGATATCTCTACATTATAATCAACATGTATTCTTTTCACTTTTTCATAGTACACATTTTTATTGCATTGCCATCCGGTTTTAATTTCCTAAGTTTTAATACTTGGGATAACCCAAGCAATCTTTTAGGTAGATATTGTAGGCCATTGTAACAATTGACCAAGCACTTAGTATAATTCTCAACGGCGTAGTTTTTGAAATATAAAGATGATTGAATATAAGACGTTTCACATTATTAAACGACAGTAAATATATTAGCGATACCTGTAGAAATTCAACAGTTGTATACTTCATCTGCTGCGCATTGCTTTCGTGCTTCAAGTATTACATTCTCTGGAATCCCGGCGCAATCACAGACACGACAATATTATTGTACCACCTTTGTTTACACTGAAACGTTATCATACAAGTACTCTGGTTAATGTAGTTTTAGAATTTATCTTATTATGGAGTTTATTACCATAACACTTGTAAGAGTTTGTGATATATTACCATTCTATCAACGCAGAACCCACAGTATTATTGTACTGTTTTCGGACAAAAAATATACTACAGGTTGTTCTTAGTTCTAATGCTAAGAGAGTTTATGTGAGTTCGAGGTTTACGTTCGACACAACAACGATATCAGATGCTATTTTAAACATTAATTTTCTTGTATCACATATTCGGCCATTTTCCGATCATATCCTGAGAAAACGGGGAGCATTGATAACGTACGTACGAACATGAAATTTCTTCAGCGCATTATGATAGAATACACATAGGCTATACGTTTACTAAAACGCGAAATTTCCATCTGAACGTATGAAATAACATATTATAACATTTATAAACAGATATTACAGTTGTAATATTAAATATTTCAATACTGCACTTATTTCCGCAATTGGCCTCATTAAATATTTAACCTGTTACCTGTCTCACATGATTAAAACTGCTCTCAGTTCGAGTCATAGTGCTTACCAACTAAATCTAAATTTGTGCTTGGAAGCGAGTTTTTTTTGTATAATTATCTGCAGTAAATATTATTATATCGTAAAATCGGAGTTATTATGAATGAATCTGTATTGCTGAGTGTTACCCGTCAAATGTGCAATGATGTTCACTTTTAAGTTTGACATTAATTTCATCAGTTAAGAGTTTATAAACAATAATAGCTCATGTAACATACTTTACAGCTTTATCTGGTCTTTTCTTAGATTCATGGAAGTAACAATAGGCAATACCCATCATCCGGTAGACATCTAAGTTCCGTTAAGTGTATAACATTACAAAAATATAATTTAAGTTTTAAATAATCAAGATATGATATGCACATCTCGTTTAGCTGCTTTGAAACGGTCGCAAAGAACGCACGCTTTCAATTATCGATGCATTGTGCTGTTTCTGAACATTTTTTAAATGAATAGTGTATATGAGTATTGAAAATATATTTAACATTTTATATTATTTTTTTCGTATTATATTATGATATAAATCATAAGTGTTTGAATTACTTATTTATTTATGTTAAACTATTACGATTTCTGTGTCTTGTTTATATCTAACTTTGATTTTTTACTATGAATTAGAGATTCATAGTAATGAAATAAATAAAATTAAAGAAAACGAAAACGATAGTTGAAGAATCTTATTCCAGAAAATTGTAAAAATTATTATATCTTCAGTTTATTCTAGATAAGCCACACACAAATAACACAGGGTATATATATATATATATATATATATATATATATATATGAAACTAAAAGTATACTTTTAGAGGATATAATCTATGGTGAAACAGTTTAAGCTCAATATACGAGATAGAGCAATTATAAAGATAAATGAAACAAGAGAGATAAATATGTAGGAATGACAAATCTATTTCAACTTCGATTGTTCAATGGAAAGTATACACGTTTTTTTACGTTTTGTTTCCGCGTTTGGCCAGCTCAGCGTAAAGGAGCTGTTTTGGGAGTCTTTAATCTGACATGCGACATATATGACCCGCTCAACTAACCTGACACTGTTGCAGCATAGTGTATATTTTCGTTATATTGCTAGTGAATAAGATGTTGTCGAACACATACTTCAGATTTCGACGTGTGTCTCATTTTACAAATGGCTTACAGCGATTATACTTGAATGCTTTCACATCGAACTTCAAAAAATTCTTCCTTAAAGCATAGCTCACATTCACCTTCATGAATCTAAAAGTCAGTGAAATGTGATATTTATATTTTTCGCAAAAAAACGTCACATTTTTCGTTCACATTTGTTCAGCATATGTGCGTTATTCTTTAAAAAATATCTATTTGATATATGGAAATTACTTTTATACTAAATAGCCATTGTAAAACGATTTGCATCGGAGTCTGTTTTTCTGAGTTAGCCTCCGGGGTGATTTTGACTTGTCTCCATGCACCCAACATTATGCGTCCGAAAATATACCCTCTCCGCAGAAAATAATAATCCGTGCACCATCTTATGTTAATATGCATCAGCATGAGCATAGTCAGAAAACTATGCATTTATAGGAGTAAACCGTAACCAGAAATCCTGGTATTCCACGAGTAGCAGTAGTTTTCGTTGCACTCATCGACAAACTAATAATCAGTATCTGAGAAGAGAATATCCTGTCCGGATTGAACATTTTGGTCGCAACCAGTTAGTGAGACTCTTTGAGGCTTATTTGCGACGCAAATAATTTTCTTGTTGCTAAGCGAAAAAAAAACTTCGTAGAATTTTAACAGAGAAATAAATAAGAATAATTGTTAGGGTCAACTTCAATATAAATCAATCAATCAATCAATTTTATTCGCAAAAATATCAAAGTGCGGCAGGTCATAAAAATGCCAGTTATAAGATTTTGCATCTGAATGTTTTCCCAAGGCGACTTTAAACCTAAATATTGTAGTCATAGTCAGGACCTATCCCGGGAAGCCGTTTTAAAGAGCAGAAACACGGACAGAAAATTCTGCCTTTCTTCTGTTGGGACACCAACAACGATGGTACATCTGCTGTTGTGAGTGGAGATCGCGATTGTGTAGATGCCTTAAACACTGCTCTAAACGTAGCTTTCCATTTCTATGATTTATGTTGTATGTCAGAAGCACCTCGCATCTTCTGCTGCTAAATTGAGGACATATTTAGCCTTTGAAGCCGTTCTTTGTAGGTACACCTGCTAGAATATCGCGCCCATCTTGGTTGCCAACCGTTGAATACGCTCAAACTGTACTTTATTTGTTCAACGATAAGTATTTTTGCTTGGCTAGCATACTCAAGAATGTGTCGTACAAGGGTTATGTATCGGGGACGGACACCTTCTGCTGATAAGCTTAGAAAAGATATCCAATAAAGGTGACGAACCCGCGTAAATATATATCGTTTAAATTAGATTCCACTTTTTGCTAATGCACAGTTACTGGAAAGGATTTTCCATCATTCATTTTATGTAAGTTGTATCTACGTTCAATATATAATTGCATTTTATAACAGTTTCCAAATTCGGTTATAGCGTAGCTAAAATGAAATCTGCCGCAGATGAACGACTAAGCTTAGAATCATCAGTTTAACCAAACACTCCAAAATTTATACCCTGCTAAATACACTTACTCATGTTAAATTCGTATCGAGAAACATATTTTAAAACATTATTTATAGTTATAAAAAGTATGTTAAAATTTGACTGACAATTTGAACAGTTTCAAGTGCTGTATGTATAAATAAATATGAACAAATATGAAATGCATTGAATCTAAAATATACATGAGTTTTGAATACTTGCAATGTAAGCACCATCTGATGTTTTTTTCATCAAATACATTGAGGAAATAATGAATAAATAATTTAGATATCTCTACATTATAATCAACATGTATTCTTTTCACTTTTTCATAGTACACAATTTTTATTGCATTGCCATCCGGTTTTAATTTCCTAAGTTTTAATACTTGGGATAACCCAAGCAATCTTTTAGGTAGATATTGTAGGCCATTGTAACAATTGACCAAGCACTTAGTATAATTCTCAACGGCGTAGTTTTTGAAATATAAAGATGATTGAATATAAGACGTTTCACATTATTAAACGGCAGTAAATATATTAGCGATACCCGTAGAAATTCAACAGTTGTATTCTTCATCTGCTGCGCATTGCTTTCGTGCTTCAAGTATTACATTCTCTGGAATCCCGGCGCTATCACAGACACTACAATATTATTGTACCACCTTTGTTTACACTGAAACCTTATTATACAAGTACTCTGGTTAATGTAGTTTTAGAATTTATCTTATTATGGGGTTTATTACCATAACACTTGTAAGAGTTTGTGATAAATTACCATTCTATCAACGTCAGGCGCGAACGCAGACCCCACAATATTATTGTACTGTTTTCGGACAGAAAATATACTATAGGTGGTTCAAGAGAGTTTATGTGAGTTCGAGGTTTACGTTCGACACAACAACGATATCAGATGCCATATTAAACATTAATTTTCTTGTATCACATATTCGGCCATTTTCCGATCATATCCTGAGAAAACAGGGAGCATTGATAACGTACGTACGAACATGAAATTTCTTCAGCGCATTATGATAGAATACACATAGGCTATACGTTTACTAAAACGCGAAATTTCCATCTGAACGTATGAAATTACATATTATAACATTTATAAACAGATATTACAGTTGTAATATTAAATATTTCAATACTGCACTTATTTCCGCAATTGGCCTCATTAAATATTTAACCTGTTACCTGTCTCACATGATTAAAACTGCTCTCAGTTCGAGTCATAGTGCTTACCAACTTAATCTAAATTTGTGCTTGGAAATGAGTTTTCTTGTATAATTATCTGCAGTAAATATTATTATATCGTAAAACAGGAGTTATTCTGAATGGATCTGTATTGCTGAGTGTTACCCGTTGAATAATGCGTCGTCGTTAAATGTGCAATGATGTTCACTTTTAAGTTTGACATTAATTTTATCAGTTAAGAGTTTATAAACAATAATAGCTCATGTAACATACTTTACAGATTTATCTGGTCTTCTCTTAGATTCATGGAAGTAACAATAGGCAATACCCATCATCCGGTAGACATCTAAGTTCCGTTAAGAGTACAACATTGCAAAATATAATTTAAGTTTTAAATAATCAAGATATGATATGCACATCTCGTTTAGATGCTTTGAAACGGTCGCAAAGAACGCACGCTTTCAATTATCGATGCATTTTTCTGTTTCTGATCGACTGTGAGCAAACGCGGCACCCCCTTTGAACATTGGTCAGAATGTAAGAATTAACATATAACGAAATAAGTTCTATAACTAACTCATACACCAAAAGCTTTTTTAAGTAAAATTCGACTTTATTCAACATACAGATTATTTTTAGGTCAATACAGTTATTACAACGCTTACTATTCTTGTAGAACATTTTGTAATCGGTCCCCACATACGCATCAATTTTTGTAATCATTACTTTATTGGAGGCATCATCATTTTCCCTGGAAAATTCCTCGAAGGTGTACAAACAGCCAGTAATTGATGAGAGCCAGATCCGGGATACAGGTTTGGTGCGGAAGCAATGCGAAGTGCAATTCGTGTAGTGTTGCCATCGTATGTATACTATGTCATACGTTGCATTCTCTTTGTGAGTAGGCTGTTTTTCTTCTGCATTTGTGAACGTTTCTTGTCAATTGTTTCCTTTAAAGAAATACATACTGCTTCATTATATTCACTAATAATGGTTCTTTCTTTCTAACGCGAATCGATGATCAAAATACTTTTCACATCCCAAAATACAGATACCTGCTGACTTTTGCGACTTTTGTCGCTTTGGACGGCTGTCTATCTAGCTTACCGTCGATTAGATTCTGGAGTTAAATGGTGAATCCATATGTTATCCATGTCGTTATTATTGATACCCAAACGCTTTTTCTTGGGTTGAAACATTTGTAAAAAAAGCCGTGAATCGGCGACACGTTGTGGATTTTGATCAAGCAAACACGGCACTCATTTTGAACACAGCTTTCGCATCGATGAATGACCCATGGCAAATCGTGCCCTCTAAGATCTTCAACTCCTCTGCTGTCACACCAAACTATAATTCATGATCGGCCAAAAATGAGTTAATCGACTTATTTATGTTTTCCGAGACAATTGCAAAAATAAGGCGATATGGGCGTTCAACAGTATTACTGTCTGTTGAACAGCATGCCACCTGTTAATCGTTGATGTTGGCTTAGCAAAGCCAGCATAACACTTATTAAGCTATCGGTCTGCCTGAACAGTATTTACAGGAATGCTTTATCAAAACACAGAATTCATATTTTATTTTTACTTCATACGTTTGCAGCATTAGCTTCACTTAAATAACTGTAATTTGTAAACTAATAATCTGAGGTGGCTCAAACTTTGACACGTGCCATTTGACGGTACCTACTTTAGAAAATCATATACCTTTTCCATTAGTTACACTACCTATATGATAGTTACAGGACTTATTGAGTAATGTGTTAAGTTTGAAATAAAATTCGCTTAAGTAAAAATACTATTTTTTTTTAGATAGAAGTTCGAAAAAGCATTATATTTCGTATATCTATCTGAATTTAAAAATAGATCTGCCATCCTTTACCAAGCAGATTGAATGGACAGATCTGAAGCGTATATGTAATGTTTTTCCTATCATTTAAAACAATACTTTGTGAAGGATTAATTTTATAAGATCTCAAGATTTTGATATTTGATATTCTACTTATAATCTGTGGAGATCTCTACAATTTGAAATATATTATTGGTGGATAAATAGGTGCAATATTTATGACGGAATATTCCGTCCGGTCGTATGCGTTAGTATTTACCATTAGTATTTATTTGGGTAAGCTGCTATGTTTGTCAAAGATCCAGCCGCTCAGCACATATACAATTACGAATTGTAATTACTGGACACGCTGTTCGTAGATCCGACCATTAGAAATAAGAAATAAGTCCAATATATGATACATTCCAAAACAAGATTACTCTACGTGCGTAGATGTATATTTTGAGTATAACACATATGATGTCCCCAAAAAAGACAAATGACGAAATTGAAAAGAGTCACTTTATTTTAAACAAAACAAAAATAAATTATACAATATAAACAAAAATATTAAACATCGTTTTAAGTTATTATAAAGTAAATATATTCATTTTCTATCGCAATCATTCGATTCAAAACAAATTGAAAATGAAAGTTATAAAAGTGTCAAGCAAACTGTTTACGTAGTAAACATCGATTTTTGCGTCGTTGGAATCGGAAGATGCATTTACAACAAACAGATCAATGTATCTCCTTACTCGCACTTCGCATCGAATTACTAATGGTTTTCAGAATTTAGTTCACCGCCGTTTTAAATGCACTCTATTCATACATATATAACTTACATTACAACCGCAGAAATAGCCTAAGATTAATATAGAACATGAAATAACAATATTTAAAATAAATGTTAATATCGTTCATTTATTTACTTAAAAATTATTTTTTTTTATTTTCGAAATGAACGGAATCTATCTATTGATAATTTCCTCTTATATTTATTGTTATTACTTTCATTATTATTATTGTTGTTGTTGTTATTATTATTATTATTATTATTATTATTATTATTATTATTATTATTATTATTATTATTATTATTATTATTATTATTATTAGCAAAAATATGCTCTCTCCGGTCGCATATTTTTGCTAGGCAGCCCCGTCAGAAATGAACGATCACCCGTAAACCGATAGAGCCCCAGTCATATTTCTTGGGTGGTTAGACATTGATTTTCTTTGTTTCCGACCGAGAATATTTTAGTTAAAAAAGAAAAAAAAAATCGACCCCACCACAAGTTTTTTTGTCCCCCATTTTTTAACCCTCCCCATACATAGAAATATTTTAGTTAAAAAAAGAAAAAAAAAATGTTTGACCCCCCCTCCCCAATTTTTTTTTTACTCTCCACCATACATAGTAGTATTTCAGTTAAAAAAAGAAAAACAACAAAAAAAATGTTACCCCCCTCACCCTCATTTTTTTACCCTCCCCCACACAAGAATATTTTTGTTAGAAAAAAAAAGTTGACCCCCTTCATTTTTTTACCTTCCCCCATACGTAGTTAAAAAAATTAAAAAAAATTAGGAGGCGCCTCGGTCATATAAAAGAACCAGTTTTGTTATTCTTCCAAAATGGTTACCCATTTAGTAATGACCGATATATTAGTTGCTTAACTTCAATTTACAACAAAACACCTTGTCTTAAAAACGTAATGAAAATAAAGTATGATAATGGGAAAAATCCTCTCAAAATGACGCCGCTTCTGGAAGGATGAGTCAGCAATATATTTTTCCAAAATGGGCACCCATTTACTGATGGCTGGGATATGCCTTGCCTAACTTTAATTTACAACAACACACCTTGTCTTAACAACGTAATGAAAATAAAGAATTATAATGTGAAAAAAAAATCCTCTCAAAATGACGTAACTTCCGAAAGAATGACTGACATTTTAACAGTACTTATGTGTTTAATTAATTGTATGAATAATTTTTATTCATATCGCCTTATCGAAAAATATTGTAAATACATATGTAAATTTGATAATAGTAGTTATAAGTGTATATTTGTAAATATGAATTCAATAGAATTTTAACAAAAATAATTATGTACATTGTAAAACCCGTCTAGTGTCTAAACGTGCTTTTGTAACAGTATAAAAAGAAGTTGAAAGAGTATTAGTTTAGGTAAGATTCTTAACACGTTTTCTGTTCGAATCGCAGTCTCGTCTTGGCATTTCTTTATACTTTATTTATATTACGCTGATGGAGTTTCGACTTCAGACGGACAAACAGATACATAATCTCCATTATTAATAGATTATTATCATTATTATTAATTCATATTTAAACAAAAACTATTTTTTACAGGCATTAGGTTTTACTATACCATTTTGCTTTCATGAAACAAATGTGTCAAAGTACTCTTGGCAATATACTTTATGTGTATATATGTGTTTAAGATACATCCCTCAATTTACAGACAGTATTATACTCTCTCTCTCTCGCTCTCTCTCTCTTTCTCTCTCTCTCTCTCTCCCTCTATCTCTCCCTCTCTCTCTCTCTCTCTCTCTCTCTATATATATATATATATATATATATATATATATCATTATTTGCATGAAGTGTTACACTCATTAGTTACTACTTATAAGACATTTGCAGTAAGAACTTTACTTATTACCACAACGGAAAAGACATTTCCTTACTTTTTCCATTGTTTTAGAGTCAGGAGATATTCCATGAACTGAGTTTTTTTCACAAGCTTCCCATCGATGAAACACATTGAACCAGTGTATCTAATGTCAACACATATTTGCTATTAATCGTCTTCATAACTGAACACATTTTATTCATTATATTCGGCGTTTATGACACTATAATATAATAATACTCGTAACCATTCAGCTGACAATCCAATAATCTATCTATCCTAAAGTAAACTTTAGTCTAAATAAGTTGTGACTTGTTAATAAAATAAAAACACTTTTATTAAAATTAACTGCGTCAGAAAATATTTGTTGGGTTTTGTATCGCATGTGTGCCCATTTAATTTGCCAATGCAGAAAACCACGTCCTAAATCATCTCCCTTTTTTCTTTCAAAGTAGTGCGCACACATTACTGCGAAGAAATCAGTAACCTTACAACTAATGAGACAATTGCTTCTTTCTCATATGACTATAATTACGCATACCTCAAACGCGACTCATTCTCCGGTTCTCACCGATCGCCTATGATTTAAATCACTTAGCAATCATACGCTAAGGTTTCAGCACAACACTTTGCACTTATGAGAAAGAGGTCAACAGATTTCATTAAAGACGATACTTTGTTTCATACATGTGCGTGAAACAGTTTATATTAATCCGCTGAGCAATGAAATGGCTTAGAAGGGCAATAATAACGATTTCTTCTATGAATTAATGTGAGTTCAAATAATACTGTTTTTCAATTAGTTATATATTCGATTACCAATTCTTGAGTGATGTATATGCTGTTACTGCAATATGAAATGAATTTTGATATAACGGTATATGTATATATATATATATATATATATATATATAGAGAGAGAGAGAGAGAGAGAGAAAGAGAGAGAGATAGATAGATAGATAGATAGATATATAGATAGATAGATAGAGGTATAATCATCCCACCTTTCTTGTGTTGAGGACTGTCGTTAGTGATATAAGCAGCGACTATTAACGAAATGGAAAACTCTTTGTAAATAAACAAACGTAGCACTGTAGTAGTTAACACTGTTTATATGATCAGCATTGAGATATCAGATACCACAAGCGGTGACGGATTTAAACCTTTTGATCCCTTGTGCAGACGAGACATTTGACTTCCATTACATTTTTATTCAACATAAGAAACATAACAGTTCTTACACATGTTCTTTACATTTATCACCGATTCATATGGTACTGCATAATAGTTTTCGTAAAATATACCTATACTGTATAATATTGTACAAATGTAACCAACAAACTAAACAAAAATGTGAAAAATAACAGCAATGAGGAATATATGACTATTTACTCTACAAAAATATGACAACGAAACAACAATGACAAACGAAGCAGAAATGAAAACAAAAGTTTTCAATCAGTGTTACAAATGATAACACAAATAAAAACAAGCTATTGAAACTAAATAGTATTACGTATTTTTAAGCTGTCGAATACCACTGTGTCGCTCTTTTATATTCGCTGAGTCGGTAATTGTTTGTTAAGTATTTACTGTATTAGCGAATTTGGTTACTATTTCCGAAATAGCCAATTTATTCAACCTTTGTTGTCGCATAGTTGATCTCAAATAGATTTACAGTCTCCTTAACGTGCTGAATACGCTTTCCGCATTTGTTATGCCTATGGGCAATGTCAGAAGGTGCCGAAACAATATTTCACTCTGTACAAACAAGCTAGAGAACCTATTTCTAATAGAAAATTTCAAATAGACGATCACACCGGCCATTTGTATATTGCTCCAGGCTATCAGCATTATCAAAATACATATTGGATAAAATCGATCCTTGCTGTGAAATAGTACTTTTATTTTTTTAACGTATATAACATTGAACTTTTATGTCAAATTTTTACTCGAGACAACCGTCTTTTTTTCGGACATTTTTTTATTGACTCATATGATTTTTTTGTTGTTTTTTTATATAGTTTACCCCAAACAAAGCAGGCAGCCACTGTATACTTAAGGGGCTACTGAGAAAAGGGTGAAAGTATTTGGGGTCAACCTAAATTGAGAGCTGTGCAACGAGATGTCTGTTTACATTAGTTCATACTTTCTGTATGTCAGTACCGTCAGGAAAACATGGACCAGGGAGAGAATTACATAGTGCAGCAGCACAAGGAAAGGAGCTTTTAGAGTAGAAAGCTGTTTAGCATCTGGGGGCCTCCACAATGAATGGATAGGATTTATCAGATCGTCTTGTTGGTTTTGTGAATTTACGTCGTGGGGGGAGACTAGTGGATGATGCTCCAGCTTAGATGTGACAACAATACTCCATGCATGGTGGTATGGTTGCTTTGTAGAGTTTTAGTTTTAACTTCTTCATTTTTGCTTTTAAATTGGTTATTTTTGTATTCCAAGAAAAAAACATGGCCGCTAACGATTAAAACACTGAATTAAAGTTATATCCTCAACACTTTAACAAATAAATATGAATTTTATTTCAGGACAAAAAGTATTTTTTCAAACCAAGAATCGAAGTGAGCGAGAAAATCTAACGGTCTATACATAACCAATACAGTTTTCTTCTTTCTTTGCATTTTTCTTGAATAATTTTATTCATTGGTTGTTATAAATTTTACAAAATATAACAATTTATACAACACATATTATATATTTTGTTTTAAGAAAGTACAACTAAACGAAAAGTGACTCTTTTTTACAAAAAAAGCAACATGTTCAAACGTAAAACATTAAAGCTAATCTAATCCTGATGTTATTAATAATAAACTTAATTATATTAATCCAATTCAATTGAATACGCTGACATACGTGCTTTTTACGGCAACAACATATTTATTTATTAATAATTATTTACTTATTGCGCAGAAAGCCGCACGTAATAAAAAATTAAAGAAATAATAGACTAAACATGTTTGTTTTTGTGGTTGTTTTAAAAACAAATCGTTGTATTACTTTTATCTTACAGTGATTTAACAATTCAGGTGGTCCTACTCTCTATTTATTGATTTTCTGAAATATTGATTTAAAATAAAAACAAAGAAACACATTAATGTCTCGATATTTTGTGAAAAGGGTCTACTTCTTGGTTAGTTTTAGCTTATTTATACAAATTGTAAAGTTTTGTTAATTGTTATTTGTTATTTTGTTGTAAAATTTAAAACAATGAATGAATACAGTTTTTCAAGGTTATTTATTTACCATGCAGAAAGCCACACAAGTGTAAGTAAAACAAACATGAAAGAAAAATAAATGAAACAATAAACATGTTTGTATTTTTCTCTCAATCCAATCATTGTATTTTTTTTAATTTATGAAGAATTCGGCAACCGAAAACTCTGCAAAGGAACATCCAACAATTTTAGGCAAAGTAGGAAATTTTGGCAATTAGATAAAACATATCGATTGGAAATAGATGTTAGAACCGTTCTTGCTGAGGATATAGTTGTCAGTACTACCCAATAAAACACACTTCTTCTATTATCATTTTTTACCTGTGCTGTTTACTGAACAGGATATTTTTAGATCAGGTTTTTAAGTAAAATAAATTTTTACGATATCTTTTGTTTATTAAACCATTAGGTGAAAGTATAGAATACTTAACTAAGTCCCTCTCTCTCTCCGTGTTAAGAATGGTTTATTAAATAATGTTATTATTTCAACCCGGTTCGTAATTAAATTACGAGATAAAATTTATCATAATGCATTTTGGATTCTTCGTAAACAAGTACGCCATTTTAATATTTTGTTAATAATTTAAAAAATATCAATTACTTTGTGTCTGTTCGAAATCTGAAAGGCATTTGGAAGTATTTAAACTATCGAATAAAATACATTTAAACTGGCTTCGAAATTATTAAACACAATTTATAGTAATAATTGAATTCAACTTAAACATCTGATCTAAAAAATAGCCCGGTCCGTTAACTGCACATATACCAAAAAGATAACACAACAACTTTTTTTAATTGGTGGGGGTAGGGGTAACCCCGTATTTGCAATTATATCCCCCGCAAAAACGATTCTAAAATCTTTTTTCAATTGATATTTCCTCCCTAATTGCCAACGTTTCCTACTTTGCCAAAATTGCCGAATTTTTTCTTGCCGACTTTTCCTTTCCTGAATTTTCTGTTGCTGAATTTTCTGTTGCCGAATTTTCATTTGTCGAATTTTCCAGGCATCCCATTTTTTTAATTTACAAAATATCTATGTCTTATATATTTTTTTAAAGATTGGTGTAAAAAATAAGTCTCAGCGTCTTTTTTTCCTAAATCTCCTCAAAATAGTAATGTATCTTTTCTCAGATAATATTCATTGAAAAAGAATCTTACAAAAAATAAACGTTTCACAATAAATTTGAACCCCGAACTGTATAATTAAGTTTATAATTAATAATTAACATTATAATTGGATTAACTTTATTGTTTGACTTTGTCTTTCGAACTAATTTTGTATATTAAGCTGTTTTGCTAAAGACGGGATACTTTTTGTTTAGTTTTAATTTATTCAAACAAAACAAAGCTATAGTTGTGTTGTTATTCCTTGGTATGTTGTAAAAGATACAGCAACAGATGAATAGAGTTTTTCATGTAAAATTCCAAACAAATGAGACTATTTTTGCTTCTCCAAAATGTATACTGAAACTTTCTTTATTTACTACGTTTTCATTAAAATAATAATTTGAAAAAATAATACAATAACTTAACTTAGTTACATCGATTTTATTTGGTTTAACACCACAGCTTTTTAATAAATACTTATTTAAACAAACATATTTATCTACAAATATTGGAAGATGAGATAGCCTCCTAAATGGCGTTTTATCTGAACCCTACGGTTTTCAGCTATTGAAACCTTTTATCAAAGAGTAATAATAAGAAAATGCTATTAGTTATTATTTTTTTCTACAAACACATTTTAAATTACTTTAACATAGAGTTAAGAAAAATGGAAAAAAATATATGCGCTTACATTTATGATGGTCAAAATTTCCTCGTCTTTTAAAGAGTACTTGTCTCTAAGAAAATGGAAATGTAACTAAACTGTTTAAATAACCAAGAATCTTTTTATTATTATACTTTTATTTTATATCCCCATCCACTATTTATTTATTTTGAGATTTCTTTTCACAAGAACATGAAAAATCAAAAATCAAAAACAGAAGTTACGCCAAAGCCTTGGACATCTACCTCAGACATATGTGTGAAAAACCTTGAGCTCACTAATTCACTTAATCCCACCCTTTATCACAAACCTTTGTTTGCTCGCCGTTTGTACGTGGGATTTATACCCTAGCAATCTTTTTTTTTTCAACTTCATCTCGGGTGAAATATGGGCTTTTTCTATGATAATTAAAAAAATTGTGAATATATTGTAACATGCACACTTTTTTTAATTAACAGTTACAATTGACAACAAAAGGAATAACGTATTTGAGATTCGTGATGAAATACAAAACTAATTTTTAAAACTAATTCCCGGTTCCATTTGAAAATAATTTATGTTGCTAACATTAATTTCTTTATTTAGAATAAAGAGAATACTTTTATTTTAGAAATTAAAAAAATATATATTCAAAAGCAGCTAGCAGAACAACAAGTAGAATCCACTTTGTGTTTATATTACATCATTTGAATTATAATTATGAAATACATCATTTATAATATTAAATTGTGTGAACTAACAATATTTTAAAATATATATTGTGTAAGTTGAGAAAAAAGAAAGATCCACCGACAGTCTCTTTCACCAAGCATGGAAACAGATGAAAAGAAACGAGGCTTGGTTTCCCTAGCGAATTTATGTTTGAGTTTGAGAACGCTTACGTTTATTTTATTTTTATTTTTACAAGGAATCATACATTTAAATCATATTTAATTGATATTATGATCTATAGATTCATTTTAAATGTTATTTTAAAATCCGTAAATATTTATCATGGTATCATGATGCAACATTAAGTTTTAAACAAAACTAAAATCTAACAGATGCGTTTTTGGAATCGGAAATTATGTAAAATTTGGTGGGGGCCCCTCTTGTTTGGTGGCCTAGGGCCCCGGCTCCTTGGGCACTTAATCCATTCCTGCTGTAGAATATATTACGCAAAAGTAAATACTGGTTCATAATGAAGAAGTATAGCTGACTTCGAAATATGAAAGTATGTATGCTTATAATATACCATGTTATATTTTATATTACCACAGCAACGCCATCAACGTTCACGAATAATTTATAATTATAAATTCAACTTATTAACATAGCAACAACAAATGATTACTCAGAAAACAAACCCATTGGGCCCGTGTTCGTCCTTAGAGTTGGCCCCGTGGGGCAACTACCCAGATGCCCTACTGTAAAATTCGCCACTGGCCACTAGTGCTTGTCTGGTGATCAAGTATGTAGGATCGCTGAGTAGATGGTCGTTAATTTGATACCGGTCCGGGAAGGTGCTATTCTAATCGCCGAAGATCTGTGAAACAGTGAACAGTTTTGTCTTTTAATTATAATATATATATATATATATATATATATATATATATATATATATATATATATATATATATATATATATATATATATATATATATAAGCAAACATTGTAAACCATAACAGAAGTCTCGTGTTTTATTATACATTTAATATTTCATTTTTTTTCAAATGATAATATACATTTTCTTTATTTCGACACAATAAAAATAATTATCTTTATTATGTCAAAATACAGAAAATGCATGTTTTTATTTTACGGACATACTGAACAATCTGTAAATATCCTCCAATAAAAAAAGATACCTTCGTTCATCAATTGATTTTAAGGAAGAACAATAAACATACTCTACACTTATTTTTCTTTTAAAATAGTAAAATACAAAATATATTCTTGTCTGAACGTAAGATGTTTCTAATCAGAATGACATATTGTTTATTAAAACTTGATTCAAAATGTTAAATAACATTAACACACATAGGATACTATCTTCAAATACAGTCACATGCTGATGATTCTAAAACCTCAAGTATTTTAATCGATGTCTCATTAAATGGAATTAACTTTCCTTCCTTTTCCTCATCATTCATTCATTCTCTTTCTCTCAAGTATATTTGTATTTATACTTTTCTTGCGACAACATGTTGTATTTAAATTATCTCGTGTCAATTGATAATAATCCTACAGTAAGATATATTTCAACTTTATTTCTTTTACATCTATAAGTATTTTTTATCCTTTATCACCGAGTTGTTATCCACACAAATACTACCAATCAATTTTATTTCTATAAATACATGCTATATAACGAGCTGCTTTACTGTCAAAAACCAAAATGCATTATGATAGATTGTATCTCGTAATTTAAGTTCACTAAAATACAAACACATAAAACATTAAGAATGCAAGTTAGAAAGTTGTTTTGATTTACTACATTCTAAAAGTCAAACTTTCACAGACTTAAAGTTTCTAAACAAGAAAGTCTCAACATGTATAGTTATACTTGTTTAATTTATTCATGTCAGAACTCTAATCGGCGTGGTGAAAATTACGTTAACAAGTGAAAACATCACTATTCTCTTTGCTTTTGAAATATATAGTAGGTCAAGAATTAAATAAGATTAGCTGTGATATAAATCACGACCCGTTTCAGAGTAACACCTCGAATTCTACTTAAAAATTACGCAGCTACCGACAATAAACTTCGGACTTACTGTGATCACCGATTATTACAACGTCAACAGACGAACTAATACACCGTTGAATTTTACTGAACTGTCCTAGCTTACATTATCCACTACTTAAGGCGACTCCTGTCATGCATGAGAGTCCGCGGAAGCTTATCGAGGTCTATTTTTTTCTTTCTGCTTGTCCCCATCTTGAGATCGTCATATTCCTGTCTAATTTAAAAAATATTTTAAAAATTACCTCAACATATAGGAAGTTATGCGTGTAAAATTAGGTTATTGAAATTTTATAGACCTTTCGATTAATGAACTAATTTCATCAGACATCCTATCTTTAAAATGATCAACTGATAAACTAAAGCCTGGTTTAAATCAAGTCAAACCGCAAACATCTTTGGTAAATTTCAGGCACGGTTAACTTCTCTGTGTTGTTAATACGTATTGCCATTAGCTATTTCCACGCATGTCTCGTTGCTGCTCTCTGTTTTTATATTAAATTATTAATCCTATTACATAATCTGTTCAGATAGATTTGTGAATTACGTTCACATTAGCTGAGATCTGCTTAGTAAAGGATCGAGTCAGCGCATCAATTCTCTCGAGTAAAAACGACAATGAAGCCATTAATGCATCGTTTTTTATTTCAATGGGATTATGATAAAAGTTACTTCCAAATGTATAAAATACGTTTCAAAGTTATTAAAGATTGGCTTTTTCGTCATTTATTTGTTTTCTTACGCTGGCTGTAATAAAGCAGAAATGTGATTACTACAACAAACATCATAACTAACCCAAAGTAACATAAGGAAGTTATCATATATTCATTTTTAAGAAAGATTTTGATGACCCCGTACTTATGTTTTTGATAAACACATGTCGAATATTAAAATGAAGTTTACGCGAATTAGTTACATTTCTGAAGTCATGTCATGAAACATCATTCCAAAATCGTTTAATATATTTTACAGATTTATTTTCTCAGGAGGTTTTGTTTTCGTGACTTTATTCTCGGAGGATCAATCCTCACACGAGAAGAAATATTTCCGTTTCCGCTTATATGACTTGCAACAGAAGGTTATATAAGTTCTGAATTCGTACGAGAAATACATGCTTCCAGAGCAAGGTTGTGTAGTAATAACGAAGGTCGCAAATCACTGTAAACCTCCAAAGCAGCTCTCGACACGTGCACTCGCTTCGCACACTCCGTTTCTCTGAGACGGTACGAGACTCGCTTTTTATAATATCCAGTCACAGCTAATTTCCATACGTGCAACGAGACTTTGCGAGATTTTACGTGAACTGTATGTAATAAACATTCAGGGACGCCATGTTGGATTTGTTTCCTTCTTTCTTTCTTTCACTCGCAGCGCACAGGACAAGCAAAACCGAGGACGTTTCGCAAGTAAGCCCTCTTCATGTTCATGTTCCCTACAGGTTGTTCCTGGTTTCACAGTTTAAACATCCACGCTTGTGAAGTTTATTAAGTAATACACATAATAATTCATCGCTACTATCCTTTCAAAATGTTTACGATGAATGTCTCGTCCGTTAAACACCCGATATATTAGGTAATTTTTTTATTTTAAATAAAAAAACGCTGGTGATAAAATAATCATTCATAAATTAGTTCCGTAGAAGTTATACTAACATTTACATGAGCTATATAAATACTGAAAACATACTGGAATGTTTGTAGCTTACGTTCTGCTAGTCTATTTGATGATGGCTTTTAACGACATATAACATATGTCTGAAGCCATTGTTTGTGAGAAATGGTTTCTATGCAGTGCTTATAAGACATTATTTTTACACGAAGTAATGGCGAAAATAAACTTGACAAAATAAATTGTTCAAATTGTTTGTCCCGTAAATATTTGTAGGAAGCAAATTCAATCCGTTTGAAAAGTGTTTCAAACGCAGCAGAAATGATCAATCAATGGATGCCACAGTATGCTGAACTATTTCCATGGGCACGTATGAATATTGATTGAATTTTCTAAGTGTTGTAAGTATTATTGACCTTGTTTGATAAGGAACGAAAATGTTTGTCTATGTTTAGAGACCAAGTATACTTTCGCACTAACCCTTTTCAATAGCTACTCTTTACTTCAGGTCGTATGGTGTGTCGTAGAGACGTACGACTATGGACGGAATACACCCAAATAATCCGTCTTGGTAGATATGTCTTTCTACATCCATATAATATAAGTATTAAGTCGTGTCGAAAAACAATCAAAGGGGAACTAAGAAAAGAGCTAGCCGAAGAGCGAGGTTGCGAAAAAAAAAACTTTCGTCACCCTTATTCTCTCTCTCTCTCTCTCTCTGTATATATGTATATATGTATATATATATATACATATATATATATATATATATATATATATATATATATATATATATATATATATATATGTGTGTTTCTGAGTGTGCGCGTGTCTGTATATGTATGTGTTTGCGTGTGTGTGATTTTATGTCAGTATGGACAAAGGCATACACGCATGTATACGCGCGGGTTCACCTACGTACACGGACAAAACTCATACAATTCTGAACAAAATCTACTTAACCACCGCACACGAAGATGCCCAGAGAGATAAAAGTCAAAATGACACAGGTGAAAATCGACTATGATCAAAGAGAAATTATTTGTAAACTGCTATTGAAAAAACACGGAATCTGTTAAACAATTGAAAAAAATTAAAGAACGTGTGTAGACAATTCAATGACTGTTTAAATAATAATAATAATAATAATAATAATAATAATAATAATAATAATAATAATAATAATAATAATAATAATAATAACAACAAGCTGGACCCGTTACCCGGGGGAAAATAATTAATCTAAGAAACTACTGCTGATCGTAGTTTTGTAAGGAAATCCCCGTTAAGTAAAGGGTAAAAAAAGACTCATGTTAACATGTACTTTATATAAATATATTGATTTTCTATTGCATAAATAGTTGAGTATAGGTGGTTAGAACTTAAGCATAATTACATTTGTCTGTCATTGTTAAAATCTATTATGAATATAAATAATTACTGTTGATTACGAGACTTAAAAAACAGGTGTTGTGTGTCTTTGTTGTTTTGTAGCTGTGTGTAAATGTTTTGTTCGCCATTTATTTTCATTTCTGGAGAATAAAAGAAACTATATAAATATTTACTGAATGTTAATCAGTTTAATACTTATAAGGTGTCATTCGAAAATTATCAATACCTATGTTATTCAATTGCATGTAGAATTCTGTCTATCTGATAAATTTAGTATTACCTCTTTGACTCATGAATATCACCTATATCTCTGCTGCATACAATTAAAATGGCCATTATGCACAAAAGCTACAATTAACATTTGTTTAATGTACCCTACTTCTTTATAATTACTTATCAGTAAATTATTTATTTTACTATGTATTCAGTATTAAAACTATACTAAACCCATATCAGGAGGTATCAACACCGATAATATGTATAATAGTTCTTTATATTCAAAGTTAAATGTTGTCTACGTTGACTTAACTAGTGTGAAAAGATATTTTATATATTATTTGAAAATAATACTTGATGATTATTCTTTCCTTAAGCAGTCGGCCGTTTGATAAAATAAATCATGTCCGATTCGCAAACACATAGGCAGTTACTTCACTACTTAAATCAATAGCTTATATAAAAATATTTTGACTGGCGTATGTGAAATTCAGCAAATAAATTAATGGTTTTATTCCGAAATATACGAGGATTTTTCGAGGAAATATAAATGAAACTGTAAAATTACAGAATATTGTTCATGATGTTACACCTTTTGAGGATTACAATGTATAGACGTCAAGAAAATGCACTTTTTATGGTACATTTCACGAACACAAATTACATATTGCCTTAAAATAATGGTATATGCTACTTGTACAAGCACTAATAATTTCAGCAAGTTGTTAGTTCTCTCTCTCTCTCTCTCTCTCTCTCTCTATATATATATATATATATATGTATATGTATATATATATATATATATATATATATATATATATATATATATATATATATATATATATATATATATATATATATATATATATATATATACGTCTCGCTGCTGATAATTCAGCATTATTAAATACAGGTCGTTTGTTTTCTATAAGTTTACAATAATACACTTTTTACCAGATTTAAACTCAGTCAAAGAACGTTGAATACCTTGTTGATGTTATTTCATGTTATTGCCAGTTTTGTTATATTTTGCGGAAAATCAATTAATATTACATCCCCAAAATTAGCATTTTATTTGTGGGGCATATGGTTAATAAATCTCGTTAAACGCTCAATACATTATCAGCAATTACACACATTCAAATACTCACCTCAATTATAAAATTATAATTTTTATAGTTTGCAATCAGACATCGATGTGTAACAATCTAAATAAAACGTTATGACGAAGTGATTTAATTAAAATAAATATTGTTATATTTACTGCCATTAAAGGTGGTAGTGTACTTGTTTAAGTTTCCAGATAACATATTCCATTATACTGTGTCTACAACAATGTAAATAATACAATTTGACAAGTATACGTTATGGAAAAAACATTATTTGACTACATTATCAATAGAACCACTGAGTATATTTTGTTTAGTTTAACATATGTTCCAAGGAATCTAATTTAAAAATACATTCCTTTGAAAGGGAATACATACGTAAAGATTGCAGACTTCTTTAGATATGTATCTAATTCATGTGTTAATAAGATATGTTTACTAATAATAAATTCACTATATTAATGATTCTTGATAATTGATGACTAATTATAAAATAAACTTATGTCTTAGAATTGTCGAATAGCTATATTATTTTAATGTTTTCTATTTATAAATTAGAAGTTAATGTTCACTTATATATTTTCCTCATATATCAATAACAGTTTCAGGCACATGAATAAAAAAATGTCTATATTTAATAGTCTTCTTTATGAGTTGAATTGCATCCATACAAAAATTAATATTATAAAATTCCAATTTAAGGTGTATATGTGTATAATATGTAGAACCAAATAAGTTTTATAATGCGTATTAATCTTTACAGTAAATCGAAATATGTTCATTTTAAAATTCCAAATAAGATATTTTGATTTTCTAATTTATAAAACTGTTTTTTAATTCTGAATGTTTATTCTCTGACTAATTGCTGTTGAATTATTTTAAATGAAGAACATATTTGTAAAACTCTTCTCACGCATTAAAAAAAAAAAATTAAATATAGTAAATCTATTGTATTCGATGAAGAAACCATCATTTAAAATACTTTCTATAGGGCTGGCTTTATATATATATATATATGAGTATATGAAAGGATAAAAATAATCCGACGGTATGAAATTAAAAATGGAAAAGCGGAAGACCTTTTCGCTCAACGTTTCGCCCAAATTTCACGTGGGCTTTGTCAAGAGCGGACGAAGAATACAAAAATGACAAAAGACGAGAAAGTCTGTAAATTATGGGGAATATATATAGTGGTTGGGTTCATGTTGAGATAAAAGGGTATGCAAATAAAAAAAAAAAATAAATAAATAAAAAAAAAAAAATAAATAAAAAAAAAAAAACTAGAAATAAATATATATATATATGCACATAAATGTGATCGAAACATATATAACACATATACATACATAAATATCAAATATACATAGAAGTAGCATTGGAAAAGAAGAGGAGAAAATAAAGAGCAGAAAGGGGTCCAAAGGATATTTAATTTAAAGCTCAGGGAATCATCCGGTGTCTAGAATTATCTTGTTTTCACTAATGATTGCTTTTGATAGGTTGGGGGAGATATTGTAGAAGCCCATTCTTTGTTTAATTTTATTTGTGGAAAGGGCTATGAGGGCAGATTCAATTATTCGACGTGTTGACTTGTTGTGTATTATTTTGATTAAAGTGGATTTCTCAAAGTCAAAGTAATGACCATATTCCATAGTATGAGCACATAAGGCGTTAAGTGTGTTGTTAGTTTTAATCGCTCTTTTATGCTCATAAATCCGCTTGTCCAGATTACGCTGCGTCTCTCCAATGTAGATCTTATTACAGTCTAGACAAGGAATGGAGTATATGCCAGCTTTGACATTGGGTGTCGTGTTCAGTTTAGGTGTTTTGATTAAATTTATAATATTTGCAGAAGTTATTTGGGATATGTTTATGCCTAGTTTATTAAGTTCTGTGTAAATCGGGTTATTGTTGGAATTGGTTGGTAAAGCTATATATCTATTTATTATAGGGCTGGTGGATAAGTTTTTCTGTTTGGAATTTGAGTAAATCTGTAGAGCTTTTCTTTTAGAATTTTGTATAAAATACTTTGGGTACTGTAATGTATTGAGAGAGTGTTCAATGTATTTAAATTCGTCATCTAAATATTCATTGCTGCATATCCTAAGTGCTCTTAGGTAAAAACCAATTATGATGCCAGATTTTATTTTATTATTGTGGTGCGAATAAAAATGAACATAATCGTTCTTATTGGTTTGTTTACGGTAGACTTTATAAGATAAATTATTATTTTTATTTATTAGTAGAATATCAAGAAAAGGAATGGAGTTATCTGTTTCTTTTTCGAAAGTAAATTTAATGGTCGGTTCTATTTTGTTCAATTTGTTAGTAATGCTTTCTATTTTAGTGGTTTTCGGGAGGAAAATTAGGATATCATCTATGTATCTGTAGTAAGATACATTTTTAGGTAGTCTGTATTTTATTGGTCCGTTTTCAAGAAATTCCAAAAATAAACAGGATAGGACACCACTGAGGGGATTCCCCATAGGTAGGCCAAATTTCTGTTTATAAAAGAAATTGTTGAAAGTAAAATAGGTCATATTAGTGCATAAATTTATAATATTAATTATGTTATTTACTGGAAAGGGTAAGTTGATATTTATTTTGTCGAGATGTTTTTTGAGTAAATTAAGGCATTTATTGGTGGGGACATTTGTGTATAATGATTCTATGTCAAGGCTATTCATAGTTTTATTAGTTAGGTTAAGATTTTTTAATTTATTAAGTAGATCTCCGGAATTTTTTAGGTGAGATGGACTAATCGTACCTAGTAATGGGGTTAGTATTTTTGTAATGGCACGTGCAATTTTATGGGTAGCACTGCCGATACCTGAGATTATGGGGCGCATTGGGGTATTATTCTTTGACTTTGAGAAATCCACTTTAATCAAAATAATACACAACAAGTCAACACGTCGAATAATTGAATCTGCCCTCATAGCCCTTTCCACAAATAAAATTAAACAAAGAATGGGCTTCTACAATATCTCCCCCAACCTATCAAAAGCAATCATTAGTGAAAACAAGATAATTCTAGACACCGGATGATTCCCTGAGCTTTAAATTAAATATCCTTTGGACCCCTTTCTGCTCTTTATTTTCTCCTCTTCTTTTCCAATGCTACTTCTATGTTGATATTTATGTATGTATATGTGTTATATATGTTTCGATCACATTTATGTGCATATATATATATATTTATTTCTAGTTTTTTTTTTTATTTATTTTTTTTTTTTTTATTTATTTATTTTTTTTTTTTTATTTGCATACCCTTTTATCTCAACATGAACCCAACCACTATATATATTCCCCATAATTTACAGACTTTCTCGTCTTTTGTCATTTTTGTATTCTTCGTCCGCTCTTGACAAAGCCCACGTGAAATTTGGGCGAAACGTTGAGCGAAAAGGTCTTCCGCTTTTCCATTTTTAATTTCATATATATATATATATATATATATATATATATATATATATATATATATATATATATATATATATATATATGGGATTGATATATAGGGATTGATATAATTTCTAATACACTATTGTATATAATACAAGCTTATCATACCCTGTGTTTCTATGTAATGGTTTTAATTCCAATTTATTTTTTACACATATACTCTATTCTTAAATATGATTTATTCTCGGAAAAAGTAAATAACTTTGCATTGATGTTAGGTTCATATAGTGCCCGTTTGAAATTAAACGCGTTTAGCGTCGTTCGCAGAAGGAGTACATCGGAGTACGTTATATTACTTTTAACAACATGCACACCAATAAGCAAACATCGAATTTTCAGAAAAAAAAAACGCAAATGATGACAAAAGGATTTCTATATTGAGACCTTACTTGTATAACATTGTTATGTTATTTGGAGAAAAAATTATGTGTACGTTTAGTTGTATGTTAATAACTGTATACAGATGCATGTAGACAAAGGTACGCATACATACCTACAAAAATAAAAGAACATATGGCATAAGATAAACAATCATTTATTAGTGTACTAGCTTCAATAAATGTACTACGGTTTATAATACTTAAACACTGTTGCATACTTTACTAAATGTAAATCTTAAGGCATCAACTACTAAATAAAACAACTGTTTTGTTTAAACCTGTGAAAATAGAAGCAACATGTTTTAAATTATAAGTTAAACCTCTGCCTAATTTATAGGATATTACATGCAGACGGGTCAATATACTGTTAGAGCATCCTTACCTAAATAATGCAACTTTTTTAGTAGTTTTATGTTAGATTGGGTCTAGTCTACGATATACTAAGTATTGGACATGATTGCATTATGGGAAAGTGTTTAATTTCGAATATTACTTGTTTTGGTTTACAATGCATATTCCATTAACATTTGAAGCACAAACTCGTTCGGTTTCCATGATGAATAAATAAATCTTGGATTTTTACCTGTTTTCAGGTTCAATCTTTCACATGATAATGGTTAGTAGTGATGCCAAATAAACCCTTATACCATATTTAGGAGTAGCCAACACAATCCACATTGGTACCCGTGCCCCTAAACCGTTTATTACACTCACCTAGGTTCACAAGCAGGCATATGGATGATTATTTTTATATGAGTACCGGTGGTGAATATTTACTTTCTTCAATTAAGCGGGCCCTTACCTCCCTATATAAATAAGATTATTTTATAGTGTATATAGATTACTTAGAACACAACTGAAAAACTCAAAAACTGCCCTCATAAGCAATTTACTAGCTCCATATTAATCATCATATACTAGTACATCCATATTTTCGTATATTTTTAAGGTCAAACATGAGTTCAACCGCCAGTAGAGAAGCTTGTCCTTTATGCGAACAGAATTTTGATTGTGATGAGACCGTGATACTTCAGGAAAAGGGTGTAGTACGAGTCAACCATGCAAGTATCCAAAGAGGTGTCAAAGTCATTGATGAAGCCGGAACTAGTGTTCACCTAAACAAAAAGGGTATTGCTTTAGCCTAAACGATGGATGATTCTGCTTTCCCATACTTGTATATTGTCCAACTTTCAGTATGTTGTAGACTAGACCCAACCTATCATCAGTATATTGACCCGTCTAAGTATTATGATTATTAAAATTTTGAAATAACTCATGTTTGTGTGAATTGGCAGTGGGTTTAATGTCCTTAAAATCAGAGTAAACATTTTAGCTAGGCTGTTCCATGCTCTCTTAGGCACGTGCTTATGAAGAGAAGAGATCGGTGTTGGCATTTTACGACAATCCGTATAGAACAAGAAGAATTCTCTCAAATGTAACGCTTCCAATAATCAAAATACTGTGCACAAACAGATAGTGAGAACACAGATTAGTATCGTATGATACTGGTTACTTTTTCTGATTTACTGTACTGTTAAGAAGAACACGTTTTTCTCAACGTAGTTATAGAAACTGGTAAATTATATGTCTTTCACAGATCAGGCTTATAATCTGCATTTATTATTTATTTTGTGTTTCTTGTCATTATTGATGAATACACATTGTTATTAGTTCAGCTGTTGCATTTGAGGAAAATGTCGCGTTGAAAATCGAAGTTTTGTTACACCGAATCACTTCTTCCGAAACAGATAAGCCCGATTTTTCGACATATCTCATTAATTCTCCTACCATCAAAATTGCTTAAGCAATGAGAGGCGCTAGGAATAAGTAAATGAATAGAGATTATCATGATGGGCTTACTTATTATATTTATATATATATATATCAAATTCTAGAGATGAATAATTTGCTTACTGCTTTTGAATACAAAGTTATCGTGTGTCAAAAGAACTTGAACGTTGGAATACAAACTACATCTACATGTAATCTTTTCCTTTTTTTACAACAGCGTCCCCGTCTTTCAGATGCTTGTTTCTCGGTTTCTTAACTACTCTTATAACTAGATGGGGGAATATGGATTCACTCGTTATCGCCTCATTTTGAGACCTGAAGTCAACGTTGATTATCTTGAGACGTCCACTCGTTCGAGTAACATCGTGGACTGATCTTTTTGATATCTTCTCGTCTCAAACTCTCATGGCGGACTCTCTTTTCGAATCTAATTTCAAACTTAAAGTTTCCAGATCATGATTTTCGAGCACCTGCTTGCCTCGAGTTCCACAGCGATCTAATCTAAACTCTTGTTTTTGAGAAAACAAGTGACGTCACAGTCCCTTGTCTCGTATCACCCACTTAGATATGTGTATACGCTGTCAATTTTTGCCGGATCTGTGTTGGCCCTCAAATCTTTGATGTCGGCAAAATCTTGTCAATTTGTTATGAATTTGGGTACGAGTCATTTCTGGGAATCAGATTTAACCTTTCAAACACTGGTCATCTAAACTTGCACTTTAATCGCGAATTTCACTTCAGTCATGATCAACACGAGCTAACTTACGCGTCCTTCAAATTATACGGCCCATTCATAATCCAACATATGCATACACGTGTATATATGTGTGTATGTATACTTTTATCTATGTTTTTATGTGTGTATTGTTGGAATTACACAGTTATATAGATGTGGCAGGTCACTATAAAAAGTTTCAAGTGATTTAATCCCCGTGTAAAAACTGAATCGTGATTGAGAAATGGAGAAAAACAATAAAAAAATAATGTAAAAAATAAGCAGTTCGATGTGAAATTCTGTTAAATAATTGACTAAAAGCTAATTAGAATGATCAATATCCAAAACGATTTAAAAGTTTCAAATTAGTTTAGAGAACTCTTCTCAAAGAAATTATATATTAGAGATTAAAAATTTAGTGTTATATGTGTATGTATGTTTGTATATGTACGTGTGTATCCGTATTTTTGTATATATATGTATATATATATATATATATGTGTGTGTGTGTGTGTGTACATGTATGCGTATCTATTGGTACACATTGTTATGGGGGAGATAATTCACAACGAATTTATGAGAGTTGTCTCCTCTTTTTTGGAAGAGAAAAACATTACATTGCATTTAAATTAAAAAAAAAAATTGATAATAAATTAATTTCGTAATTTTAATAACATTGTACTAAAATCATAACATCATTAAATAGTTTCCAAGTAAGTAGATGATGATAGTATTTACAGATAAATGAAACAAAAATTACTCCGCCATTTAAATGAAATTTATTTTGTTTGTTACATTTACTGCGTGCTACAGACAATCTTGTCAGGGTAAAATTCAAAACATATTTACCCGTTAATCATAAAATAAATGGGAAGAAAAATTATCGGAAAAAAACAAATAAATGAATACTGTTAGAATAAAATAAAATAACAATAGTAGATAATTTTTTAAATATATATATATTAAATAGACAATATTCGGGAAGACAAAAAAATGAACACTCCTCTTAGCTGTTACCCTTAGCCTACCTCGGCCTTTATCAAAAGGATATATCTTTTAAAAAATATAACACTCCATCAGTTAAATAAAATATGAAATATTCAGGAATACAAAAGTATTTAGTCATAATTTTATTCCATTATCTGCGGATATGAATATGTACTGCGTTATAAGTAATATTGCCATTCCACACGTGTTTTTATGGTTTGAAAAATCCATTATTTGATAAAGAGGTCCTCTCTAAATATATATTACGGAACACGGTCACACCCATTACCTCACAGTCTTACCTAATCAAATAATATTAGTTATTAAAAAGATTATAAAAATGTTTAAACATCCATATAAAAATAACTTGTTTTTGTCTTTGTTCTATTTCTTGTATTGTATTATAATAGACATCTAATACTCGGATATATACATTTAGATATATATATATATATATATATATATATATATATATATATAGATATGTATATATATATTTATATATATATAATATATACACATATATACATATATATACATATATATATCCTTCACATATTCTATTATTTTTACTTTTATATTATATTTTATTTTATTTTATTTTTACTCTTTATTTTTGTTCTTATTTTTATTTTTTTTCATTTTTTCTTAATAATCTTTATAAGGTTTTATTATTATTATTATCGTTTGTATCTTTATATCCCTATTTTATATCTGTAACTTATTCTTTTACCAATCCAATATTGGTCTATGTACGCCCTCCCTCAAATGGATGTTCCTCTGAGACGAGCTTGCTATTTTTTCCTTTAATTTCTGTAAGATGTGATTCTAAAAGCGCTGATGAAGACACGTTTTGGAGTAGCTTTTGTTGGTTTTGTAAAAAATTAAAGAATGAAATAAAGTATTTCCAGAATGTTTTGGAAACGACCGTACGCCATAATAGACTTGTTCTAATTCACTAAATCTCCTTATTATAGCTCTGGTTCATTTATATATCTTCCATTGAGCTGCTACTTATATCTACAGTGCTCGGTTGTGGTAGTGCCCCTCCCGAGGTGTCTATTGTTAACGCACCCCAACAATTTGGTCATTTACCCTCCGTTAATATCAAAATTACCTTTGATATATGCTTAAACTTAAGCTCTGATTGTAGAACTTATCCTTAACACTGTAAGATATGTTCAATAAAGAATTCTTACCCCTGTCCACAAAATGCATCCCTATACCATCGGAGAACACTTACAGTAATGCTTTTATTGCAAGCATTGGCAAGTTCGTCAGAAACATGAGATGGAGAGCGTATTACTATGATGGCGTCAACAGAGAAACACACCACACTTCCAGTCCTGATCAGGGGCTCCCAGTCAACTCAACCCTAGTCAAAGAAGCTCTACAACGAGAAGCAGCTAAATACTATGGACTAAAATCTTTTAGGAACCCAAAGAAAAACACAGCACTTGACAATTTTGAGAGAGACCTTGTACATTTAGCTAAAAACTTGAAATTCAGAAAGGATACTAATTATGAGACTGATGCTCTTAAACGTATTAACAGTTTTTCCGAGAGGTTGAACACTGATGATGATAGCAGTAATCTCCTAGTCCCAGTCGATAAGACTAAACACTTTTACTCTATGTCATATGATCAATACAAAACGATCCTACTAAAAGAAATCTATAAAAATTATAAACTGACCCGGAGGGAATCCATCAATGACATCAATAGGGAAGCTAAATCCTTACTCTCTAAACTAAATATAGATAAATACTCTGAAATAATTACACCACGCCCCTAGATATACTTTAAAGGACCACAAACCTAATTTCAATGACAACCCCACAATTAGGATGATTTGCCCTTCTAAATCAGATATAGGTCGAGTAAGTAAAAACATTCTTAATAGAATCATTCCGACATTGAGACATAAAATTAAATACCCCCTATGGATTTCCTCAGGTGAAGTTACTACCTGGTTCAAGAACCTCAAGCATAAACATAATATTACATTTCTAGCCTTCGACATAGACTCCTACTACCAATCCATCACACCGATTTTATTAAACAAAGCACTTAGTTTCGCGAAAAACAACTCAGACCTCACATGGACTGAAATTAAACTAGTCCTCCTAGCCAGAAAATCCATTATACACTTCGATGACAAATTCTGGACTAGAAGCGACTACCCCTCTCACTTCAATATCCTAATGGGTCCAACTGATTCGGCACAGGTTACTGACCTAGTCCGCACCTATTTGCTGAATCAAATCCACCTCCTATTAAAAATGATGTCGAGGTGGCAGGTGGACTATACAGGGATGATGCTCTACTAACTGTTAGATCCACTGACAGAGTCTATGATAAGTCTAAAACTAAGCTACGCACCCTCTTTAGAAATTACGGTTTAAACATTACCTTTGACATGAATAAAAAAGTGGTAAACTACCTAGATTACACTCTCAACCTCAATAGACAAACTTATGAACCCTACCACAAACCTAAACAACTGATTTACTATGTCCATAGTGATTCTAAGCACCCCAAACCAATTATAAACTCTATAGTGCCGGACGTTTCCAGACGAATCTCTAGCATCTCCTCTACTGAACCCATCTTTGACTCCAACTCGGAGTTTTACAATAAGGCCTTAAAAATTCAGGATATAGGGAAAATATCAGATATTTAAATACATCTCCAAACCCTCATGACTCCCCAAATACCTATAGTTTTAATCCATCGAATAGTGGAGTTATTACCCATAACATGGCCAACAAAAGAAAACGAAAGCGTGGCCCCGCTAATAATCGGAATAATCACAATAACCGTTCTATAATTTATCCTAACCACAATATAAATAATGTAAGCCCTAAGGCGCCCAACCTGGGTGGAGGGAGAACAAGACGACGCTCCTGTCTCTGGTTTTATCCTCCATTCAGTAAAAACGTCCAATCTAACACCCCCACATTTTTTAAAACTTAATACAAGATAACTTTAAAGCCCCACATAAATATAGCAAACTTTTTAATCAGAGCACGATAAGAATCTCACACTCAACTCTTCCTAATCTAGAACAGAAAATAATAGGCTCTAACGCGACTAAAATAAACGCGGCCCTAACCCAAAATACCTCAACTCAGCCTATCCTATGTAACTGTAATGATAGGGAGTCTTGCCCGCTGAATGGTTCGTGCAAACATGAAAGTGTAGTTTATAAATGCACTGTAATACCCTGCACCAACCAACACACCAACAGGGAGTCTGGCCCTACCACGGCAGGCGAAAATACAATAACTAACCACTATATTTCCCATAACCTAGTTAATGATGTTAATATTAACCAAACTAATATAGTAACTATACCTAGAGAGGCAGTATACATAGGCTCCACGGCGGGTAAAATTAAGAATAGAATTTCCAGGCACATGTATACTTTCAATAATAGCCAACTGGCCACCTACACTTCTCTAGCTGCGCATATCTGGTACCTAGAAAATAGAAACATTAACTATAGACATAAGTGGAAAGTAATCAAGAAAAGAAAATCCTATAAACCATTGATAGGTACTGTTCATTGTGTAGACATGAAGCCCTAGCCATCATCAAATATAAAGGAGCTCTTCTAAATAAAAAAGATGAGGTATTATCGAGCTGTCTACACAAAGCCTGGTACAAATACGACTTTAAAGTCCCTTAAATCTACACTTTCACTCCCCTCTCCATCCCCTATACCTACCTCTCCATACGATTAATTGAGAAATGGTCACAATCCTAATATAGACCCCATGACATCCTAGGTCCAATACCAGGCTAATGATAACCCCCCAAAAAGAATATTTCTTAATCAACTAACTTCTTTATAAGTACAACTCGAAGTAAGAATCAGCCAAGTTACCTCAAGATACCCAACATTGTCCATACCAACTACCACCAACATATAAGTATATACTATAAATCCACATCAATACTACCGCCTCTCCACCTATAATTCAATCTTAATATTTCGATCATTTTCCACTTGGGAGGATCCCATCCCCCTCGATACACACACTCCAACGACAATACTCCCTTTGGTAAATACTTTGTTCCCTATACCTGAATCCCCACCCCCATAAGCCCTGAACCTATAACTCTCTAATAATCTCCATATAGCCATAACCCCTAAACTCCACCATAACTCATGAGCAGACGACAGATATCTCCTCTCCACTCTCCCAGATGGTCTAATATCTTTAAGCATTAATATAACCCGAAAAAAGCCTATATAAGTCCCTCATATGATCGAGGAAAAAAGAAACATAAAATTGGTAAACCATTCTTCCTATAATTTAAATCCCACCAATTATAATTATCATTGAGAATATCATCACTATTTATTATTATTTTCATTGGTAGTATCATTGTTACCATTACCATTACTACTATAAATATTATTACTTTTTAATCCCAACATAAATAGGATATTATCCTTACGAGTTATCCAACTCCAAACTTCTCCTACCCTATGAAACAAATAAACAGATATACTGCTACTAATCCGAGAAGCGACTTCGATACCATGGCTCGATTCTTTCTCATGTACATCTAAAATGTGTTCCTATATTTAAGCATATACATAATGTGGTAATAGAAAACCGTATATAAGGCTAAGCCCTCTCTTATAATACGCCCTATCCAACGTTTTATCCTCCAGTAGTATTCTTATGGATATTGTCGCGGTTATTGATGTTATCATCACTGTCGTTATCATCTTTCGCCTTGTTGTTGTTATTATTATTGTTATTGCTATCATGATTGTTGGTGTTGTGATTGTTGTTGTAAATGGTACTTATATGATTGAGGTTGATACGATTGTGTTCTTCCATGTTCCTACTTATTATTACGATTAATGCTATTATGGTGATCTTTGTTAACTTGAACATTATCACTGTTCCTATTATTACTTTCATTATTAGGATTATTATTATTAGGATGATTGTTGTTATTGATAAACCATACCCCTCCCCCAGCTACCATTAATGGATGGCGGGCGAGGGGGGCGATAGCTGTTAACACAATCGGGACCATTCCCTAATTACTTTTAAAGACATATAACTGGTTACAATAAAATGAATTGTGTCCCCCCCCTTCTTTCAATAATATTGTCTTGTTTCGCCGATCTATGGAAGATCCCCTTAACAAGCCAAAAATAAGCCTTTTGCTCCAATGCCAAATTTATTAAAATAATTTACCAGTGACCTAGGAAAGCAGTTCGACAGGGCTGTAAGTCTGTAGGTCGATGAGTGTAATTCGATGCGTGTGTCTACATGTCAATGAATCTGTACCTCCAACTATAAGAAATTAACCCATAGAAAATTACCCCCCCCCGCACACTACATCTATAAGAAGTGCTTGGTGACTCTAGCCTGGTAATAAACACCTTCGCAAATAAGAGTCTCCTCATCTCAAGGCCATTAACTCGAATTAGATCTCCCAACCCCATTTTCCATCGTCTCTGTCCATTCCCTCTATGGACCAACGATCTCACACCCTTACATTTATCCCCTGCCCCTGGCCTGGCTTTAATAACTTAGGAATCCTAAACGTCAACAACCCTCAGTCTGGCACTGAAACCAATAACAGAGGCACTTGATTGACTCCCACGGCGAAAATATGCTGTGAACGAATATCTACAAATTACCGCCTTGAATCTCCTATGATAACTATAACAACTGAATTACATGCATATAACGCATGTAAGAGGGACTTCTAAAAGTATAAGGATTAACACCTCCGAGGTATGACGGCTTTTCCCCAATAAAATGTGAGTTAAAACCAATTTATTCATTTCTTCCAACCAATTCATCAAATAACTATATTAGTCAATCGAAGCTCAAATTCTGCCTTACTTCGATTTTCTCCTGAATAACTCATAACACCCGGACCATGTTTATAACGTTTCCTGATATAATTTACCCTCACACATCTAATGTCATTCCAGTTGACTTATTCGTTTGAACGCCGGATTCATATAGGACCCCAATCGGAGAAATATGATAACTATTTCCTATGAAATTCGTTCTTATCCTCTTTGTAAACCAGTAGAATTAACAGAAAAACTTCCTTCTGCTCCCCCATTTCTCTCATATACTCATGGACCTGTCCGTGCACAGATGTTAATATAGTCCCACCTATAAAACTAATCTATTATATTGCATCCTTTATTTTCCTAGTCACCCTTGACCTTTCTCATATGGTAGTGTTTTATAAGGTGTCTTTTCTCTCCCTGAATCTTACCGTTGTCCATACATTCCGATGTGCTGTTCCTCCTACCCTAATAATCCCATCACGCTATGTTTTCTTTAAAACACTCTAGTAAAGAAGCCTTGATAATAATCAACCTTTATCCCCTGAACTTATTTAAACTTATATCTTATTTTCATTTATAGTTCTAAGTTTCTTAATTTGCCTTTGTTCTATAGTATGAGTTAACAATTTTTATTTACTTATTTATATAATATTATTTTCTTATATATTTTTATGTATGTGTATATATGTGCGTATGTATATGAATATATATATATATATATATGTATGTATATATGTATGCATATGTATGTATTTTTATATTGCTCATATATTCGGATTCCTTTATATTTCTATCATCGCACTTACATTTTTATTTTACTTGATTTTATCTTCTATATTTTATATTTTATTTTTATTTATTTTTTATTTTATTTTATTTTACTCTATTACACTTCATTCTTTATTTTGTGAATTTTTATATTTTTTATATATTTTTTTTATATATTTTTTATATATTTTTTATTTTTTTATATTTGTTTATATATTCTTTATATTTGTTTATATATTTTTTTATATATTTTTAATTTTTTAATTTTTGATTTTTCAATTTTTTAATTCCTTTATATTTTCTTATATTTTTATATCTTAATATTTTTATATTTTTATTTTTATTTTTATGTTTATTCTAGTTTTGCTTTTATTTTATCTTTATTTTTTTTATTTGATATTTTATTTTTATTTTACTTCTCATCCCCTGATTTCATTTTTCCTTCACATATTCTAAAAAAAAATGTTTATCATATTTTATTTTATTTTTAGTCTTTATTTTTGTTCTTATTTTTATTTATTTCATTTTTTCTAAATAATCTTTATAATGTTTATAAGGTTTTATTATTATTATTATCGTTTGTATCTTTATATTTCTATTTTATATCTGTAACTTATTATTTTACCAATATTGGTCTATGTACGCCCTCCCTCCAATGGATGTTCCTCTGAGACGAGCTTACTATTTTTTCCTTTCATTTCTGTAAGATGTGATGCTTAAAAAGCTGATGAAGAACGTTTTGGAGTAGCTTTTGTTGGTTTTTTTTTAAATTAAAGAATGAAATAAAGTATTTCCAACATGTTTTGGAAACGACCGTACGCCATGATAGACTTGTTATTCTTATTCACTAAATCTCCTTATATATATATATATATATATATATATATATATATATATATATATATATATATATATATATATATATATATATATATATATATATATATATATATATAAGCGAAGACTTAAAACTCAACGTCGCGCCCAGCTGTTGCGTGGGCTTTCACTAGAGAGAAAAAGATAAAGTGGCAAAAAACAAGAAGATCTGTAATTTAAAGGAATATATATAGAGTGATACGGTAAGTTTTTATCTATGTAGAAAGAGAATACACACACACACACTCATATATATATATATATATATATATATATTTACTCGAAATATGTATAGTAAATATACATAGATGTGGTATGAGCAAAATAAAAGGAGAAGATAAGAGCAAAACAAAAAAAAAGCAAAACCAAAGAACCTAATTTGAAAGCAGGGATCACCCGGTGTCAATGTGTATGATGTTTTCTATTGATAATCGCTTTAGATAGGAGACGGAACATATTTATGTGTATTGGTTGAGTGGGCGATATACACCGATCAGGGTAATTGTCGTGTAGATTTGTTTTGTATAGATGTAATTAAATTAGCGTTTTTAAAGTCAAAACGATTTTCATATGTCATAGTATGGGAACGTAAGATTTGAGTGTTCTGTTAGTTGTGATGCCACTTCTATGCTTATTAATTATCTTGTTACGATCGCGCTGGGGTTCCTGAAGGTATTTTCGGGATCCGTTTTTTATGTAACTAATATGTATGTTGAATAGAGCAATACAACAATAAAACTAATATATATATATATATATATATATATATATATATATATATATATATATAATCCAGGTAAAACATCCACAGGGTAGTAATCTAAAGAATTTCAACCGGGTTCATAAAAAAGTGCTCAATATAAAATAGAGCTTTTATATATGATTATTTTAATTTACACAGACATGTACAAAATCTACGACACGATAAAATCGACATGCCAGTGTCGTAGATTTTGTACATGTCTGTGTAAATAAAAATAATCATATATTTATATATATATATATATAGATATATATATATATATAAATATATTATATGTATTATATATATATATTATATATATGTATATATGTATTATATATATATATTATATATATGTATACACATATATATATATACATATATATATACATATATATATACATATACATATATATATACATATATATATATATATATATATATATATATATATATATATTAGTGTTATTGGCTTATTGGGCTATCCAATATATTGATGTTTATATCATCATGATAAGTCATTATTAAAAGATACAACATTTATCATTTATTGTTATATGTATGGTTATATATATATATATATATATATATATATATATATATATATATATATATATATACATGTATTTATATATATGTATATATAGATATATATATATATATATATATGTATGTATTTGCGTGTGCATATTATATGTATGGCACAATGTTATTCTATTATTTTTCTATTATTAATTAGCTTTGTGTCTGCATCACATGACCTTTACTGTAGGTGCTTTCGCTTCGGTGCTGACGTTATTCACTCATCATTAAATGAGGAAAACTAAGCTTCTGTTGAAAGCAATGAGTGCTGTATTCCTTTTGAAATATCCTTGACTTCTTAGAATGACATAGAGCATGACAGATCAAATGTAATATTAAACAAACACTAGACTTCGGACGCCAAGTAATCTCCGTGTATTTGATTAACAGAATAAAAAGAAGTAAAAAGAAAATATATAGAATTACACATAGCATAAATGTTCAGTTTTTATCTTCCTCTTATTTATTTACTATATTGTTTCCAACTCTTCTGACATATTTCGACATGAGCGTCGAATATATAAACATTACAGTTTGCATAAACGTGTATTCCGATTCTATTTATATATATATACTAGAAAATATATTCTTCCTCCGGTCACATATTTTTCTTGGCTAGCGCCGTCTTGAACTGTTTGGTCATCTGTAAGCTGACCACGACTTCTTGCAGCCTGTTCTATGGTGCAGCATATGGACTTGTATTTAACGTTTTGAAGAAAACTACTAAATTGTAAACTGCAAAAACAACATTTAATTATTAAATAATAAAAAAAAGAAATTTATAGCTAAATGCAGACCTATTTAATATATAAAGTACAGCCGGTCTGTTTCTAACATTTTTTATATATGCTATATGTCAATTTAAAATTGTAATTTTTAGTTATTATATATTTTTATTTTTTATATTTATGTCATATATTATATAACATTGTTACAAGACGGGAAATATTAATTCACCAAACAAAACGTATCTGCACCAATTTTATGTCCCTTCAGAAAAAGTATAACATATTTATTTTAATTTTGATCAAAATATATTATATGATTTTGATGTTAGAATATGTCTGAACATCAAGGCGTAATCTTCAGTGGGCTTAAGAGGAAATTGCGATTCAAGGAATCTGATACATTTAAATGTTTAATGGGAGGTAATGCCCATATTCCACCCCTTAAATTCCATTTTTTAAAACACTCAAAGAAAATAACATTTTGGTAATATTAATAAATTGATGCCCAATATCTATTGTTAAAATTTCATCAAAATGAGAGGTATCTGAATCTTAACAAAGTGTTTCAACCCCACTTTGCATTAAATTAAATTAAACTAAATATAACCAACATTTGTACCCGTAGACATATCAGCGGGGTTCAAAAATTCATAATGATCGGTCAGCTTGTTTAAAAGTGAATACTGTTTATACACATGTATACACACATGAACATAATAACTTTATAAAGTTAGAAACAAAACATCCATGACATTATGTCATTGCACACACATTTCCATTTTACCTCTAACTCCACATTTAATCAACAGAATTAGCTCTTATCTTTAATCTACGTAAATAATACCCTTGCCCAATTGTTATGTAAGTGTTCCGTGTAATGGTTGTACATTTTATATTTACCTTCTATTCATAACTATTATAATGTTTTCAAAGGTCACATGATTTAATTCCTACTAAAAAAGTAAATAAATTACATATTCGTTTCGGAAGAGAAACACTACATCCTTCCTCAACACACTTATGCATTCTCTAGTCTTGTTGTGACGTCATATATGGATGGTACAACGATATTTTCATACTCCTCTTACGTGTGAATTCTTCGAGTATCGTTCAAATTTAGCTCTATGCATTTCAATATATTGTTCATAAATATATATTGCTGTACTCCCTCATACTCGCACATTAAATGGTGTTTGTGAGCAATTTCGGCTGTATGAGTCCTTTGTATCAGTTCAGTATGTATTATTTTCCCATGATCCTGACGTCTTCGTAAATAAAAACAACATATTATCTTATCGCATTCCGTAATTCATCCCTGGTGATATTTTGATATCTAGGTCTACACACACAGTCAATGATTAACAGATATAGAAAATATTGTACTGATCAGTGTCTATCCATTTGATCTTTAAGCCTGTTGAAAACTGTTAACGTCTTGTCCAGTCGCTCTTCTAAGTAGGGAAGCTTATCTCTCTTAATGTTTGGCTCTTATTGTAACAGATATACCACAACTTTATAAAGAACCCAATGACAAATCGATCGTGTTCTCCAAATGCATCAACCATTATTCTTTATAAGATCCTGAAAAAAAACAAACAGCAACGTTTCATCTGGAAAGTATCTTCGAATCGCAGATCTATAATTCTAACCCCCTTTCGCAACACAGACCAGTATCATGCAAGACAATAATTAGTGTTCACAGAGGTGGTGATTCAACAGTTGACGCCTATCACAGCACGCGTCGAAAACATTAAATGTTATATTGTAATGTATCAGAGCAACAGAAAGAACATATGAGTTCTGAAATAATTTATTTTAGAAACTTACTATTACTTATGATAGTAGTAGAGTTGAAATAGTTGTTGTCAAAATTATGACTATGTCATGTACTACCGATTGGTCATTAATACAAGATGATGTTAATTAGTGCATTCTTATAAATTGAGATTGTCGATAACATCAAAATGTGAATTAGAATGTGTTTAGTATTTCTACGCAGTCATCTACAAAGATATTTACGGCATGATACTGATTAATGATCGGAATATCGACGATTGCTAGCGAATATAATTTGACCAGAGAGAGAGAGAAACAGTGAGAGTAAGAGGGAGAGAAAGAGGGAGGCTGCATGTATGCGTATGTGAGAGTGAAGAAGAGTGTGTCATTTGAGAGAAAAATAAATGGAATTTCGTCGCAGTGGGAATCGCGGTATGAACGAATCATCAGTAACACATAAAAGAGAATTGGCATTTATGGGAATAAATGAGAGAATTCAGTTGGGGAACATTTTAAAAGAGACGGCCTGTAACCATTGGGCATCGGATATCATCAAGTTGTGCTTCATTGGAGATCAGCAGATATCATCAAGTGTTGCTTGCCATGAATACATGCATCCCCCATTCATTGTTTGCGTCTAATTAATTCAGTGACAACATCAAGATTTTGGAGATTACTGGTTACGTTTGCACGACATCCCTGGACGTTTACTGTGTTAATCTTCATTTCAGAGCGTAAATATTGTCAAATTATTTTAACTTGAATCTAGAATTAGGAGGAATGGATATCCAAAAGACAATTCGGCGGATGAATATAATATTGCAGAGGTTTAGTATATACTGATATCTCATCATATATTTTGTGGATAAAATATCATGATTCCATTCACTATTATTACATTTCAATTGATACAACAGAATAAGTAATTGCAATTAACTTCTTGGCCTTTTGGCTGGGATCACAGTGTAGTATATGTTCCGATAGATACTACACCCTATAGACTGGTGTCGTCTTGGCCTTCGGGCTTTGATTCCGCCGGTCTGTGGATTTGTCCTGTGCAGTTCTATGAAGTCCACCCTCCCAGGCTTTTCCTCCCCTCTTTGGGGTGGAGCAAGTTTATTGCTTACTGCCTGAGGCGTTCCTACCGGGGAATGCCGACGGGGTTGCCCAGGCATTTTTTGGAGGCCAGAATTCTCACTTTCTTGGTCGCTGGCTTTTCAAATCCCACTTTTCCCGACATGTGTCACATCTTACTGCTGTGGGAGGTAGATAAATACCAAGTAATTCCAATTAATCGAAAATAGGTAAGTCTGCATTTTATAATTGATGTGTGAGATTAAACCCAAAAATAACCATGAACATTATTCCTTTAACTCATGTATTAATTTGTGTTTGCTTTTCTTTTATACACACATATGCAAAAAAGGTAGAACACAATATTCATATTTATATGATGAATTTATTTTAAGTCATAATGTATGGCTCGCCCTCTATGTGGCCCTGAGTATACCTTTAAAATACATACGGTAATTATTACCTTATCTGACAGCTTTGAAGAACGTAAATTACTCTTGAGTAACCGATATGCCCAATTCTATAATCAAGAGTGCTAGTATCCGAAAGGACCCATTTATGGGTTTAATATGAGTTGTTTCGGATAGTACAGCAAATATCTACAGACACACTTGAGAAAGGTGATCACATCTATCCATCCAAAGAAATCCACTATTCCAGGCTATTGCTATCTTATTTCGGGTCTTGTTGCTTAAAAGTACGAAACAAATTTTTTTCTGTCTTTTCCTAAGAGAGAGTTAATTAAGGGGCAGTTACTCTATTCAACTGCTGTTATTACATCGTAAGCAATTAACTGGAAATTAATTATTAATAAATGAACGTAAAAGAATACAGTAATGGTAAATTTAGAATTTATTTTGTTTACATTTAAATTTAGTAGTGAATGAAATCACTAAAGGAAATTCAGCAAGGAAAATTTAATAGTTTTTTGTACTGAATGAAATTACTGAATAAATTTCAGCATGGAAACATCTAAAACTATTAACTAAAAACAATTAAATAAAAACTGGATTTTGTATTAAATTGCGATAATGATCGCAATTTAATACAAAATCAAAGTTGTTAGATATTAAAGACAAAATATGGCTCAAAATTACAATTCACAGTTACTGCCCCTTAATTAACTCTCTCTTAGGAAAAGACAACCAAACATTTTTTTCTTACTTTTAAGCAACAAGAACCCTTATTTCTTCTAGGTATCGTATTTTCCAACCTCGCCTCTCAATCGTCTATACTATGACAAAAACTCACCCAGGTGTGAGGCCTCAATTTAGGACTTTTGAGGAAGTTTATAATTACTCTTAGTTACGTAAACTCTCAGTCATAATCAGACCCGTAGAAGTTGTAGGTACTATTTGTTTACAAAATATACGCCTACAAAACTATGTAAGTTTTCAGCAATAGTTAACACACCAGGATCTCCAACTACAGACTACTCACTAATGTAACAAGTTATATGATCATACTATTCTTGTTAAGTAAATATTCCCTATTCGTCTATTCGATAATACACAGTTTCATCATACATATATATAATACAATTTGTTTTGTTGCACGAGGTGTTTACTTTATTATCACTCAATCTAGTGTAGTGTACTATTCTCTATTTTAATTTCCCATATCATTTAGGATATATATGTTTTATTTAAATAGTGTGTTAGGCCGTGCATGCTGCTATAGAATTAACTTGTTCAATGTTTGGATTTAAATTAGTTTTTTCTTTGCCTCATTCATGTTATTTGATATTCGACAATTTAAATTTAGTGTTCAATTCGTTTAATTTCTTCAATCGCAAAATTCATTATTTATAGTAATTTGTTATTTTATTTTAATTTGTAATTATAAATTTACGCATGTTGTGTGTGTATAAGAAATGGATTTATCAAGTGTCTTCATGTGGAAATTGTTTATTGATTAGAATTATAAAACGGGCATGTTTTCTATTAGTTTTTTCTTCTCTTGTTTAAAATAGTGGTTTTAAATTCAATTGTGTATGCCAGTTATATTTCATTTAATATCACTTTATCCATGATTTTAGATCCCTATGTACTACTAGCTTGTATTTTGATTATTATATAATTATATGGGGAGACTCAATATTTGAAGTGTACATATATCAATAATATATCTTCTGGTTTGTATTCAATTTCATTTAAATTCAATATCAGATCTAATAAATCTATTTCTCTTAGATTATTACTGGGTCAAATCTTAAACAGCATTCTTTCAACATTTTAACTAGTTTTCGTAAATTTGTAAGTATTTGATTCTTTCGTGCTGCATTATTTTCTACGGTTCGTATTGTATTTTGTGTGAAAAGTCCGTGTTTTCTTGAATAATGCATACCCTACTTAGTCATGGATATCACATAATCATATCATAAATGTGTTGATAATTTGTCAATTATTGTAGAACAGAAATCATTTTCTCATGTTGCTAATGAATGTGAGAGCCGTTTTCGGTTTATTAATTGTAGTTTCTTATAGTATGTACTCCTTTATGTTTCCATGCACTTCTAATGTTATGTTAAATCCATTTAGTAATGCTTTTGTTTTCAATTTTTCAATATTGTGATATAAAATCATTTACACCGATTTGAATTTTCTTAGTTTATTATTATTTTTCTTCGTTTTCTTTTTTAAGTGTTTATTAATAAACGATACATTCTTGTAGTGTAATGTATTTTGTTGTGTATTTCAGTTTCCTCATCATGTTATCAAGTGTTAGTGTGTACGTTTAAATCTTAAGTTCTTTTCAGTATATTTTATTGTGTAGATCTTCATGAAAATGCTATCTAGTTTATTTTGTCTGTTAGCGATTCGTTTTATGCTTTTTTATGGTATTGTATATAACTCTTTATGCTCTTTTGTCCGTTTGTTTCTCTTAAATTTATCTTTCGTGCATCTTTAGAATCACTTCAAGAGTTTCTTCTAATCAATATCTGTGTTAGATACTTTTTTGTTCTCAATCAATATCAATGATTTCTCAGGAAATATGATTTCCATTGTATATATTTTTACAGCATTTTGTATGGTTTTATTTATCCTATCATATTAATATAATGTTGTAGCTGTTATATCCTTTATCAAATAAGTTGTTTTTCTTTATTGTAATTTCTTTCAAATTTTGAATGTTGGCTTTTGCACTGCCAATTTATCTATCTATGTAATTCCTCTGATGATAAGATTTTAATCCTTGAATAGTCTAGGCTTAAGGAAATAATAATAAACATGTTTTACCGAGTACACAATCGAAGTTAAAATAAATTTGTCATTCGTACATGTGTATCCTTCTTCTTTCATCTCTCTTTATAATTGCTCTATCTCATATATTGAGCTTAAACCGTTTCACTATAGGTTCTATCCACTAAAATTATACTTTTAGTTTCATATTTTATTTTATATATATATATATATATATATATATATATATATATATATAATTTATTTAGATACTGTATATTGCATATTTCAGCAATGTACCGCGGTTTCATCCAAAAGGGCAGATTTATACATCTTTAGTAAATCTATGTGCCCAGTGGAATCATCGGCAAGCTGAAAATGTCTAAATCTGCCCTTTTCGATTAAACCGCGGTTCATTGCTGAAATATGTAATATACAGTATCTAAATAAATTATATTAGCTCTCTTATATGATCGAGCACTTTTTTGAATTCTTTTCATATACAACCTGATACACACACTATATATATATACACACACATATATATATATATATATATATATATATATATATATATATATATATATATATATATATATAAACTTCCTTATCACACACATTGTACCTTTTTGTTGTTTACAATAAAGAATCTGAATCAGTATTTGTTTCAATCGCGTATGACTCGGAAACTAAGCATTTCACCAACTATATACACATTTAGAAAATACTCTCGAAGATATATACTCGATTTCCGGCTCTATAGTGATCCACACACACAAACTAGTTTGCCTGATGACATTTTTTATATATGCCTAAACAAACACGTCCGTCAAACTGAATCGAGATTTAACTGTTTTGACAATAAGCGGATCTATACTCATAACGCTATTAGTATTATCTACATGGTAAATGATTTAGAAATGCTTTTATAAATAAACTAGCTGGAACCGTCGCCCGGCGTTGCCTGGGAGAAACATACAGCGATAAATTAAAATGTGTCAACATCTGAGAGTACGCAAATATGTAACATCGCACAACAATAGAAATTGCCACAGTGTAGAAGAATATCTCCTTCACTTACCAATTATGGAATGGGTTACTTGTTTCAGGCGGGCTGTTAGCTAATTTGTCGTCCGTCATTGAAACCCTTGTACAATGCGTAAAAGTTCATTCATGTTGGTGGATGGTCGACAAAGTATAAAATTACGTCTAACTCTGCCCTCATAAGTAATGAAATGTGACTGAAAGTTGACCATGTGTAACGAATGTACATTTTAGTTTAGGCACGTAAGATAAATGTATATTTTGTAATAAGAAAAACATGAAATCAATTTTCCGGGTGTAGATGTTTTTCTGTTCATTCCCGGTATCTGTATTTCCTCAGATTTGGGATTAAACACTCGCGCTATCTATGATAATGAGAACTTTTAAAATTAAAGAGACTTACAGGGCACTATTAAAACCAAACCGTCAAGTTATATTTGTATATAAATTTCTGGTGGTGTGAGGAAATAAAAAAAGTAAAATTACAATGCCTCCTGAGCATTACTGAAACACACACATATAATTAAGGAGCTCTGCAGAGCACTATTTGAACCAATTTACTTCCACCCGTTATATGTGTATAGAAATTCCCTTTTTTGTGAAAGAAGTAAAACGAAAAAAGATTAATTAATATGCTTCCTGAGCACTACTAGAACACACCAATATAATTATAGGAGCCTGCAGAGCACTAATGAATTATGTGTGTTCGAAGAAAAATGATGATCGCCCTCTTGTACTTTCTTTTATGTACGTTTAGGTCGCTTTTAAAAAAGAAAAAGAAAAAAATGCGAGTAGACTGGGATCGAACCCTAAACCTCTAATCGACGTTCGTCGATAACGTCATTACCAAGGAAGCGGTTATTAAATTCCTTAAAAATTAGATGACTAAAACCAATCTAGCATGCACAGATTGTACGATCCGACAGAAGTTTACCAAATTTAGTGTCCTCCTGTCACACGTAAAGGGTCATACTATACTAGAGATCGATATATTTTTTTCAATTCTTGGATATTATGCGTTATAAAAGTTGGGGGGATCAAGAAAATGTCAACTCGGAAACTGTCTGTGTAGTATCTTGAGATTTTTTCAGACATAGGCACATACATACAGTCAAAGTATTGTAAATATATATACGTGTATTGAATACATTCTGAAATCAATTCGCTTAAAAATTGTAGCCGCCATGTTGAATAATAAAACGCTATAAGGAACTATGTTCGTTGAATATATTCTCTAAAAACCGGAACAAGTATAAGTGTATACGTAATAGGTAGAACTAACGTAATCCGATATGCTCGAAAATCAGCAGAATTAGCGACAATTAAATGTGTGCGAAATGTATTGTATTATGTAGTAAATAAATACCAAACGGGTCACGTTTTTTAAATAAATACCAAAAAGGGTCACGTTTTTAAAAACTAGATGTTTCTGAGGAGGGTGGCAGTAGTAAAGTTATAGTGGAACACTTTTTGCTACCCTGTGTATGTAGTATGTTTTGGGAAATAAAAGATGGTTGGCCTAAATTAATATCAAATGATAGCTGGAGAAAAGAATCACACATTTACCATAACGCGCTCGAGTGAATAAGCGTGATATATAAGTGAGTTTAGTAGCCTATGATGCATGTAGTTATTTTCCTATTCGTCACAAAGGTACAAGAGAAAACGGTCTTTACTTTATATAGCAGACGATATTACTGTGTTCAATTATGAAAGTTTTATGTGTGTGAGTGTGAGCTGTTTCTAATACATGTATGTTACATACATATATATTATATGGTCATTGATAGTTCGATTCTCCAATGACATTATGTCTTCAATTCTAAAATGCACGGCCATATATTTAATATCAGTAGGCATTTTTAAAATGAAATAAATTTGTTTAAGAAATCAATAAGATGCCAAGATTTTTTTTGATTTTTTTTATATATAATTAATAAAATATTTGGTATATATATATATATATATATATATATATATATATATATATATATATATATATATATATATATGTCCTTTTTCAAGTAAAATAAGAACTCGACATTGTTATATATATATATTTTTTTTTTAAATATTTCTCAACGCCAACAGTTTCAGAGCGAACTCTCAAAGGTGATGCTCTGCTTGCTGTAATGTAAAGCAGTGTAGTTTCGAGATTGTGTATTAGTAGTACATATAGTATCAGTGAAACTAAGCGTCGATACGCTGATAGGTAATAAGAAAATGTTTTTTCACGAAATATTTGATTTATTATATGAAAAAATGTCATTTTAATCGATTTCTTAAACAAAATCGTAATTCATTGAAAAAATGCCTTTTTATGTGAAAAAAACATTTAATTATTACCTATCAGCATATCGACACTTATTTTCACTACTACTATGTGTACAACGATCACACGATATCGACACTACACTGTCTCCAAATCACAGCAAAAGGTTGGCGTGTAGAAATATTCAAAAATATATATAATAATGTCGGATTCTCATTTTCATTGAAAAAGGACGGATGTCCTTCCGAAATATTTGATTTATTATATGAAAATAAAAATCTGGGCATCTGATCGATTTCTTAAACAAAATTGTATATATATATATATATATATATATATATATATATATATATGTATATAGGAAATGAGAAAGAAAAAAACAAAAAGGATGTTTTTTTATATATTCATCAACGTTTCGTCTTTATTTGTAAGACTTCCTCAGGATGATAATTTTAAGAAAAATTCGAGTGCGTGAAAATATTTGGTTGACATGATGGGTTGATGAGAAAAAGTAGTAGCCAATACTGGGTGCGCAGGCCCGGGGTCCGGGCTTAGTGAAGTCAGTAGAATGCAATGAAATTAGCATGGAGTGAAAAAGTAGAGGGGGTGGGTGTGAACGGAAATAATGTGTATGGCTTCACCCCCACCCCTCGTTTTTGGTTTTTCTTTTTTCATTTCCCAGTACGTCGGATTACCATCATCCTTTTTTATCATATGTATATATATATATATATATATATATATATATATATATATATATATAAGTGAAATATTTTGAAAATCAACACAACGTGCAATTAATATGAAACATTCATTTTTTTTTTTTGCAAGCTTTCGTGTAAAACAACTTTTCATATGAGACTGCCTTATAATTTATTTTTCTTCTTTTCTTATTCCTCATTTTGATGATATTAACCCTGAGGGGTCGAATCACGATAGAAGTAGAAATGCATGTCAAGTTTTAAAATACATTAGGATAAGTATGTCCGGTCGATTTTATGCGCAGATTGACGCTATTTGAAAAAAAAATGAAATTGACAACATCTTTGAGGCCCGCATGAAAATGTATATAAGTGAGATATTTTGAAAATCAACACAACGTGCAATTTAAATGAAACATTAATTCATTAATTTATTTTTGCAAGCTTTCGTTGTAGTACAACTTTGTCAGGCGAGACTGCATTATAGTGTTTTCTTTTTTTCTTCTTCCTAATTTTGATGGTATAAACCATTAACAAATTTAAGACAGTCTTGCCCGACAAAGTTGTTCTATAACGAAAGCTTGCAAATAATAATAATAAATAAATAAAGTTTACATTTAAATTGCACGTTGTGTTGATTTTCAAAATATTCTACCTAAATACATTTTCATGCGTGCCTCAAAGATATTGTCAATTTCCTTATATATATATATATATATATATATATATATGTATATATATATATATATATATATATATATATATATTTATATATATATATATATATATGTGTAGTAAAAAAGAGAAATAGACGTAATTTAAATTGAAAAAGGAAAACCAAAAATAGTATTAGTGTATTCATAAACGTTTTGTCTTTATTTCAAGACTTCCTCAGCATGATTGTCTGAAGAAAATGAAATACAAAGGTGAAATGTTTGAAACAGAGGTAGGGTCAATAGTAGGTCTACATGGACGCTTATGAATCAGGGTCGCATGATAGCAGGGTGTAAGAGGGAGAAGGCGAACCTAATTTCTTAACACTTTGGCTCTCTAACCTCAAGGCTATTTTGAAAAAAGATTTCAATAACATGTATCATGCCTCCTCCTCTTTTTTCATAGTTTAAATTAATGCCGACCGTTACCAATGTTTGCACCCGCACCGTCCACTGTTATTGTTATGTATCCAACCATCTCGATTAGTCCAGAACTGATCTTATCATAATCTACTTTTTGTGGGGCTAACAATACACCAGCTTACTCCCCCTCCCTAATGATCCTCTAACTCAAACCGCCACCATTTCCCACCACACTCTTTGCTGTAAACTCAATTTACCACTATTTCTATCTATGTGTATCTCATAATTTCTTATTTCATTAGCGGCCATTTAGGTCTACTACTGCCACCACCTTAGTTTCAAACATTTTGAACTTGTCTTTTATTTTCTTAAGACAATCATGCTGAGAGAATTTTGAAATAAAGACAAAACGTTGATTAATACATAAATAATATGTTTGCGTTTATCTTTTGTTCAATTTCCATATATATATATGTATATATATATAATTATATATATATATATATATATATATGTTAGTGTGAGTGTTTGTGTTTGTAAATGTGTGTTTGACATGATCATACACACTGCTTATACATTTAAGTAACCTGCATTCATCTCACCATTAATTCAATTCATGTACTGTGAACATAACGTGTTCACTTGGCTCATTATCGATCGAAATGACACATTATCATACAATGATGTTCACAAACGAATACATCCCATAAAACTATACGAATCAAAAATTGCCTTTACGTTATCAAATTATTACGGTTCTACTCTAGCTAATATCACTTGGAATGGCTGTGTCTTTTAAGTGTATTGTGTGAGTTGCTGTGTTAAGACCTTTGATCAAAAGAACTGAACGATAAACGGTTTTGACCCGAAACTGTTTGGTTATTTTCCATATAGCTCAGGGAATGAATCAATATGATTTGAATGATAATTCAAAGAGTTTGTTTAACCAATGATGCCACGATATTCGAGTAAGTTTACAGATGACTCTTATGAAATGCCAAATGAATGTACTGGTTGACACGCGTTTTGCTTCATTCTATTTAAAATCCACGTGCATATATTACAGAACTAACAAATACATAGTTCTATTTGCAAATAGAATTATTGAACAACATTTTTCTGTCGGCCTGTTACTTATAGTCTGAAAACTTCGAAACTGAATAGTGCCAAACATAGCATGCGACATCCTTGAAATACCTTAAAAAGGTTAAATACCTTAAAGGGGTAAATAGATTATAATACTACAAATAATACTACTATTACCTCTGCTAAAATTAAATTAATGTATTAATTATAAGCTGTTCAGTGTTGTAAATAAATATAATATGAGGATGAATTGCCATACCGCCTTGATGTATGTGTAACTAAAATGTTCGATTTATAGTACTATTTCTACTTCTACTAATAATGATACTAATTACTGTTATTGCTACTGCAACAAGTAATAATACACTAATATCGCAACTACTACTAATACTAACAATGCAGACATATGGGTTAAACATTATTATCACTTGTGACATTGAAGGGCATGTAATAAATAACACAGTAAAGTGCTATATTTACAATATGTTACATAACGACTGCTCGTCCTTTGTCGTAGGCTCCTCTATGCATGATGTGTAAAAGAGTCGACATAGTCATGAAATAAAGTAGATCAGCATCACACAATAAAACCCTCCTTTTTAGCCTTGCTCCGTATGGAGTCAATACTTTTTTAGGATTTATTACAAGCAAATACGTAATCTCACCTTTTCGTTTTTATATTCGCTGTTCAGCACCTGTTTGCTGGATTCGTATTTCAAATGTGACGAACTCAGAAATCAATTAGTTCATCCCTGGACTATTATTATCGACAGTATCTGGATATTGTTTCCTCGTCCGGTTCATGTGTCCTTTGCTGATAAACTTAACACCCGTTACGAAGTGAATCATGTTTCTAATTCGTTATCAACTATCCCTGTTTTCAAGTAGAATTTATTGTTTTTGTACATCCGAAAAAAAGGTTTTCTCCAACTTTGCAGTGTATCCTAGTGACATTTTTTCACGTCTTTGTTTCGTATATGTTGGCAATAATCTATCAAACACCGTTTTAATTTTCCTTAAAAACATTGCTTCTAATGGTGTCATGGAAAATAGAATATTGTTATTTGGCATACTGCTAAAGACGTGTAAAGATTAATGACTATCATTTTCAGTATAAGTACTTCTCGCTATAGAAAGCGCTCCTTTGAACGTATTAACATACGGTTCTGCCATGATCACTGCTTCGCTCATGGCACAGCGCGATTGTGACATGCCCCACGGAAATAGTTTGACATACTTGTTTAACTACACTAGATGTAAATTGCTTTCCGTTGACTGAATAGTTTGTGTGAAAACCTAACGGTTACTATCGTGGTTGTTATTTTGCCTTTTAATATTTCCGGCTATTCCGAATAATATCCACTACTATTGATATATAAAAAAATCAGTCAGTTTGTCAGTAAAATCTATGTGGAAACTTAACCACGGTTTGTCATTTTTCGGGCAGAGGTCTGAACTTCATAGGAGGTGTCTTCGCTACACCAGGAAAAATATTGCATAGTTTTACCGATATTGCAATGCCATTGTCAATACTTGTCTAATACTCATTGCTTTTCATGAAACTTTTAATTATCGAAATGGCCGAATGACAGACATGAAATTCTTTTAGTATTATTTTCTGGAATGCTACCGATATAACCACTCAATTTGCGTACACAACTACTTAATCACAGATTGAATAAACTTTCTAGATTTGTAGGTGTTTTTCTTTTATATCATTTTTCAAATGTTTTTAACAAATAGTCGTCTAACGGTTTTCTTTTTATTTCTTCGGGGGTTACTGGAAACTGCTTAATAGCGTTACATAATCTACCTCACCTCTGACCCAGTTTCTTAGATGGCAACAACTAGGCCTCAAGGGGATCGACATATTTATGGATAATTCCAAGTAATCCGTCAGCATAAATACTCTTTGACGATGAAATGAACTCTATATTATAATTGTAATTAAGGAGAATTGTCCCTCATCTATGTACTCTATTTGAAGTATGCGTTGGCACTCCCTTTTTATCCATAAACTGTTAGTTGTGGTTTATGGGCGGTTTGCAACATTGATGTATCATATGAATACACGATTGCATTCTTTGCTGCAAAAATAATACCCAGGGGTTTCTTTTCGATGTGTGAGTAACTGTGTAGGTAGTAACGTACTAAACGCGTGAGCAATAAGTTTTAACGATGCGCCTTTCTTTTTGTGTAATATACAGTCTCCAATGCTGTACGATCTAGCATCATTAGCCTCAAGTATTTTGTTGATGTAGATTGTGGTCCATCATAATAATCCTGATAAAGGCGTTTTCTAAATGCTTCGTGGCATGTTGTCGTCTAGACAATTTTTCGAGTAGCTCATTCATAGGATATGTCCAATTGTTCACGTTTAAAATAAATACATAATAATAATTGGCTTAACCAATAAATTTTTGTAGTGACGATATGTTTTTCAGGGCCGTTATATTTCTTTCCCACTGGCTTAAATACTCTGTGTCCATATGAGTGGTGCTTCTCGGTAGTTCTACTGATTACTAGAAATCAATCGAGGTAGGCTGTCGCAAATTCTCGTCCGATAAGTAATGGTCATTGTTCGCATTTGTAGAAACTCTATTTGTATTAATACGAACTAGCTTTGAGCGCTTATTATCAAAATGTATTTTGACCTAAGCATCACTTGAATAAACTTTAATTACAATGATTTTATTGAGTTTCGCGAAATTTAATTCTGGTCTCCATTTATTGCATGATGTTGAGAAATCTGCACAAATACATATCTCTTTAGATATTTTTACATATACTGTATTCGAAGTCGACTCGCTGTAATCTACTTTTCATAATACTCCCATTTTTATGCTCAATCTGATTTAATAATGAGAATACACATTTCTTGTTTTTAAAATGAATGGTTAAATATTAGTTTTAATACAACTTAGAACTCACCTTTTACATCGTCTCATCTCAGCTGAACAAAACTTTCTTTTAATTATTTCTTTAATATCTCTGCTTCAGCATTTAATGTTTCAATATTTCTGACAGAAAGTCTTTATGAGCATATTCCGTAATTGAATTTTCTTCATCTAGTTCGTTCCTTAGAGTTTGTTTTAATTGTTAATTAGGAACATTCTTCATCTCAAAATTTTCCTTTTAACGTTACGTGCGGTTATCTTGTCTTCAACTTTTATCTGTTCACCAGTGATGTTTTTGCTATTTTGGTCGTTCTCATCAAAGTTCTTTTGATCCAATGTTTTCCACGTTTGAAGATTTATTATTGACACACCGGAATCAAGTAACAGCTTTATATTTTTATTTTATATTTGTATCTGCACAAATGTCCTGATTTTGTTTGCTTCGTAAATTTTAGAAATTTTAATAAAGCTAATACAACATGTATTTGTAACTCTTCAGTGTGTAATTTGTGTCCGATGCGATGGCAATGTAAACAACTTTTCATTTTTTTGTAAGAATGCACTTACTCGCAATCAAGTTTAGAAAAAAATATTTTTCATTTTTTAATCAACTTTTGTTGCTGAATTATTTGTTTTTGTTACGTATTTTTCAATGTGTTACGCTCCGCTATTACTCAATGTCTTTTGAATTTTTATAAACAATAATAAAATGTTGGAGGTCTTCTGAAATGCATTGGATTGGCTAATCAATTACACGGCTTAGTTTAATGAGAACCCTTTGTCTGATTTCTGCATTATTATTTGATACTAAACCCTTTTCGAAGGGAGGGCCTGTGGACGAGTGGTTATAGCAACGTGTCTTTGGGTTGGACGACTCGGGTTCGATCCCACTCACGGCATGCAAATTTTCGGGTCTGAAAACTCCCAGCACTAAAAAAACTCAGGGAACGTTCAAGACAGCGGTATGAGAGGGATGGGTCCCACCTTCCATATGCTGTGCTCTAGACAAGGTGATTCTGCAACGACACTCGTGCGCGTCCAGGCTATGCGACCTTTTTACCTTTTCGAAGATTATAGATTTCAAATTGTTGGCGCTCAACTCAGAAATCATCGTACATTTTGTTAACTGAACGTAGTGTAGTATTGATCTTCTATCCTTGTGAGATTCATACATTTCCACCTTTTGTGAAAAGTAGACGTTTCATGGCTAATCAATTTAGTTAATAATTTGACCGCTTTAACAAATGTAATTTTTCAGTTTTATGGGGCAATATATAATAAACGACGTTGGTATGTACAACTATACCCAACTTTCTACATAACACAACATTCTTTTTTTTAAATCTGCCCACTCAAACATTATGTATTATAAAGATGTTCGTTTCGTCTAAAATACGAAGCAAATATAACTTTGTTTTCAGGGTCGTGAGTTAAATCATCAATAGCGCTCCAATAGCCTTTGTGAAAATAAACATTTATCTTCAACATTTTGGCGCCTATTCGAATACTTCTTTCTGGTTGTGTTTCGTATTAAAACCATTTCCTCATTTTTTTTATTCACTCCAATTTTTCTTGCAATTTCTCTGTTTTTTCTTTAAATCTCTATTCTAGACAAAACTTTTTATTTTCAATTTTTCTGATATTTAATTAATTTTTTTTTTGTATTGCTCTTTCATTCGAATTTTTTGTTATTATTAGTATTTTAAAATGTCGAACATGACACTTTTAAATTCCTCAATTTCTGTCATTTAAAGTAGGTAATCGACTTTCTCAGTGTTTTTACATGGTTGTAACTATTCTCACTAGATGATACACCGTTCAGCCCCAAACAACTGACGATTATCAGTATAAAGGGTAACATTGTGATAGCGCAGAGTGGAGAAGAGCAACTTACCCAAAACTACTCTCTCCTATAGCGGTTAGATCCAGACAGCACTCCTGTCATAGAGGGTTGGAAAGAGAATCAGATTCTGAAGATCAATACCGCCCACATCTACAACCGGACGAATCAGGCTGAAGTCGTGCGTACCGCCCACGTCTGACATTTATTAAGGAGGAGAAAGGTGTAGTGTCGTAATCGATCTGTATTATCTCTTTTGCATCGGTCACCAAACATTTTCTTACGGTAAAAGTGATCTCCTTTGCATAACATCTTTGTATATATGAAAAAAAAGGACGTGTTTTTATTACCAGCCAAGCGACCAGTTTGTTAACAACGTGTTCCGTCTTCTGGTTCTGCCATTTGTTTTGTTTGCGTCTTCGTTTGTATTTCAGAGAGATTCCTATAATTTTACAAATTCTTAGCCAAAGAAAAAGGGCATAAGTAAGGTTGTTTAAACTCATTTCCGTGTTCCTGATTAAACAATAAAATACGAAAACATCGAACGAGATTGTTATTTTGTTTTTCTTTTGTTTTTTTGTGGTCGAACAGTTAAGATTTGAAAATCTTATGTTACGGAATAGCTTGAAATCTTGTTCATACTACTAAAGAACATTTTCAATCTTATTTTCTGACGTTTGAAACTTTACTTTAGCAGATTAAGTTCACTTTTTTTTAAACACTCAGTATGTTATTTACATATTGCTGTTACTGTTGTAATTCACATGTTTTCGAGCACAGCGCCAAGACTATTTCGAGAATCCAACATCACCAATTGTTGGAATAGTTATGTTGTAGGAAGTACATTAGTGTATGTTACAAAAACTTCATCGTAGACTCTTCTATATATATTTAAAAGAGTCACAAAAGTTACAAAATAGAGTAAATCACCATAATATCACATTTAACCAAGTTTGAGATAAATCAGGCTTTATATAACAGATATATACAAGATGTGTCAACATAATGATTTTAACTACTGTTGCTACTAATATTACTACTGCTTACACGTCTACTCCGTAAACTTCTACTCCCACTACTACTACTACACTACTACTACTACTACTACTACTACTAGTCCCACCACTACTACTACTACTAGTACTACTAATAATAATAGTATGACCTTAAGATAAATTGAAAACTTAACAGCACCTAAACGCGACGGATTACATGGATGCTGCTTCAATAAATATACTAGTCTAGTTAAAAGACTAGCAGAAACTAACTGAGAAGACATACACACATTCAGCATGCAGAAGTGGACGAACAATCTATTACATTCATTGTATTCAAAAGAGCATAATAGATACGTACCCACACTGTAAAATTGAATGATTGCACATATCTTTAATGTCATACATAAGTGTCAACATCATAGAGGAAGCAATGAAACACCTAAAGAAAGAACATCGGCGAGATAGGGAGTGAACAGGCTTTTCCCCACTGCTGTTCGTTAAATAAATTGCATCAGTTTATTTAAATATAATGAATCGACCCTCGAAACAATTTAGATAAACAAAGAAAGAAAATTGAATACAATATAGTTACTTAATTTGTTAGAAATATTCTACAGTAACTGATCCCTCTCACGTTCTGAACCTCTCAAGTAGTAATAGCATACACTGTTTTAAAGAGGTATAAAGTAAGAACCGAGTTGAGTGGAAAGGATAATGATGAGAGGTCACTTCCGTCAGAAATCGATGAAATCACGTGACTTTCGGCAGGACTTCTTTAATTCTTAGCTGGTGAGATTACAATGAGGAAGAACGCGTCTGTCTACTGTCGACAATATTCATCGGTCTCTCTCTCACGCATACAACACATCTAATATATAACTGTTCTTTTTTGTTGTAGCTAAACCTTTTATGTAAACGATTTTGGAGCGAGTTTATCAGCAGACAAAAAGAAACTGGGGTCAAAACGACGACACGCGTGTGTAAAAAATCTATACATTCTCGGTAAGTGAGAATATAACATAATTAGTTATAGAAGAAGTAGTATGAGTAGAATAGGAATAAGAGAATAATTCGTCGAGGAAGAAGTAGTAGTAGAATAAGTAGTAAAAGTTATAGTAGTAGAAATAGAATGAGGTGTTACAGAAGTAGTAATAGTAGTAGTAAAATAAGAAGTAGGAGAATAAATATTAGAGGAAGGGAACGAAGTGATACACGTTTTTGGTAAACAAGATAAAGTAGTAGAATTTGTAAAATATTGGAGATATGAGGATACTCATTGCCCTGATGCTGCCAGTGGATTATCATTAGTAATGACTTGTGTGAGGACCAATAGTGAGTCAGAAATCATTACAAGAATTAGTAGAAGAATTGAAAAGAAAAGAAGACCATTGAATGTAGGGAGATTTCATAGACTTTTATAAAAAGTAACAATTACGATGCGTCTGTCCATAGGAAAACATCCACCCACTTGGGAAATATTGTAATATCGTTAAATGATTTACTTTAACTTTTTTAATTTATTTTAAAATATGCAACTATGAACTGTTTGTTTTTATGTGTTCCACTCGAGATCTACATATCTTTTCTGAGACATGAGTTCTGCTTGTTTATTTAGAAAATGTGTTGTGCTGCATATGTGATTATTTCATTCGTATTTACTTTATTTATTCCTGCTATTTAATCACATGCGCAGAGTTTAAAATGCCTTAAATTGTTGTTATAATCTGATACCATTTTCCTTATTTTTGCTACTTTAATGTATTTTGTTTTTCATATTGTGCCATATTTATTGGAAGACTTGTTCTCTTTAGGGAAATAGGAATATTTTATTTCAATCAAAATATTTTGACTATTTTGTATTTTTTTTTATCATAAATATTTCTTATATTTACATTCATTCTATGATATTATTGGAATATTACAACTGTGGGCATTGAAACGAAAGGAAGAACACAATAGATATATTGGTTCTTTAATTAGTTGCATGAGATAGGATGTTGATATGGGCTACCAGCTCCTGTATAAAGGCCCCTCGTGGTGTTAATAAAAACACCTGTATAGTCCCATCGAAACTACTTCTAGAATAAAGACGTCTCAAGTGGCAAAAATAATCATCCCTCTGAGACTAACTTTTGATAAAAAAAGTAAATAGGATCAAACAGCAGATAAAAAAATACAACCAGCGATGATATTTTTATAAAATTTTGAACATAGATAGAATACATTGTACGCAACGTAATGAGCTGAGTCGTACATTTCTTTAGTCTTATGAGTAGATATAATATGGATAATAAAAATATTCGAAAATTCAAATGGTTTCTAATTTGAACAAAATTGTAATCATGTATATAAAACACATATGTACTTTTGTGTGTGAGCGAAATCCACAGAAAATTGTTTTAGAAAGACCGACATTAACATATAAGTTATGAAAAGCAATTGGTAAAATACTAAGATGAGTTAATCTTAGCGAGAATAGTTATTTAGCTATGTGATAAAGTTATAGTTCTCTTTGTCTGCTCAAAATCTATTTAAACATAACGATATATATCTAATTAACATACAGTATTCAGCCGAATTATTTTGCTGTAATGATGACTTACACATAGAATTAAACACATATAACTATACAAACACAAATATATGTATACATTTTCCCTGTTGTTTAATCAAACATGCGTCAATGAAGAAATGCTGCTTAAGTATTCACACACACACATATATATATATATATATGTATATATATATATATATTTATATATATATATACATATATATATAGTTTTACATTTATATATACATATACACATATATACATATACATACATATACATATACATGTATACACACACATATATATATACATCTATATGTATATGTATATATATATATAGCATAATATAAAATGAAATAATAAAATAAGATGCGAATCAAATTTGATTATAATTCAACATTTCATTATAATTCAAAATTTTATTATAATTCAAAATTCAGGCAAAGAAACTCATATATATATATATATATATATATACATTATTTTTGTAATGCGTAAATCTCTAAGCTACGGCGGTGTCTGCAATGATGGATTTTTTCCACTTCAAACGACTACAGGATTGGTCGGGTGTAGGCTGGTTTTAGAGGTTACGATGTGCATGCATATGTGATCAATTGAAAATGAAAAATTCAATATAAATGGTTTCACCATGTAATAACATGAGATTGAGTATTAGCTGTTTTTCCAACAAATGAAATAAATGTATTTCTTTATGTTTTAAATAAAAATTAATGTAATAGCATGGGAACAAGCATTTTATTTCGCATAAAGCCACAATAATATAAGCAATATATTCATATTTTTAAATGATACATATATATATTTATATATATATATATATATATATATATATATATATATATCAGGGTGTTTCAAAAGTCTTGGGAACATAACGATTTTTAATAACTCAAAAACTATTAGGAGTTGAAAAATGAAATTGGTACCGTTGGAAAGGTTAAAGTTTCAAGTTTTGTGGGGAATCTTCAAAGTTGCTCAATATGAGCACCATTCGTCACACGGCAGACATCTAGTCGATAGTTCATTTCCTGCCAAACGCGTTCCAGCATCTTGACGTCAATGGTTCCCACAACTGCCGTTACTCGAGCCTTTAGTTCGTCAATATCTCTTGGAAGGGGCGGCACATAGACTTGTTGCTTGACAAAGCCCCAAAGGAAAAAGTCACACAGGGTAAGATCTGGAGACCTAGGAGGCCAGGGCATGAGAACGTTATCACCTCGCCCAGATCTCCCAATCCATCTACCAGGCAGCCTTGTGTTAAGAAACTGCCTTACTCTAAGACTGCAGTGTGGTGGTGCACCATCTTGTTGAAAAATGAAGTCATCAGATTCTGCTTGTTCCAACTAAGCCATTAACCAGTCTTCCAGCATGTTGAGATAGGATTCACCAGTGATAGTTGCCTCTTCAAAGAAGAACGGTCCATAGACACCTTTCTTGGAAATTGCACAAAACACTTTCACTTTTGGTGAATCTCGCTCGTGCTCAAGAAGTTCATGAGGATTCTCAGTACCCCATATGCGAGTGTTATGCTTGTTAACTTTGCCATTCAGATGGAAGGTCGCCTCATCGCTAAAAACAAGCCGGTCATCAAAGCCGTTATCTTCCAACTTCTCTTGCATTGCAATGCAAAAGTCACGGCGAAGTGGCTTATCAGTGTCCTTCAACTTTTGGACCAACTTGAGCTTGTAAGGTACCATTTGCAGTCGTTTCCTTAAGACACGCCAGACAGTTGCTGGAGCAAGCTGAAGTTCCCTGCTAGCTCTTCTCACTGATTTACGGGGGCTCCGCTGAAAGGCTGTCCGAACTTGCTCAACTGCATCTTCTGAAGTTGAAGGGCGACCTGTTCGCTTACTTGGGCACAAACACCCATCTTTCACAAATTTAGCATGCCATCTGACAATGGATTTCCTTTCAGGGGCTTCTTTTTTAAATTTCCTGCGAAATGCACGCTGAACACATGTCCACAATTAAGTCTTTGCAAATTGGAGGACGCAAAATGCCTTGTCTTGTTTAGAGAACGCCATTACTGCACCTGGAAAGATAACACGAAAATCATTAGTATGACCAAAAACTTGATTAAGCAAGCTTTAAAATGGCACCAGTTTCATTTTTCTACCTGGAATAGTTCATGAGATATACGCATTTGTAATGTTCCCAAGACTTTTGAAACACCCTGTATATATATATATATATATATATATATATATATATATATATATATATATATATATATATATATATATATATATATATATATATATATATATGAACATATTGGAGAACATCTGAGCCAAAAACATTCACCCGTAAAAAATAAAAGTGAAATTAAAGTGTACTTATGCTCTAAATTGTACTTCAAGAATGAGTAAATATATGCAATCTAGGAATCTTTATTTATCATTAGTAAAACTACATTTGCCAAGACAATTTCTTAATGACAGATCAAAATAAAGTTATGATGTGTGGCTCATTATATATATATATATATATATATATATATATATATATATATATATATGTACATATATATATACATTACTATTTAATGTATCCACGTACAATTTTATAAAGAGATATCATTTTTATGTATCAAATTTCAGTATTTAATTTAACAGTGCTCGATACGTAAGTAGAGAAAGGTAATAAGCTCTGAAAATGTATTTATTGCAATTAAGCCTGCAGATTCGCCCTGGGGATGAAACGCGGGAGCCTCTGTATAGCTTAATTGCCATAAATATATTTTCATAGCTTACTACTACTACATATATATATATATATATATATATATATATATATATATATATATATATATATATATATATATAGTAACTAATGAAAAGATGAAATAATCCGATTGTATGTTTTAAAAAGGAAAATTAGTATACCTAAAACGCAATGTCTGTTGCATGAGATTTTGGGAAAGAACGAGAAGATCTGTGATGTTTGAATATGTACAGTGTTAATAAAAACATAAGAAAAAGGTCTTTCTCTCTCTGCATGGTTAATATGTAGATCACAATTCTATAGACTGTAGTTCAGCAACCTACCACAAACACACCCAATAGCATTTTTGCAAACTGTTCGGAATATGTATATACTTCGACGCTACTATTTCTTAAACCTCGAACATTTTGATGTTGTATCATTTATTTTTTCGCTTTTATTGACAGTAAATTGTGATTTGATTGAATTTTTAAAAAACTGTATGCAATGTTCTTATTTTTATCGTTATTAATACAAGTTTTGGAAATAAGGATATTCTGAAACTTTTAATATTTCAGTAGATGGGGATTTGCTTAGGATGTTAAATGTGAGAATCATTTTTATCTGATAGTTTATTTGCTTACAAATTTATTAACAATTTATAAATTTCAATACGTAATTCTTTATTCAATCAGCACAACAAATTAAAATGACTGGCTAGTGTCTATAACTCTACTTTTGAATCAAGAAGTGTGATGCTTAAAACGTAAATAGACATTCCCTGTTCTTATTTAAATGAAAGCATAACATACGTTCACATAAGTGAAATAAAAACTGCCTTATTTCTTAATTGAAAAAGTACATATTCGTACACCATTAACAACATTAAAAGCTACTAATCGAGAATGTGATGTTTTTAAAAGCAAAATCTGCGACCCTGAAAACGTAAAATGAAATCTGCTTTGTTGTTTAAATCAACGCATCCACATGTTAAATGCATATGTACAAAAAACTTCTCACCAAAATATTAAACAAATAAATATTTAAAATACATACAATTTTATGTATTCGTAAGTAATGCATCGGTGTTACTTAAAAAGTAAAACAAATAAAAAAATAAAAAATAAAAACAATAATTGCTCCTATGATTCGATATTTCGTCTCAATTATGAAACTTTGTCGGGAATCAACTATTCTCGACAAAGTTTCACAACTGAAAAAGTAGTTTTAACTATGAGTATAGCACATACTTCTCTGTATCCTAATATCTCTCAATTGTTCTCATCCAACTGTATTGGCCATTCTCCGTGTTGCTATTGCTTTCTCCTTTAAGTGTATGACTTTGTCTGTGATCTGTTTAGCGGATTCTACACGTATGTAATAATTTAACAAGAAAGAATATTGGGTTTGAAACGGATTCACAAGCGAAAAGTAAAATTATAAGCGAAACGCTCGCAGGCGTGTTAATGGATTACAACAGGGTGAGATAATAAAAAGACAAAACAAATAATGGTGTTAGACTACCTGCCTTGTTTTGAACATCGTCAGACAAAGAGGGAGAGAGAGAGCGACGGTGGAGGGTTGTCTCAGACGTGTGGTTTCGGCGGGTTGTATCCGCTGCAGTATTTCTTTCCTTCTACTTGATTTTCGCTTGTGGAGACTTAAATGGAATAAGAGGGGGATAATGCGTTGGTAAAAAGAGAGAAGAGAAGGGAAACCTCTAATTTGAAGAAGACGACATTTAATTTTATTCTGAAATTTTCATAGAGGACATTCTGTGAGTTTGAAAGCTGTTGACAATATGTACGATCTCCCTTGGAAAATACTTTTCGAATTATCATTAGTATTGAATGATTTGTTTATTATGTAATAGTATAACATGTGCTTGTTCATGTTAACTACTTATTATGTCTGTATTTCTTTTACCAATTATCTCATCTCGTGTATTCTACTATTAAATATTATGACAGAATCCATGAGAACGCTGTTCGACCAAAATTCCGGCAAAATATAAATGTTAATATGTATTGACCGGCTACTAATACAGCAGTCGATACACAGAAATAATAAAATTCTATCTTGTAATCGGAACGCTTTCGGTTCAATTCCCTATTAACGACACAAGGCGCTCGTGGACCCGATGATGCCTGCTACAACTGATGTGCTTATCCGGTATGTAACATGTTTGGAGGCTCGCTCCGGGATTTTTTTTACGTCATTTGGGGGCTGAACTCCGCAATTTTACAATCAAGGTCTACACACACGATGATTAGAAAAATTAACGAAAAGAAAAAAACAAATCAAGGATTAAGTAGCATTTTTCTGAAAACTCATTTATGAGAGAAGTTGGTGTATTTAAACAAATATAATACATTTTGTTTGTGGATCATATTGACAATGTAATTTTGTAGGAAATAATCCGAAGTAAATTGGAAATGGACGCTCACAATGTAAAACCTGCCCGACTGGAACTATGGAAGGGCAATATTGTCCCCCAGGCTGAAATCAATAAGCAAGAATACAGCAGGAAGCTATATTAAAAGCACCTGGAGGTAAACGCACAAATAAATCGAACCAGGGAAAAGGAATTTATTCTAACGAAATATTTACGGCTCGTTCCAAAATTCCGGTGGAAAGAAGTAGATAAGTACTTCCAGCATTGCGGATAGACGGACGTAAACTTGAAGTGTCCGCTTAATACGTGGTCCACCTTTTTTAAGACAGGATTGTATGTGACGCCCAGGAGGCATATGCTGCACTATTACACCAAAGTAAGACAGGCCATTTTAGAAGAAGCCTACGTATTATTGCCATTAGCTATCAACAAAAACTCCATAGCTGCAAGAAGCTGGATACACACTCGTACGTGGAGTTCTAACGACAAAAAAGACACACTTTGATATGTGGTGTTCAGCAAAAGATGTACGGAACGAATACAGTGGCTTCAAACAGCAAAACCTAGCTGAAGAATTTAAAAAATACCTAAATGTTGAATTAGAACTCTACGTTGAAGACAGGATGATGAAAAGTGGCTACGAGTTAGCTACGTTGACAGATGAATATGTATTAACTTACCAATAGTTAAGTGTATGACAAACTATGCAAGTGTAACCGAGGGGCAGACATATGACAGGCAGAAGATCGAGAGTGCACACAGCGAGTGCACTACATACACCCCACTGGCGAGTGAACTGCTAGAAAGCTTGGCCGATTAAGTGCTATTATTGTTAATTGGAACATATAGCGCTGGATAGTTGGATTCGGCGAAATGGCGGAATTAAACTAAGCCAACAAATACCACAAGGTTTAATATCAACTGATATATCCTCGACATGATACGGACTATTTGTATTTGAGGGGCAGTTATCGAATATAACAAATAATGACAATGACATCATGTAATTGCGAGACACTGGAGTATTACACTCTTTAGTATTACGACGAAGTCTGCCAAATGGTTTGTGTTCAGCGACCGGAATACACATCAGAATAACAGGTGCAGGAAACGAATTCCTAGATGTGGTAATAGCCAGTGAATTACCCGATAAAAGACATCGATATTCTGTTGGATAATGACGTGGCTGGCGACAACGTGTAAATCGGACACTTTCTTAAGGATAAAAAGCCACAAGCCCAAACACAATGCTTCAAGGAAAGTCTAAAACTTAGATTTAAACAGATTAGCCATCATGAGCGATCCAACGTGCTGAAACAGGAAGGCGAAAGAAGGTAGAGATTGAAAACATAAACATAGTCCAAAAGCAATGGTAAGCAGAACACGGTAGAAAGCGCTAGATGGAAGATTATGATACATTCTTGCTCGGCTCCCATGAACATAGAATTTGAGGTAAGAAAACTAGGTTCTGGTACAGCTTCCTATAAATTCTCACTCGGCCTAATAAATATTTCGTGAGCCGTATAAAATAATGCAAAAGGTCATTGCATGAGATTACGTAATAATCACGCCACTTCAAAGAAGAAGAGGCGGAAAAGGTTAAGTATTTACCTTACCAACAATGGGAAAAGGGAATCATTTCATTTCCTCTATACTTTTAGAAATTTGTGTACAAAAGTCGCGGGTATGAGTTTCTAAGGAATTTATTAATAAATAAAAAATAGGGAAAACGTTTAATATCGTATTACATCTTTAAAAAACTTTTTCCTATAAGGATGTAGCGTGTTCAGCATATTCAACACGTAATTAATGATTTAAAAAATAGATAGTGGGTTTGAAACGGAGCCAGGATAAAAAGAGGAAATCAAAAGATCGGTGAAAATAGATACGCGTGTGACATAGTTGGCATCAGGGCGAGAGAAAAAGTGAGAAAGGCGAATTACAGTGTGTTAGGCTGTCAGCTTCTGTCTCAAAGTCACTTTGCAACAAGTGCATCTAACATATTCGATATTTTTATCACTTTAAAACGTTAGATGATCTATGCTTGAGACATTGTATCTGATGCTTTCTTGTAGTCGAGGCATGTTATGCTTATATTAATTTTTCTTGGTGTTTTACTTAGATTAGTGTCCATTTATGGATATATAGAAGGTGATTTTCTTCTCTGTTCACGCTCCGACATTTGTCATGTCTATCGGGAAGCCTATACAGCGAGTGATAGATACTTTGATAGAGAATCTCTTTAAGATTTTACACGTGGTTCGAAGGCAGAATATCGCTATGAAGTTGCTCGGGATTGTTCTCGTCTCGTTGTTTTTTTTTATTCATGTGGTCCTGCAATTATTCATCCCCTCTAGTATGTATATCTTTCGTATACAACGTCGTAGCTTTCGTGCTAAACGTTTATGTTGTTTAGTGAATTTCTTAAACTAGAATTTATGTATTCCGTTATGGTAAGATGTGTTCCAATTTGCCATTTTAGTTAAGATTTGTTCTATTATATTTAGTTTCTATTTTTCTAAATTCATTACGATATTTCTTTGTATTTTTACCACACGGAATTCGTGATTTCCCTCATATATTGCTCCAGAAGTGTATGTTTTCCTTATAGGTTGGTTGGTCTAATGTTGCCCTCTCTTCGTTTATATTGGGTTAAAACTGACTGCCATTGTTTATAAAAAGCGTTTCTGTTAGTTCAGCTTTTATCCATATCATCAGTCATTCTTGCTTTCGTCGTCAGGTTTTTTTTTAGTCTTCGTCTTTTTAATTATTTTTTTGTCTGCCATTGTTTATGATCTCTTGGTCAGATTTAACCTATTTTGAGGTTTGTTGATTCAGGGTTTAAGTCTAGTTTTCTTATACTCGCTTTTTTGTCGATTTTTATGGCTGAGTATTAATTTTATTTTAGGTCTCGTAATTAAAGTTGTGTCGTTGTCTTTTGTGAATGACGGTCGTGTATTTTGTTTTGTTTTGGAAATCTTTGAGTAACTGAAAGAAGACAAAGTGTCTTTTATTGATTCCGTTTTTACAGCATCGATTATTTCTGCGATTGCTTTAATAACGAAACGCATAAAATCACCGATTGTTTCTTTTTTATGCGGATAAACGGGCATCTTAAAACACACTGTGAAATGTACGCGTACACGAAAAAAACTATTTCGTTAATTCCGATGTAGAAATCGATTCATTTCCTTTTGATCATGAACGTTTTCGTATTTGTCTCCCCTTTTTTTGCCAATATGTTTTTTTTGTAATTAACTTTACAATCTTTAGGATCTCTGCAACGAAATATATGCTTTCTAATCGGCAGTGTTTTATTTACTTATTTGTTATTCATAAAGATTATACAGAAAATACTAAATCGAGGATTTATCACATATACGTATATATATTACATATGTATGTATATAATGTGTATAAATATATTATACTATGCATTATATATATATAGTCTCGAAAGTTTCTCAACCATTAAAAATAAAAAAAATAATTAAAAAACCCCAAAAAACAACCTTAAATCCCAGGTCGTTCAGTTGAAAATCACTCATGTAGGTCAATTTAGTTTTTACAGTTATTATATTACTTTGTTTCTAACATTATTTAAAGGATCACCAGTTGTTTACCATGAAAAACTGTTTCGGGAATTTAAAAACAAGACATACATATATATATGTATAAATGTATGTGTATATAGGTTATATGCCTATACGCAAGAATAACAAAGTAAGATTAAAATATATTAAAAGTATTTGTATATTTTAACATTATGTATATATACACACACACACACACATATATATATATATATATATATGGGAAGAGAAGGATGAAGGTAATCCGACGTGATGGGAAAATGAAAAAGGAAAACCAAAAAATGGATGTTTTTTATGTGTACATCAACGTTTCGTCTTTATTTATAAGACTTCATCAGGATGATAATATAGAGAAAAAATGTCATGCAAGTATATATACATGTAGGGTAGACATATTGTGAAAAAATAAAAAAATAATGGCCACTACTATCACCTTTAATAGGCAAGATCATCCTCACAGAACAAAGACTCTTGCCTGACTATAGATAACTTTTATTTTCATCTCTAACCTTTAGGACACTCTTCCATTTACTCACACCCTTCCTTTTTCTCCTTGAATCTTCACTTTCTCCTTACTTTTTCCGTTTTTCCCTTACATTTTTAACACTGCAGTCCAAATAAACTTTCTCATGTTCCAAATATTTCAAATATTCCATACCCACCCTTTCAATCACCGCCCTCCTCCACCCCTCCACTCCCTCACTCATTGCTATCATTTTCCAAATATTTCAAATATTTCACACCCTATCACAACAAATCCTCCCTCTCCCCCTCACCCATTCCCCCTCTCAACTATTTTCTCCCATACCCCCTTCTTAAATTCCCTCATTTTCTCAAAACGCTCTCTAAGACCATAACTTTCGCCCATCCACCAAAATCACAGCCCCCTTCCTTCTCTACCCATCCTACTTTCCCTGCATACACCCCCCATACAAAAACATTCCAACCTACTTTTCCCCTTCAATCTTGACCGCAGCCATCTGGTCAAACACCTCCCTCCTCCCTCTCCTCCACTCCCTATCTGCCATCCACTTTACCCCTGCTCATCCCCCACCTCTTTCTCTTACCACCAGCCACAGTAGTCCTTGCTCACCCCATCTTTTCTATTTTTTCCCCACTCATTTCTTTCAACATTCATTTTTATTCTCCAACAAGTACGGACGTCCACCCAGTAGTGGCCATTATTTTTTTATTTTCCTCCCAATATGTCTACCCTACATGTATCTGTACTTGCATGACATTTTTTCTCTATATTATCATCCTGATGAAGTCTTATAAATAAAGACGAAACGTTGATGTACACATAAAAAACATCCAATAGCAGGCGTATATATAAGCGCACATCAATGACTGTACACTAAGATGATTTACATTTAGAGCATTTAAGCAAGTTTTTCACATACTCTTCATATCTATTACTTTATTGGAGGGGCATTGATTTTTTTTATTATAAAAAACGCTCCGGAACTAATTGCGGAATCTCAATAAAAGTCAGTATTTAGATGTTTCTAACTATATTATTACATGTAACTGAATACAAATCGAGGGAGAACATATAACATCTAGCTAAATACAAATCGAAACTTAACACTACTTTTTATCAATTCCTTTATGTAATCTAATAATTGTTACATTTTATTTGTCGGGTGGGTTGGGGTGGGCGAAACGGGTACAATTAAGAAATGTGTTTATATCTATTTTAGAAAACAGAATTTTAAAAACTAATCTCTAAATTAAAATGTTAAATATATACTCCTATGTCATTCTTTTAGCTTATGTTTTTGACGACTGTTTACATGTAATCGCCCCCAAAAAGGGTAATCTGACTTTAAGGGATGTATGAATTACGATGAGTGTGATACTAAAATATACGTATACTTTGTTCCACTTTGTTTAAAACTAAGTCTACAATATGTTAGATGTCCACAAAGCTTTATTGATCTAAAAACTATCAATGGTCATATTACGGATACATTCAGGGATGTATGTAGTGTACATTAACTACTCCAGGATGCTACCCACTGGGATGCCACTTTACAGAAAGCATCTTTATCTGAAAATTTGAGACATTTTTTCTATCATGTTTACTATATGTGAAGTGATTAATCTAAAACAAGTTTGGGATGCATTTAATTAGCATTTTCTTTTCGTTCATGGACAACTGCATCAGCTAGCATCAATTGTATAAGTCAACTAAATAAACACTTGCTATTGTTCAACGTGGAAGTTCCGCTGATAAGCTTAATGGTTGCATAAAATTGTCATATTTGTCAAAGAATGTGGGTTCATATGAATAGTGACCCAATGGCTGGTAAGTTTGCCTCTTGACTTAAAAACACAGGATGGCAAGATTGCAACAACTAACCATGGCAAGATATGACATCAATTGTTTCATGTACTGTTTTACAAGATTGTGAGGTCGGTGTTCGCGTCGGTCAATCATTAGCATCACATTATTAAATACTTTAAGAATATTATAGATGTTGGTTTGGAATTTCCTGAGTTACTCGACTTTGCCTGTCAACGCCAGGACACTGGTAATTAGTACCAAATAACTTGTTTTTCTTATTTTACCAACGTAAAATAGGACGGTACAGTTTTATTCTTTACGGCTATAATATCACATGATTAATGTCTTATATAGTTTTTTAAATTAACAATTCAATCCCGTGTCATCATTAAAACTGCTTCTGCATATATTCTGTTATGGATAAATGATTTTGAGGCAAAGTTGAATGTGGGATCCTGCGATTGATAGGGTCTGAATTATATTGAGAAGCTTAAATTACTGACCCAATCACGATCTACGGTTAGAAAAGCATGTCTACGTTGGTTGTTGGGTATACTTATTGTGAGACCAATAAATATGAAACTATGCAATGAATTGTAAAGGAAAAACGTAGGAGGGGTAGATACAGAAAATATTGGAAAGACAAAAGTATCCATGTGTAGAGAAACTTGGCATTGAGTAAAGGAACACATAAATGGGAAGAGCTGTAGAAGGCGAGTTGCGAGGTCATTTTCACACCCCAACGATTATCAACAGAACGAGACAGATCAGAGATATGATTTATTGCATTTTTGTTAGTAAGCAGTTTAATATTCACTCACTTCTTGCAAGTAAATTCGCGTGCAAAAAACTAATTTCTTTCATAGAAAATAATTGTCATTTACATATATTTCAGAATAGCTGTCAGCTCCGTCTAATTCATTTGCCTCCTCTGGTGTAAAATGTTTTTCGATCACCTGCATGACGACAATAACTTCATCGTGTCCTTCATATCGTGTGAATTCTGAGAATGTTTTCTTGATTACTTTATTATTCTTTCCATGCAATGCATTAAAAGAGTAGTTCAACTCGCCTTGGACCGGTGTAATAAATTTTACCATTAATATAACATAATAGGGTGTCCTATCTGTGAGTTGTTCTTTTACGTTTATTTTCAGCTATTTTTTATGAACGCGTTATATTTATTATCAAAAATATGCGATAAGTTATATCATATATATATATATATATATATATATATATATATATATGTAGTACTGTCTAAAGAAGGAAGAGTGTGTGTCTTGATTTATATCCTATCTAAATCCTTTAAGTAATAAATCAAAATACTCCACACTACACTTCAAGGCAAATTCGCGGCTATTTTAATGGGTATTCTGGCTTTTCCTACATAATACGTAAGAATTATACTGACATGAAATTATATATTGTAGAACTATATAGTGTGGGGGCAGGATCTTTTTATGTTATCTCAATGAAACGGCTCTGTATCAAACAATTCGTATAGACTGTCGAACCGTCTATGTCGACTGTGTCGTTAATAATCCACTTTGTGATAATTTATCGATCAGGTGACACATACCTGAGTCACCCCTTGAAAGGGCACACACTGAGGGATGAGAAGTACATGTAAAAACAGAAAACAAATAACAAGCAGAAAAGAAAATTCATAGTATTGACAACGCGATAAATATTCCTAAGTTTAGAAAAATATTGGAATACACACAGAGATATTAGAAGATATGTACAGGTAAACATCCTGAATAAGAATGTAAATTTACAATTGGATACATGTTCAGACGTTTGGATCATCAACATGTATGCATGAAGAAGGTTGGAAAACATTAACATGCTAAGAACCAACCGAATAGCCAGAACGGCGACTGGTGAAAAAATAAATTCGAGGGTAAAATTATGATTGACATTACTATAAACATAACTAATAAAAACAGTAAAAATGTTTGTATTAAAATATAGCAACACTTTATTTGCCACAAACTTATAGCAGTTGTTCACGCTATAGGGTTTTCCAACCAATATTGTTGGTTAGGAAATTAAATATCGGACGACCGAGTCAAAAAAATGAAAAGAATTCAAATAGCAATCCCTCCATCTAATTAACTATTATCCTCGAGTTGATTTGGGTCTTGAGAAATGGTAACTACTTAATAAAACAATTAAATAGAGTTTAAGGAACTTTGAAAAATATTTTTATTTATTCGTAATTGTGCCAGATATTAAAAAAAAAATTACCTCTAATTTCTCTGCGACTCGCATTACGATTGTACACAAATAGGTTCATGTCAATCTTTCATCATTCCAAATGTTCCAATCACTTACATTCATGGCAGCATAAAAAATCCGACATCTGATTTGAAAAATATTTATTTTCGTATCAGTGTTTTTATGTTGCCCTGCTATGCTATCCCCTCTTTGTCACCTTCCTTGTGGCACATAAATGGCGACGCCCAGCTCCTTTCGCACACTTCGAATTCTTTCTCCATTCGTGTGTGTGAAGTGAGTTAATAATAGACACGTCAGTTATATGCAGTTGCGTAAGAGCGATGATACACATTAGGAAATACAAAAATAATGTGTTTAATAAATTAGATCTCGCCTTTACTTTTAATTGGTTGCTATTTCTGTTTTATTTAGTTATTCTGTCAGATCTCTCTTCGGTTAAAATTATTTTTGAGCAAACGGCTTCGCTCCATTCGATGAATTATTGGGTTGCGTCTAAGAGAAAAGGAAAATTAAAAATAAGTATGGTCATTTTTATATTTTTGGTTCAGCCAATTAAATATTATCAAAGGTACTCAAAATGAATTGTTTGCATAAATTCATGCTGATAATAGCTAACACTAAACTGAAAGTAATATAGTCACATTCTTTGGATTACTAGTTGAAAGTAAGAACGTGAACTCATAGTTTAAGAGCTGGGATCGCTAAAGCTGCAACTTAAAGATGTCTTAAAAGAGCTAAAGTCTATGAAAGATAAGGTCGCTTGTATTGAAGTTAACTGCCCAAGCAATGTAGACATTTTTCAAGGTGCAAAATTATGTGCTAAAAATCAGATGTCTAGAATTTAAAAGCTAAAGCATATCGAATCTTATTTTGATAGACACACCTAAAATAAGTTATGGGAAGATTATCGGAAGACACCGGAGCACTCCCCAGGAAGAAGTTATGGTTACCAGATACGTCACTTGCGACATACAGCTACTACAAGAAGCCTCAACACAGCGGAAATCCTACCACAAAACAGTATTGTGACTCCTGGGGAAGTTAGACTTGGGAGTAGGGGTGTTATGGTACATTCCCTATAACAGACCACTGGGATCTTCCACTCACTATACATACTGAGAGAACCTACTCTCAGTGTTGAGCTCACACTAGTCTGTACGGCCTTTCTGTAACGTCAGCTGCTTAGAGACATCGGACCGATAAATATCAGTCGAGGATTCGTTCTCGACAATCAGTCTGGCAGGAACTGAGTCATTTCGATGGGCATTTATCTGTTGAGCTGAGGTTTAAGTCCTGGATAGCCTCAGGTTTGTTGGTAACTGCCTGAGTCACCCTGACCGATGAATGCCCACTAGGCTGCCTAGGCAAGTTTATAGTCTAAAGTGCATCTTTCTCAAAAGCGCTGGCTTGACTCCCCCATCTTCAAGCTTTATGCCACATATTCCTGCGGTGGGAATAAATTAAATACATGAGAGCACACCAGTCAATACAGGCAGTAAAGACTGACGTACAACCAATCATGTTTCTTGGTGTATCATACGTTTTGCAATATACTTGTGCTTTCTAAGTGTCTTTTATCCGGTTCCTTAACAGGATCACAGCAATAACACAGCACTCCCTCCTGAATCACAAACAAACAGGTTCTGCTTCTGAAGCCGTCCATTTTAGTGTTACATTAATTTATTCTTGGTGGGGTTACTGACCATCGGTAATTCATCCTGGTCCTCACTGTTCCGCCCTGGGAGCTGTCTGAACAGGTGGTAGTTGATTACGCCTTATCCACTCTCACTTCCCACTCTACCATTACAAACTCTAATTGTTTCGGATACCGGGAGAACAACTCTGCGCAAGTATTTGACCTTGCAGTTGTACCCACTTCGTTGCAAGGGTCAGTGCGCAATCTTATTTACAGGTTCTTTAGAAGTTTGTGGTGTGTCTTTAGTGTAAGTGTTTTGCACTGCGGTTAGAATTGCACTGCGGTTAGAATATCGCAAACATTCACTGTGTCCCTTAGAGATACAGGACTCTTCCATCATGTATGAGACATAACTGCGATAACACTGCGCCTATGCACCCGTGACTAGCGTTCTTATAGAGTGTTATTCACTTAATAAAAGGATCAACGTACTAACTTACACAGAAAAATGCTACGTTTTATGTCAGGTTTGGTCTACTCTACATCATATTGACACTTGGACAGAATTTGAGTATGGGAAAGTTTCCAATTTCGAAGTTAAATATTTTCGACTAACAGATCATTTTCTATTAAGTTGTAACACACTGACTCGATCTGTTTTCATGATAAACCAATAAATCCTGCATTTTTACCCATGTTTTCAGAGTAAATCATTCATATGAAATAGTTGCCAGTGATGTTGAATCACCCTTTACACCATATCTAAGGTTACCCATATCCCACCTCGATTCACATAATGCTTTTTCAAAGTTGTTCACACTTCCTTCCTCGTCCTCCTCATCCTCCTCCTCATCATCATTATCTATGACTAGAGCATTTTTCATATTGTAACAGTTGCCATCTTGGCAATGCTAACATGCACTGATACATTTTAGTACATGACCTCTGCAGGTACAGCCTAGGGTATGGTATCCTTCCGGACAGTTGCACGGAATCATCTGAATTAGTTCATATGGACCAGAACTTCTGTCTGTCATCACTGAAACAAGTTTGTTCCCTTCTACCTTCCATACCCACTCAGATGGTCCCATCCACCCTATAACCTAGTAGTAATTCCGCAGACAATTAAATCCCTAAGTAGAGGACGTTGAACGGGGTCCTTCTGGCGTGGCGAACATATTTGCCCTTGCAACTTTCTTTCACATCATATTGTATCTAATCGAAGCCAATCAGTCCTTCTGACATCGACTGGACAGTGCTATCATTGCCTTAGCACCATTAGTTTCCACACCATTATGCGTTTGCTTTGGTTGAGAGAATGTTTTTGAACCGTCTTTAATTGTCTTGTCTGTTTTGATGATTTGCTGGAACTCCGACTTCTTTTAAATCCTGAACACCCTGGACACCGAATCACATCCTGTAAAGGCATGCAGAGACAATAGGTCATTGCAAACTGCTTCACCTAGCACCTGCTTTAGAACATTAATATTATCGACGTAGAATTTCACCTTGTCAGAGCGGGACTAGAGTGCAGTACATTTGGAAACATCTTTATAAAACAGCAACAGAACAAGAATATATGTGTCTTCTCCAATAAGGCTTGTCGGTCTTAAAGCAGGCATATTCATGGCTGCCTTTGCAATCTCAACGTCAGCATATCCTTCTGCTTGAATAACATCCCATACTTTCTGCTTCATTCGTTGTATGATCAGCTGGATAAGTGCCTGCTTGTTTGCTCCATTAGACAAGTAGTCGTCCTTTTTCCCAGAAAATATTGTAGCCTCAGTAGTGTTCACCTTGTTTACATTGTACTTTCAACTGATGTGCACAGTCTTTTATAATTAGTCCAACCTCATAACCATCAAACACCACAGTCGCCCCTCCATAATTTTCGTCTGCAATCGAACTGTAGGTGCTCCCCTCATTCCATTTCAGACGGTGAAGAAGAGATCCTCCACTTAGTACGTTCTGCTCTGTGTCTGGAACAGTTTGCTGCACCCCACTGTCTGATTATGTTTTAACATAGTTTCTGATTGCTTCGGCAAGTTGCGGTTCGCCCGCCTGACGCAAAAGTCCTTTTCCCTCAAACAAAGACATCGGGTGTAGACGCAGTTCATAAAGCATGACATCATCTAGCCTGACATCATCTAGATTTTCCGTCTCAGAGACTACGAGAAACCTCTGAAACAGGAGCGCTGAGTCACTGCTTCGATCTGCAGACACTTTATCGTTCTTACTGGATGCTAGAGTCTTTGCATTCAAACTCCGTTTGTGAGAGTAGTAGAACACCGATTGTTCGTCGATTTCTGTTACAAAGTCTCTTCCGATTTAGGAGAGGTCCTGCGCATTGACGTCTTCGATGGCATTAATTCCTGTGATGATATTGGGTAACGATTCATTAGTTGAAAACGGTGTAACACCGTCTACTTTTTCCTTAACTTTTCCGAGATCTATCTCATCTCTTATCAACCGAGAGGAAGACAACTCTTTATGTTTTTCACTTGTTACATAACTTTTTCGGAATGATCTTGCATGGCGAGGTTGTAAAGGGATGACACAGTGGATGACATGACCGAAACTGTTATCTGGTGCTTGGACGTCCCACTCTCTCGCGTCACCCCGCCTTGGCTTATGAGTGAGCGCATTAGTATTTTTTCTATTATAAGATCGGAGTCAAGATCAGCTTAGTATTGGATGCTGCGTTGGATTACGTAAAACTTTAATGTACTTCAGGATAGTCGTCTTTCAATGCATACATATTCTGGATATATAGACGAGTCGACTTGAGATAATTATGATAGCCAGCGGCCGAGAATATTGGCAGGCACGGTAAGACAGCACTGAGATGCATCTCCCAAGAACCCCTTCTGATCAACTGAAACAAGTTCCCTAGCTACACATAGAATGTGCTGATAGTTTATCAATAGTTTGCCGGTTTGAGAGGTTCTTGCTAGTTTATCTTTTTTCTCAGTTGTGAATTCTCTCTTTAAAATTTGATTCCAACAATTAATCAAAATCACACCCGCCAGTCTCCATCAACCTGTACAATCAGCCTTACTAACGCAGCCGGTAACTCTACGTAGTATTTCTCTTCAGTTTACTCCCTCTTACAGACTGTCGCTTTCCCGACCCGCCTCCCTGATCGAGTAGACCAGCAAGTCTCACTTCTCGATGTGTTCCTTACCTCACTGCCTGAAGCCCATAGCCCGTTTAGGTACGCTGGTCACGTTGTGATTATGATTTTGAGTTCATCAGAGATCATATCAGCGACTCCTCGTGGACTGAAACCTGCTCACTCCCTGCTGATCAGTGTACTAATGAGTTAACCGAATGGTTCAAAACAGGCATTGAAGCCTATGCCCCCATGCGAAAATTATTCAGCAACCCTACTCCCCTTCAATGTTTCACCTCGACATATGCAGCTGCAAATGCTGTTAGGCAGTAAGCATTCCGAAATTTCGTCCGCCATAAGTCAACTGCGAATATACAGAAATTTATAGAATCAAGAAATAATTGTAAAGCAGTGATCAGTGAAGCCATACAGAGATCACCAAAAACGCATTTAGTCAAAGAAACTAGGCACTCGCTATTTCTGGAAAATCTATTATAGTGTGGTGAACAATGGAAATCGACGATTCCCCCGCTATTAAACCACAATGATAGCGTTTGCACGGCTGCTGATGAGGCTGAACTGCTTGCTTAGCGTTTTACTGTAAACCCCACTTTGGACTCAGCAAACCACCCTCTCTCTAAATTTCCATTGCAGACTAAAGACACACTTGAAAACCTGATCATCAACCTATCTGCGGTCAGGGTCATCATAAAAAACCTCGACACCTCCAAAGCTGGTGGGCCTGATCTTATACCGGTAATAGTAATAAAGAAATGCTCAGTAGAACTGGCTCCTGTCTTATCCAAACTCTACAAATAGTGCCTTGCTGAATTTTGCTTCCCTGATAGCTGGGATAATTGTCTCTGTTGTACCAGTCTTCAAGAGTTCTGGGGATAATACAGATCCTCAGAACTATCGCCCAATCAGTCTACTCTCGAGCTTTGCTAAAATCTTTGTATCCTTAATAAATCTCGCGATAGTCCGACATTTAGTTAATGCTAAACTATTACTGACCGCCAGTATGGATTTAGACCAGCACGATATACTGCGGATATCTTAACGGTCATTTATAGACGCATATATTTTACACTTGACCAGGCAGCTGAAGCTTGGGCACTAGCGCTTGATATATCTAAGTTTTTTAACAAAGTATTGCATAAGGAGCTCCTCCTTAAAATTCACTCATGTGTTATTACTGGATGAATATTTAATATCATTAGATACTTACTAGCCAAAAGAAAGATCAAGGTTTTCCTCGATAGCCGTTCATCTAACCAACATGACATAAATGTAGGTGTACCTTTATGGTTCTTGAATTTTATAAACGACTGTCCTGATGACATCGAGTTAGATATATGTATATTTGCTGACCACACCACGCTCTACTCTCGCCATGTGGACAAAACGGGCGCGTACATATCCGAGCCAATGCCTTAATCCTTAGAAAGTGGCTTCCAGGATGTAGTGGGTTGGAGGCAGAAATGGTTAGTAACTTTAAATGCCGCAAAGACAAAGCTAATTTCCTTCAATAACTACAAGAAACCTCTCCAACCAGCAATTATCATGGCAAATAACACCCAACCTAAGAGTTCAACATTAAAACTTTTCGTCCTAAACTTTACAGGTTACATTAATTATAATAAATACATTAAAGACATTGCCAAGGCTGCAGCAACAGTTGTTGCCCTCCCTTTACCGTGCTAGTAAACTCATAACACCTGACATCATCCTGTATATCTACAAAGCCACCTTCTGCATGGAGTGTTGATTCCACATTTAGGTACTGGCATCATCCACTAGTCTCTCCCTCTAAGAAAAGGTAAAAAAAAGAGTCGCCAAATTTATAGGTCCCTAACCATCAACCAAGCTCCAGCCCCTGTTCCATTGCCGCAATGTTGCATCCTTGTGCTTGTTTTACAAATACTTATATGTATTGTGCTGCGATTCATTAGCTTCTTCAGTACCACCTCGAAGCAAATACACTAGAACACTCCGATAATCAGCTAGGTTCCATCCATTCACTGTGGAGGCCCCCACATGCCGAATATCAGCTACTTTCCTCGTGCTGCCGGCCTCTGGAACTCCCTATCTGCCCCCTGTTTCCCCGAGTGTTCCGACATACAGAGATTTAAAACTAATGTAAACATACATTTCGCTGCACAGCTCCCAATTAAGGATGACACCCAAAACCGGCTCCTTAATTCTCAGTAGCACTTTACGCTTACAGTGCCGACTTGCCTTGTTGTGGGTGAAATATCGTAAAAAAATCAAAAAAAATCGCTCAAGTTCCTAAACTTACACCTGGAAACCAGGTTATTCCTCCATGATCTTGGCAACAATCTGATCCACTAACAGAGAGCCACGAAATGCTTGTTGCACTGCCTTTCCGCTCATCATGTGTACGACGGTATGTCACCATGCACTGTTTCCATGATCTCCATCAAAGTCCCAATAGCAGCAAACACATTCATGAAAGTATGGAATATTCCAATCAACCGTCTTACATCCCTAATTGGACTATCATCTGTAACAGCGTTCACGATTTCAGACACCTTCCAAAATAGCGGTTGATCAAAGGTTATGATAGTCGGCATGTTACACTTTGATGATAAACTGCATAGGTAATATAGGGTGGACAATTTACAGAGGTATCTCATGGGTTCATATGTATCATTAGGAGAAATTGTACCGAATATTTTCCCGGATATTTGCAGTCTTTATACAGCAGGTGCATCATGATTTGCCAACTGGCGTACTCTTGTGGTAGCGAGAAGACATTTCGCAAAAGATGTCCACTTTGCGATCATATACATCAGATGTGTATGGGACCGACATAAATTCAAAGCAACGGTTGACATGCTTTGAAAAGCGAAAATCTATAATGTCGATATTCGTCATTTCGACTAGTTTTAAGGCGGCCGTTTTTTTTTCATGGTATACACTGACTGACTTGCTACCCTTGTGTTGTAATGTATCAAGTTACAGCCATTGGGTGAAGTTTTGGATTGGCCCAGTGTGCGCCTTTGTTGTAATTGTTGTTGTTGTGTTTATTATAAAAAGAAGAGACTTCAACAGGTCGGCACTTTGTTCAGTCTTGACACGGCAGTAAATGGTGCAGACTTAATAATTGGCGACGAGGATGAGATACCAACTCTACTGGGTAGAGATTAAATGAAGAAGGTTAAATCTGGATGAGAGGGAGGTTCGGCAAGAAGAATTGAATTTATACAATGTTTCTAACTTGCAAACACCACCGATAAAGGTGGAGCTGTTGTTAAACAAAAAAAGTGGTCATGGAGGTAGATACAGGAGCATCTTGTTCGGTCATTAGTCTAAAAAAATGTAAAGAACTGGGCAGGATTCAGGATTTTACAAAAAGCACAGTAAAACTGACGACGTATACTGGGGAAATAGTAGAACCTCAGGGGACAACAATTGTAGAGGTATTACATGAAGGACAAGTGAACTGTTTACCACTACTGGTTGTGAAAGGAGAGGTACCAACTCTACTGGGTAGAGATTGGATGAAGAAGTTAAAGCTGGACTGGGAAAGGCTGTTTTGTTTAACAAGGGAGAACCCATCGAGGCTTAAAAAATACTTACAAAATATGATGCCTTATTTAATGGAGAAATGGGATGCCTGAAAGACTTTCAGGTGAATATACCTATTGATAAAGAAGCCAAGCCCAAATTTTGTCGAGCCAGGCCTGTACCTTATGCTTTGAGAGAAGGGGTAGAGAAGGAGTTAGACCGCCTAGAAAACCAAGGCATTTACAAAAAAAATAATATTCTAGATGGGCTGCACCCATAGTGCCCGTTGTTAAAAGTAACAATAGGGGGATCTGAATATGTGGCGACTATAAGCAAACCATCAATGCAGCAGCTCCATGTGTCAGCTACCCTATTTCTCGAACCGAAAATATATTTGCCACACTGAGAGGGGGTGAAAAATTCAGCAAACTGGATTTAAGCCATGCCTATCAGCAGCTGAAATTTGAGGAAGGTACCCAGGAATTGTTTACTGTAAACACACATAGAGGTTTGTACCAACCCACAAGGTTACAGTTCGAGGTGCACAGTGCTACAGGCATTTTTCAACAGGAGATGGACAAACGATTGAAAGATGTTCCTTTCTGCAAGGTACGAGTGGACGATATGCTAATTTCAGGTCCCGATGATGACAGCCACTTAAAGAACCTAAAGAGAGTATTACATACGCTGAGCATAGCTGGGCTCAAATTAGAAAAGAAGCAAGTGCGAATTCCTTCTTGAGGAAATAACCTATCTAGGGTTCAAGGTTAGCAAGGATGGTACAGCTCCTCTACAAGAGAAAGTGGCTGCGATGGCAAGAGCCCCCTACACCCAGGAATGTTACAGAGTTGAAAGCCTATCTTTGAAGAGACAAAAAAAATGCTGTGTACAGCACCCCTTCTGACTCATTTTGACCTATCTAAGCCCACACTTGTACAAGTGGATGCTTCTCCTTATGGCTTGGGAGCTGTGTTGGCTCATTGGATGGAAGATGGCAGTGAAAAGCCAGTATGTTACATCTCCCGAACGCTCTCAGATGCTGAACAGAATTATGCACACATTGAAAAGGAAGGGCTTGCCCTGGTTTTTGCAGTGAAGAGGTTACATTAATATCTGTTTGGAAACCCCTTCACGATGTTCACCGATCACAAACCGTTGTCGGATCTTTTTGCAGAGAACAAGCCAATTTCTGCTATGGCAGCTGCCCGGGTTCAGCGTTGGACTCTATTCTTGGCTGCCTATAATTACAAACTAGAATATCGAACTGGAGCCCTCAATAGTAATGCGGACTGTTTGAGTCGTCATCCATTGGATGCTCAGGAAAAAGATATATCTAAATCCACTAATGAAATATTTATGATGGGCCTTGTGGAAGCTCCAGTGAAGGTTGAAGCTGTGAGAGCAGAGACTAGGAAAGATCCAATCTTGAGTCGGGTATACAAATTCACCATGAATGGCTGGAATGGGGTCAGTTGGAGTGAACGGTTAAAACCCTATTTTAATAAACGGGAGGTACTGACCTGTGAAGATGGCGTGTTACTGTGGGGAAGCAGGATTATTATTCCTCCTAAGTTGAGAGGAAAAGTTCTGCAGCAATTACACCAGACTTATGTAGGCATTGTGAGGATGAAAGCATTAGCTAGAAGCTATGTATGGTGGCCAAAACTGGATGAAGATATTGAGTGAACCGCCAAGGGGTGTGAAAGTTGTGTGCTAAATAAGAAACAGCCCAACAGAACTCCGATTCATTGTTTGGTATATCCAAGTCAGCCTTGGGAGAGAATTCATATAGACTATGCTGGTCCAGTTTTTGGACACATGTTCTTAATAGTGGTTGATGCCTATTCCAAATGGATGGAGGTTTGCATAATGAAGACATCCACTGCTGCAGCTACTATTGAGAAATTGAGGGGAATCTTAGCGACTCATGGTTTGCCTCTGCTGGTTGTGAGTGACAACGGCCCTTGTTTCTCCAGTGATGAATTCAGGAGGTTTTTAGAGGCAAATGGGGTTAAACACATATTCACGGCTCCTTATCATCCCACTTCCAACGGCCAGGCTGAACGCAGTGTGCGTACATTCAAGGAAACACTGAAGAGGATGGACAAAGACACAAAAACATCTCTTGAAACAAAAGTCAACAGATTCCTTTTTAACTACAGGACAGCTCCACGCACAGTAACTGGGGTTCCTCCAGCTGAATTGCTGTTCAAGCGACAATTAAGAACAGCCTTTCATCTGTTACAGCCAAACAAGTTTAAGAGCAGGGTGTATAACTACAACATGGAGAAGGTACTAACATCATGACACCGTGCCGAAATCATGGGGTGAATGATCCAGTCCTTGTGAGGAATTTTGGCACTGGTACACGGTGGCTGGAGGGCATCATTACGAGGCAGTTGGGTAATGTCAATTTTGAGGTAGAGACCGAGAGAGGAGTTACACGGAGACATTCAGACCAGATCATTAAAAGAACAATCCGGGTCCCAGAGGAGAATGTGACTGATATGAATGATGCCGCAGAGGACACGGTGACAACCAGTACAAGGGAGTCTACTGAGGAAGAAGGAGTTCCTGAATTATTAAAACAGGATGAGGCTAAGGTGGAACCTATAGACTTCAAACAGAAAGCATCGCCTATTCCTCGGAGATCTGAGCGTGTAAGGAGAGCTCCATTTAAGTTAAGAGACTATGTTTAGTGATCCATCTAAGAATGGAGGAATGTAATGTATCAAGTTACAGCCATTGGGTGAAGTTTTGGATTGGCCCAGAGGGCGCCTTTGTTGTAATTGTTGTTGTGTTTATTATAAAAAGAAGAGACTTCAACAGATCGGCACTTGGTTCAGTCTTGACACGGCAGTAAATGGTGCAGACTTAATAGGTGTGATAGCTGCGATCACTCTCATCACATGGAAAGTACCTTGTATTTCCAATGTTATAATGTTATAGTCCACGTTGGCTCCTGCAAACAACATGGACTAACCAAGAATGCCCATGTCACCGTCTTACACATCTGGAGTAAGTGAACATGCCGCGTTCATTTCAAAATGTTGTACCTCTTGATATGATGAAGCAAATCCCGTGGTTAAAAGACTATCAATCAAGAATCGTGATCTATAACAGTGGTACATTTGCACCGTGACACCAAGCTGTAGAGGCGCAATAACAACTTTTGGGCGCACTGCTTGAACGACTGCTTGTCCGATGTCGGTCAACTTTCTGGTCGTGTCCTTCCCAACAAACAGATGTTGCAACAAACTTGCAGCAAACTTACTGGGATAAAATCTAATGCGGGTGCTAGTTTCAGTTAGGCAGTTGTAGGATACGTAACCTCCATTGGCGCAAATGTTGTCTTGATACCAGTTTCGATGAGTTTTGCGGTTGATTGTAGAATTGCTAGTTTCTGTGCTTCATCATTATCCTCCCGAGGTGAATTGTAGTATTCACGAAAAATGTCACAGGTTGTTTCCCTAAATGGAACAATGTTTTTGACGCAACTACGGCCTTCAGTCACGAATATAGAGTTCCAATATCGACTTAACATCCTTTCTCTGAGATATTGATTTACGTACGCCGTGGATTTACTACCACGCAAGTATTCTTCTATTTTAGTGACAATATCCGATATCGTTATCTGTTCTTCATCGTTTTCCTCTATCAACTCACAAACACTCTCAAATGCCTCATCCTGATCGCTGTCTTTTGTTCTTCCACTTTTTCGTCTTTTGGTGGATTCAGCTGACGTGAATTGTCTTGGAATATTCCGCATTGTACGGAAGTTGAAGCTACATCACTGGTGGTGAAAATCACAACCAAAATATTCGATCCAGTTTTGAACAGCAGGGGCCCAACTCATCCCCTATGGTTTTGCAATGGACCGATATAGTTTGAACAAATGCATCTGTCTTCACAAAGAAATTCCTTTCGTTACTTTTTGTTTTGGGTCTTTTTTCGGAATAAGAATTCAACAGAATAAGCAATGTGTTCCACTGTCATATGGTACCAGATTTTCACTAATCGAGCAAAATTACCCTTGCTGGAGGCAATAGCAATGTCTCTATTTGATGTGGTTTATCCAACACGTTTTGTGAACACGAGTTTCTGCTTCTACTCGGAGTTTTATACCTCTTTCGATACTTGAACGGTTGATGCCTTCAGCTCCCTTTTCTCGAACCACTACGGTCTCTTCACCGTCTAAAGCTTGTTAACGTAAAGGACAGGCTTCTGCGTGGGTTGAATTCACGTTTTACTCTGAAAATATATGTATACAGTGTATTAGTATATGCTTGTATGTGAATCGGGTTGAGTGCAACACTACAGGGTGGGCCGAAAAACGCAGATCATCATCTTCTTATCTCCAAGGAGGCCAGGTTTTAATAGCAAATGCGCATCATATAACCTGAGCTTGATGCCAAAATGGTTGCACTTCTTGTCCCACTCTGAAGGGGTAGGAGTAACCTGAGATATGGTATAAGTGGTGATTCAAAATCACTGGCAACCATTTTATGTGAAAGATTGACCCCGAAAACATGGGTAAAATGCAAGATTTACTGGTTAATTACGAAAAACTGACCGAGTTTATATTTTACAACGTAATGGAAACTATTCAACTTCGAAATATGAAACTTTCTAATATTCAAATCTTGTTAAAACTCTTACTATGATGTAAAGTAGACCGAACCTGACATGAAACCATTAAAATAAAATATTTTAATCTTTGTAAGTACGGTACTTTGGCGTTATATTGACTTTCCTATAAAAATTGAATGCTCCTTTGTCAGGACTATCACTCGTGCGACTAACGAACTAAAAGCGGTAGAGATTCGCCCATAGTAGCTAATTGGCCCTATAAAAAGGTTGAAAAGAAAAGTGTTTGACTAATCGAGCTAATATATAATCGAATAAAAGTTTAAGTGGGCTTTTTTTTCGTTGCACACTTTTTATTTTACAGCTTTGTATTCAACCCCGAGACACTCATCAATAAACATTGGAAATAATAGAATTTAAAGTTGATATATAGTCACATCAGCGAGATTATACATTTAGCTAAGCTATATAGTGTTCAACAGCAGAGGCCGGAACATCGCATTACGCATAGATTGACAGTTTTTTAGAAATTCTCCTAGATTCGCAATCCTTGTAAAAGGAAGCGATAAAATATTTTTTTATATTAAGTTTTATTATTTTTACATATAGATACATGTGGTTTATGCGTACGAAATCTTCATTGAAAGAGATAATAATTACTGTCGGTCGAAGAATTCGAACCCAGTTGAGAAGTCACCTTTGACTCTACACCATACATATATATATATATATATATATATATATATATATATATATATATATATATATATATATATATATATACATATATACATATATATACACATATATGTATATATACATATATATATACATATATATATATACATATATGTATATATACATATATATACATATATATATATATATACATATATATACATATATATACACACATATATATACACATATATATATATATATATATATATATATATATTCATACTAATAATAAACTGAAATCATGTATTCAGCACTGTTAAAAATACTGGAAATAATAAACGTATGTTAATATTTACAATATTACGAGTATAATACCCGTTTCAGAACGGGTAAGTGCAATAAATTTACTATTAGTTTTACATTTTATTTTTGTTTGTTTCTTTGATCTTATAGTACGATTACATTGGCAGCCCACTGAATGGTATTGTTTTAAAAGTAAATGCCCTCACGTCCCATACAATGTTGACTGGAATACATATTTCATTAAGCATGATGATTACTCCAATAGTTTAGAGATTTTACCAAGCATATATAAATAATTGACGCTCACGCGAAACCACTGATGCTTTTTAAACTGTAATACGTGATATAACTCAAAGTTTGATATGGAGCAATGTTTTTAATCTATACTTTTTTAGGACAAGTGCGAGTGTAAGTTGAAGCAGCCCCTAAATGGTAAAATTGACCAAAAATAATGTGCCTATGTTACTTATCGGGTTGCTAAAATATTTATACAAGAATTAATAATGATGGGCTCAATAAAAAAAAAATGTTTAAATGTATATATATGCACCCGCTAAATCTTACTATTTACAAGGAAAAACTTTTTAGTATATACATATTCCAAAATTCTTCTTCTTTCGTTGGAATCAGATGATTCTGGTGTTGGCATTAGTTTACCATATGTTTTACTAGTTAGACATCGTTCTGGATAGACATCGGTTACTTACGGGGAGGACCACGAGAAAGTTGCCAACATTCATAGGTATTGTGGAATCAATTAGATTCGGACCTGGAACACACAGGTCTTCACTCCGTGTCGATATCCACTTAACCACCGTCACCTCTTTTTCCAAAGTTTATGATGATCGATCATTATTTTAGTACATATACATATATATATATATATATATATATATATATATATATGTATATATATATATATATATATGTGTGTATATATATACATATATAAATATACATAGGTATATATATATATATATATATATATATATATAAATATCTTACTTTACAAATATAAAGATGTGTATTCATACATAAAATAGTAATTTAGTTGAGATTTAGTTCACTACTAGAAAAAATAAACATGGGAAAATGCACCTAAAAACATCACTTTAAAAAGTCAGAGACTGAGCAAAGATAGAGAAACAGTTAGATTAATGCGTTGCCGAGCATATTTCTCATTCAATTATCATGAACACCAAGACACAAGAGAACCATACTAGTTCAAATGTGTGAACATCGCAACCACGATAGACTACATTGTTAGCTTCGAATATATTTAAAAAAAATCTAGCTAAAGAATTAAAATTCCATTAACATAGTACTATTCAGAAACAATAGCGTCAAAACAGTTGTAACGAAATCTTCGGAAATGCCGATAAGACAAACAACTTCTATGAAATATCTAAATATGGTATAATAAATTAATTACAAAAAATACTACGAAAAATAACTAAAAGAAACTTACTCATACAACTATATAGATATAAAAATACAGAAACTAAACTAATCACTGATTAACTTTAAATCCGCTATAGAGTTTGTAAATTGAAACTAAAAGAAGGATACATATTAAAAATCAGTAAACCGAATTCAGGAAAAAAGTTACCAGTCGCTTAGTTAATATGACTAAGCTAGAAATCGGTAGCATTATCAAAAAAATTAAAAAGCAGATGGTAAACGATTTAGAATAAAACCAATGGATTAACACCGCTGAACTTTTCACTCATTTTGTATATTGAAGATAAAAATAAATGTATCTTCTTACAATTAGATATGGACTTCACACCCTTTTGTGTAAAAGGAGCGCCGGCATATTTCATCGGCACAAAACTCTCAAAGATGTCGTATGATGGCACTTGACATCGCTGGCTTCCCTGTCGTTCCTCAAATCAGTAAACCTCGACAACAACCTGATAGCGTAACGATGTTTATACTTTGCAGAAGGTCAGTCACTTATATAGGATGCGACTTGTGTCGACACTTTTGCGTTCTCGTTAATGAATCTTCAGTGAAAGAGATACTAATTACTGCCGGTCGAAGAATTCGAACCCAGTTGAGGAGTCACCTTTGACTCTGAAGCCTATATATATATATATATATATATATATATATATATATATATATATATATATATATATATATATATGTATATATATATATATATATATATATATATATATATATATACATACATTTAAAATCAACAACAAAGACTGGGCATGTCTCAGCGTCAGCGTAGACCCACAAGCGATCAACATCTCCCGGTTTTCTCGACGAATTTGTGTTTATACCAACTGTCGTGGAAACGAGTGGTTTGATAAGCCCCTGCCACGCGCAACTTCCTCAGCAGCTTTAGTTTGTTAATGATACGCTACACCTGGGACAATCGTGAATTGACTTGACTTATCGAGCGCGTCTCTATCGTCATTATTCTTTGGAAACGCCTTGCGCTGCTCTCGGCCTGTCAAGCTCGATGGACATTCAATGGAACTTCTTGATGCGTGCATGTTTATTTTATTAATTTATTATTATTTGCCTCCCCATTTTCCTTCTCAATATTTTACTTGACTACTTACTCGGCTCTTTCTGTCGGCTGTTACACGGCTCTGGTCAAGGAGGCGAAAGAGAGCAATAATGTTGGATCATGTCGAGACGTCCTTCAAGCCATGTAAACATTGCATCTAGGCTGCAAACAAAGCATTAAACACTCTATTTCTCATTCGACGTTCTTTCTGCAAACTCATTCTTGAACTATTTCTCTCACTTTGTGTCTCCCTCATCAGACCAATGTTGGAGTATGGTTTTCTAGGACTTTGCTTCATATCCAATCCGTAATATCCAGCGCCTGGAGAGGGTTCAAAGACTGACTATTCGAATAGTGGTGTGTCCAGGAGATCTACCTTTTGAAAGTCGACTTGAGAAACTTAACATTTTCTCCCCTGAACGCCGACAATTACGTGTTGATTTCATGTTGGCCTACAATCTCTTCAATGGTCATTAGATATGTATACCTTGCACCAGAAAGATGTCTACGCAGACACCACAAGAAACTACTTCACCGCCGATTTCAGTTTAACCGGAGGAGGGCCGTCTCGTCAATCAGCATCTCGAGACCTTAGAATAGTCTCTCAAGAGAGGTAATAAATGCGACAACACAGCCATACAAAATGAATTTAGACAGGGCTACTATATTCTCTTCTGTATACTGATCCACCATCCTTGTCGTATATGGCTACTGAAACATGCTTGTGTTATTTATTGCCAAATTAAGTCAATTAGATTGAAAAAAACGACAGATGAATTATCTTAGTTTCAACGTGTTATATTATGGTCCCCTACGTTAATTTTATTTACTTAAGAGTGATATGCGCAAATACCTTTCTCAAACAAAGGGTTGAGGGATGGGAAAACGTTATCTGATGATAGTATTTCTTTGTAGAATAGTCAACTATATAATAAAGACTAATGTTTCATACCGTTATACAACGTTGGAATGTACAAACGGGTCTTTTTCTAGACCTCAAACAAACCTATTTTAATCAAGTAGTGAGTGGAATCAGGAAAACAAATAGAATATCAGACAACCCCAGCTGCTAGAAATCAATTCAAGTACATATTCTCTACTCTAAGAAAAATAACAATGGTCGGTGTGTTTTACTTTAAGCTTATCAGAAATAATAAAAATAATTTATGAATGAAAATAAAATTGCTGTCGTATGATGTTCAAGAATATTAGTGCAAACACAGACGAAGTATACTTTTCTCGTAATTATTTTAGATAGGGCGCATACGATTAAACATATACATATAGAGAGAAAAATATAAATATTTAAGTATTACTAATAATGCTGTATATGTATAAACATATATATATATATATATAAATACATATATATATATGTATATATATATATATATATATATATATATACAAATATACATATATCTATACATCTATACAAATATAGATATACATATATCTATACAAATATATATATATATATCTATAAATATATGTATATATGTATCTTTTTGTTTCATTTTACTTCAGTCAAAGTTTTCAAAAATCAATTCTTGGGGCTAACACTTGATATCTATATGAGATACATAGACATCAGAGTGGTTCATTAAAGTTCTCCTTTACTGTCAACCATTGAGCTAGCAAATAATTAAGGAACATTCATGTTCTCTCCCCATTTTTCTTGTTTACAATATTAAAGTATATATTTCTTGTGCTTACTTGGTCTTACCGGATTCCAGGACAATAATCTATCGTGTCTGATTGAGTATCAAGCTAAGTACTGTTACATGAGTTTACATTACTTGGAGAAGATGCATCATTCCTCGTATAAGCCGGTATATAATCGTGTCTAGGGATCTTATTTGGGCTTCGTACATGATGTTATTTTTAATATTTGTGTCGGGGTTTACTTGCAGGGTAAAGTAGCTTGATTTCAGGGTTTCCTGACAAACCATTGTACAGAGAGATCTATATATATATATATATATATATATATATATATATATATATATATATATATATATAACATTGTTAGTATTAAAATCCTAAACAACTATTAGTGTTCATGCAATGTTTTATGCAAAAACGATTTGACCACTCTTCGGTGTGGCTAGTACTAGCGAGATTCGAAATCGGACCTCGTCCGGTGCTCTATCAATTGAGATAAATCAAACTGCTAATGGCGGTGGGAGTAATTGTATCGTATATAGCTATTCATCCATTGTTTATGATACTGACAACCGAAAGTAGCCAATTGATTTTAAGAAAGAATATTTGATACACTCTAAGTCGAAATAAAATCTCTGGCGGCAGAATGAATTTAAAATAAAGATTGTTCTAATTCTATAAAGCCGAGGATGAACACATTTTCTATTTGAATATAATTTTGTATTATTATTATTATTATTATTATTAATCGTTTAAGCGTATAAAGATTAGTTAATTCCCGTAGGCCATAATAACATAATAAACGAACATCTGCACACGTATGTATACATATAAACCTGTCACAACACTCCACATGAACACGTTTATTGACTGGTCTTCTTTAATACGCATACACACATAATACATTTGCGCGCAAAACAGGAAGAATAATCAGATAAATACATACACAGATGAAGTGAAGGAGTGTTTTTATTGTTCGTTTAAAGTCTCATTTCGTATATATGTAATTATAATATGAAGAATAGTGATGATTTTTGTAGTTATGCTTTTATTTTTAAACTTATTTTTTTATAATAGTACATACAATAAAAAAAGAATAAGTAGCAGTGATACTATTATTATTTTAATTATTTATAATACTACTACTACTACTACTACTACTACTACTACTACTACTACTACTACTAATAATAATATATCTGAACAAAGCAACGGAATCTTTACTGACAGTTGCACGGAACAATGCAATTAGGACTAATACATTGAAGCTAAATTAAATAAAACCCAAGAAAACAGTAAATGCAGACCGTGTGGACAAAGAAACGAAACAGTAAATCACATGATATGTAAATGCAACAAACTAGACACGACTGCGTGAGGAATGTTGTACACTAGGAACTAAGAACACAATTGCATTTCGAACACGCGGACAAATTGTACACACATAAACCAATAACAACGCTGGAAAAAATTACAAACTCCTATGGGACATGGAGGTGTAAACAGATTAGCTCATACAAGCAGAAGACCGCGTGTAATAATAGTCAACAAATCTTGTCAAATCGTAAATTTTGCCGTTCCAGCAGCCACAGAGTGAATATCAAAGAGACAAAACAACAAAGCAAATACACGGAACCAGCCAGAGAACTAAAGAAATATGGAACATGAAGAAAGTCACTACTATACCAATAATGGTATCGCCACTAGACACATCCCTCCCCCCCCCCAAAAAAAAACACTAAGAAAAAGAGAGAAATTGGGATCAAGTGATTACTGAGACTATACAAAGGACGGCAATGATCAAAACATCTGCAATTTTAAGGATAAATTTCGAATGTCGAAACCAACCCGCATAAGCTACAAACGGTAACCAGTCACTTAAAATTACAACAGGAAGAAAAAAAATCACAGTTAAGACACTACCACACGAACCAAAGAAAAGAACACTGCAATATATATCATAAACTGACCCGCCCTCCACAAAGAAGTGATGGCACCAGCCTCGGCTGAGAGGACACCAAGTAGTCGTGAAGAGTCAAAGAAGATGAGGAGACAGAGGTAAGTGAGCACTAACCAGACTTCCGCTTGAAGAGTGCATATAGTAGTTGGACTTTTTTGAGGCTTATTGCCACCTAAATCACATAAGAGACAAATGGTCGTTACAAGCGAGAAACTAATGGTAGTCGGCTGTTTCCATACTGCAAGGTCATTTGGGGTGATTATCGAAAGAAATAGAGTACTGGAAAACTTGGGAGACTTGTTGTCATTCCAATTTTAGAAGACACCACTGGCTGTTGTCGGTGAGCAATCCCTGACGGTGACTAGTGTTAATACTTCTAGTGAACCCATCATCATCATCATCATCATCATCATCATCATCATCATCATCATCATCATCATCATCATCATCATCATCATCATCATCATCATCATCATAATGATGATGATGATGATGATGATGATGATGATGATGATGATGACGACGACGACGACGGCGACGACGACGACGACGACGACGATAATAATAATAATAATAATGATAATAATAATGATAATAATAATGATAATAATAATGATAATGATAATGATAATAATAATGATAACAATAATAATAATAATAATAATAATAATAATAATAATAGTAATAATAGTAATAATAGTAATAATAGTAATAATAATAATAATAATAATAATAATAATAATAATAATAATTATTAAAAAAAAAAAAAAAAAAGTTTGACACGGACCAAATACAAGAAAGCAGGAATGAAAATAACAAACCAGAAAGTCATATAATAAAATGGACAACAAAAAAGAGAAACATCTGGTAATGGAAGCTACAACAAAAGTCGCTACTGCACAGAAAGAGGATGCGGAATAAAAGGTCTGTGATTTATTTCTGCTGAATACCACACAATGGAACAGAGGATAGCAGATCAAGCAAGGCAGATACTCAAGAATGTGTTGTTCTCGGAGATGGAATAAACGGAAATCATAAACAATATATTTATAGCGTGCTAAATCACAAAATAGCACCTGACTAAAACATCCCCGAAGAAGATGGAAAAAACATGGACACTGAAACTGAAGAGGACGACGATTATAAAACTACAGAACTCACTGGGGAAGAACCGAGAGAAGTATAAAATATCAACCGATCTATGTCCGATGAAGAAAACAAAACTCTGATCCTAAGGAACGAAGATTATAAGAGGATAAAAGTAAAAACAGAGACAGTAAACAGAGTACTCGCGTAATTCTCACAGGACACTATCACAGACATGAACAGCTTTATATATGCCGGGGGGAAATCAATAAGTATAAAACATAAAAGAGAAAACATACTGAACAAAAGCATGGACCGACAAAGCTTGGATGAGAAATCTGACTGGAAACGCAGATTACCAAACTTTGAAAACAAGCTAAGACCCTAAACATGATTAAGGAGAATAAGAACGATGGACGAGCAGAGGAAAGACTAGTTAAGAAACATGAAGAATTAACACAAAATATAGCAGCAATAGAAGGATAACTGAGACGATATAGGTACAAATCTGAACAGCAAAACCAGAACATGGCATTTGAAAACAATGAAAGCCAGTTGAAAAACAAAACGTAAACGGACAACGAACAACAGAGCAACAGAAAAACCGGCCTTTACAGGGAGAAAACACTTCTAGAGCAAGATATGGGTAGAGCATAAATACACAACAAAAATGTCAAGTGACTGAAAAACATTAAATTAAAGAATAACAGAAACATAGATTAATGAAGAAACAATTAAGGAAACCCTAAGAAACATGGGACATTTGAAAACGCAAAGCCATTAAGGAATATGTGCATACCGCTTTCATGAATTTAGGACCCTACATGAAAGGCTAGCGCAGAAACTGAGAGGATGTATCCACAAAACAGACGTACCAGAGTGGATGAATAAAGATATGGCAACGCTTAGACAAAACGATGCCAAAAGAGAACGATACCAAGCAACGACACATCATAATCTGTTTACCAACAATGTGGTAAATCTTAACAGCACAGCTGAGGGAACAACTCCACTAATCATTGACTAATCGTGGACTGCTCATTGAAAAACAAAAATGATGACGGAAAGGGATAAGAAGGGCGCATGATCCGCTATGCATCGACCAAATGATACTGCGAAAGTAAAAATCAGAAAGAAAGACATATTGATTAATCAGAAAAAGCTTAAGACACAATACTTTAAGCATGGATAATTGAATGTTTAAAAATATACACCACACCCGAAAAGATTATTAATCTTATTAAAAAAGCAATGGAAACAGGGAGAATAAAACTGACAGATGGAGGACAACACCTTACTGAAATAAAAATACACAGAAGGAATTTTCAAAGGAGATACCCTATCACAACTACTATTAATAATAGCCATGATGCCGCTCAAATACATTCTCAGAAAATGTGATTCTGGATACAAGTTTACAGACACAGGACGAAGAATCAACTACGCGATGTACATGGACGATCTCAAACTATTTGCAAAAAGCAAAAATAACTGGAAAAGCTGATAAATACAATCATAATTATCGCTGAGGACATTCAAATAGAATTCGGAATGGCAAAGTTTGCAATACTAAAAATGAAAACAGGAAAGCTGAAGACAACAAAGGGCATTGTACTCTCCCAATCAAGATTGGATAAGGGAGCTAGACGAACAGAATAGCTAAAACTAATTGGCAGTCTTGGAAGCAGACTCCATCAAATCTACAGAAATTTACGAGGAGATTGGAACATAATATTTACAAATAACAAGACAACTCTTGAAAACGAAATTATATAGCAAGAATCTAGGGAAAATAATCTAGGGAAAAGAAGAAACTAATAAGATACCTTGGACCATTCAAAGCGACAAACTATTGAGAATGAAAACAAAGTACATAGAGTATTCAGAAGACTGACAGGAGATGGAATGAACGAAAAAAGTTAGGCATGACTAAGAAAAATACACTTGAACAGAAAAACGGAATCTTTACTTATAAATCCAAAAAGCAATGCGATAAAGACAAACTAAATTCTAGCTAAAATAAATAAAACCCTGGAAAACATTAAATGCAGACTGTGTGGACAAAAAACACCAAACAGTAAATCATATAATAAGTGAATAAATCAAACAAGTTCCAAAAGGATACAAAAACAGACATTACTGCGTTGGGTAGGTAGTATACTGGGAACTGTGCAAAAGATGTAATTTCGAATAGGCAGACAAATAGTACACACATAAACTAGAAACAGTTATGGAAAATGAAACACACAATATGGATATTGATGTACAAACAGACAAACACATACCAGTCATGGGAACCGGATGTTTTAATAATCGACAACAAGGAAAACCTTTGCAAAATCGTAGACTTCGCTGTTCCAGCAGACAACGGAGTTAAGATAAAAAAGATGGAAACCAAAACAAAAACACGGTATTTGCCAGAAAACTGAAATGAATATAGAGCATAAAGAGAGTCAGTAAAATACCAATAATTGGAGTAGCACTAGGAACAGACCCCAATAAACTGGAGAAAAGAATTGGAGAAAGTGAAATTAAACGGATCATTGATACTTTACAAAAGACGACAATCTTAAGGAAAATCTTTGAATGCGGAAAACACCCCGCATAACCTACGAACTGTAACCGGTCACGTAGAAGTACAAGAAGAAAACTAAACAACAAGAACAACACCGCTGCATAAACACAAACTGCTTGAAACATCATAAGCTGAATCCCACCAAAAAAAGATTGCGCCAGCTTAGGCTGACATCAAACAGAATACGTGTAGACAACCAAGGACGATGAGACGACCGACGAGGAACAGTACAAATAAGACCCCCAATAGAAGAGTGTGGGGAGTGCTAAGACGTTGTGGAGGCTTACTGCCACCCAAAGCTCAGAGAGTATACAATGTTAGTTAACAGTGAGAAATCAACATTAAGCGGCTGTTGCGATACCGCAAGGTTATTTGCAGTGGTTATCGAAAAAGCAGTGGAGAGTACTGGAAATCTGCGGAGGCCTTTTGTCATTAAACACAAGGGAACACCACCGGTTGTTGTCGGTGAGCAATCACTGACGATGATCTGTGTGATATCTCCTAGTGAGTACAGATAATAATAATAATAATAATAATAATAATAATAATAATAATAATAATAATAATAATTCACGACTTGATCCCCTAATGAGTACGGTTAAATTATTTAGGGAAGAAATACGAATGAAACTTGGCATGTGTAAATGTGCTATTCTTGTTGTAAAAATAGTAAACGTGTCCATTCAGATATTTACAACCCCCAATAAAAGATCTGATAAAGAATGTAGACAGTGGGAGGGGTTAACACTACTTGAAAATTCTGGAGGTGGATAAGATTAAAAACAAGGAGATGAAATACCAGATCACAGCTGAGTACAACAGAAGTATACGGAGGATTCTTAAATCACACCTCGACAGTTAAAATACAATATATGCTATTAATGTCAGAGCAGTAGTATTCATTCGATATACTGCTGGTATACTTGACTGGGATGTAGATGAAGTAAAATGTTTGGATACCAAAACATACAAATTGCTTACAATTTATGTTGTGAATATAGAAGAAGATGGTCTATATACATATATTTCTGAAAGTAATGAGATTCGTCTTTTCGTGAAGTGAGAACAGATGAAATACTAAGAACTGGGGTGAAAAAGAATCAAAGGTTACAAGAAGAAGGGTTAACATTATTTGGAAATAAGAATACTACATTTAGAGATAATGAGAGCTGAAATTGGTTGGTCAGAGGTTATCATAAAAGATTACATGAGATCACCTTAACGACAGCCCATGAACAAACGATCCGCACTAAGTCCATAAAACGTTACATTGACAAAATTGCAGAATCACTAATATGCATATTTTATCTGAATTTCCAATGCTAGCTCAACATCATTATGCACAAATGGAGACACGAAAAAGTCGCTCAGGTACTACACTAGAATATATGCAATGTTTATAAATTCAACCACAATGAGTAGTGGTGTGAGTATAAGCCAGGAGTGTTACAGGTCAGTGTCTAACTTCTTTGGGACATGCGCATACAGACTGATAAGGTTCTTGAACATCTAAACCCCGACTGAATCTTTCTAAACAAAACAAGAGAACTTGCTTAATGATTGATATAGCCTTCCCACTTCGATACAAAAGTGCAGAAGAAGGAACACGAAAAATATCAAAATTAAAATGGGAATTCGTTAGACTATGGACATGTAAAGAATTAAGGTGACTCCCGTTGTACTTGGAACGCTTGGAACCATAACAAAACCCCACCATAGTGTCTTAAACACATTGACGAGACAATTGATTTTCCAATTCTGCAAAAGGCTTGCATGTTAGGAACAGCGAAAGTGTTTAGGTACAGCTTGAATGTCTAAAGTCAAGATTTGATTTGATGTTCAAAAAAGAAAATTCAAACTGAAAATAGCAAACGTTGAGACTGTTTAATAATAATAATAATAATAATAATAATAATAATAATAATAATAATAATAATAATAATAATAATAATAATAATAATAATAATAATAATAATGCACGATAAAAAAGCCTGATCATGTCTTTGGCCAACAGTAACGGAGTAGCAACTGACAACATACACAATCATATAAGAGCGAACTACATAAACACCAAGATAGTCAAGAGATATGTAAACTCTATGGAATAAATAAACGCAATGGTAAATCACATCACAACTGAATACAGTAAGCACTCTTACAAGAATCTAATAATAAGCATGACTGTGTGTACAAGTACTACATTGAGAAATAATCAGACGACTGCTCTTTGAACATCCCGAAAAATACACAGGTCTAGACTGGGGCAGTATTAAAAGATAAACAATGCAATACCATGTAACGTGTAAATACATATGGTCTAACTTATTCTCTTCACTAGAATAAGTCGGACACAATATGAATATTGAGAACATAGAAACAACTCACCAGAGGATTACGTAACTCATAGAAGAAGAAACGTTAGATTTTGAAAGCATCGAGGAAATCATAAACGAATATTACCATACACTACATTCCTTATAACAAAATGATGACTGGACGATGGTAAAACGAGAAAGATAAAGGTGAATAGAACCCGACAACAATCTTAAACAAAATGATGAATTAGTAGAACAGAGCAGCCGATAAATGATCAGTTATTTCTGCTAGGTCATAATTGATTACATTCATTACTAAATATTATTGGATCTATAAATGTACATTGTTTTATAATATTGCTTACTTAAAATAGAGTAGCATAACTATGCTCCCTCTGGTCGGTAATCTGAGTGGATGGTATTATTGTGAACGAGCATATACAAGACTAAATATCAAAGAAGGTATCATGGTGAACGAACACTACCCCCTCCTCCAAAAAGAAGGAATTGATGCCTGGCTAGATGATATCATGGTAATAGAATAAATACTACACCTCCAAGAAATTGATGGTCGTATTATGTGTATAAAACATTACAATACTGCCCCCTAAAAACCGATGATTTTATCATGACCAATGAAAATATACTTCACTCATCACCTAAAAGAGGGGGAACAGCCTTAGAGATAATGATGCCTGCGAATATTTTATCATTGTGAACGAACATACACATACTACATTGCTCCTCCCCAAAGGGAAAATAGAATTATATCATTATAAAAGAACATATACTTCGCTACACTTTTAATAAAAAGGGAATACTTGGGAGAATCGTCACATAAAAAGATAATGATTTTGAGGGTGCTATCATATTTTATCATTTCGAACGAACATACATATACTACATTGCTCCTCCCAAAATGGAAATAGTATTATATCATTATAAAAGAACATATACTTCACTAAACGCTCAATAAAAAAAGAATACTTGGGAGAATATTCACATAAAAAGATAATTATTTTGAGGGTACTATCATGACAAAATAATGAATACACTATAAAAATGTAGACTATGTGAATATGGTCTCCTGACGACAGAACAGATACTATATTACACCCTTTCCAAAACGAATATGTTATACCTGAGAGGATACCGCTAACACTTTTAAAAAGGTTGAAGTATCTCACAGACAAAAAAACTATGCTACACGATCCCCTCAATTTACAGATAATGAAATACATTTCCAATTAAATCCATTTTTTTTCACGAGTAAAAATATGTGACTTGAAAGAGCATATTTTTGCTAGGCTCGAAGGATTATATAATTGTGAAATAACTACGTACAATACGTCGTTGCAGCAAAATAAATTGTTATTGACTATAAAATGATTTCTAACGTCTTGATAATATTTATCCATTCATCTATTTCTCATTTCTATCGCTTATGTTTGAATTCATGCTTTGAAATATCACGCAAACTATGCATCCATGATGTAACGTTGAAGCTGTAGTTATTTTGTTAAGGTAATATGTAAACTTCATGAGAAAGTCAAAATACGATAGGACCTTAGAGCGAATATTACAAGGTTTTAGGTTCGATTTCCAGTTATAGCGTTAGCTTTACCCGTTGTGAATTTATTAATTACTATTAATGTAAGATTATAAATTTTGTAAAGTAGCTACATAATATAATTAAAAAAACGTAACCCCTTTTTAAAAATGTAAAGCTCGAACGCAGACTCCACAGTATTATTGCTATAAATACAGTGAAAGAAAAACATAATTATTGTGTATGGACGTCAAGCGAGAATGCGGACCCCACAAGTATTATTGTTATAAATGAAGTAAAAGGAAACGTATTTTATAACTGTAAAGCGCGAACACAGACCCACAATATAAACTATATATTAATACGATATTTTTCATGTGAAATATTAAATTGTTTTTTTTTACGCAAATACTTAGTTAAAGCAAATTGTGTAAAGAAAAGACATTGGAAAGAAAACACATCAATTTAATTATTTCAAGATTGAAAATACTCTCGTTCCCGATTTTAGGATTAAAGTACTCTTGTACCCACAATTTTTGTAACGTAAAATCATGGTTATTATAACATGAAGTTTTTAAAATAATGTTTTTGGTTACATTTCTAATTATCTTAATATTAATTAATATTTAATATGTTTTTAAATCCCATACGTAGTTATAGCAAAACATATCTGTAAAATTTTCAACGCCAATATATAGTTTAAGCAAAATAAATTGTCTTGGACTATTAAGATAATTTCCGCCGTTTTAGCATACATTTTCCAATTAGCTCAGTTGGTAGAACTGTGCTCTCAAGATTTCGATTACGAATCCCGGGCATGGCATCCACTTTATTTGTTGGACCTTTATTCCTTGCTATAAATTCCATATTCTTATTTCTACAAGTATTTGAGATATATAATATTTTGAAATGAGAAAATTTCTCAAAAGAATAATTCTGACTGATGGACGGATAGACGGACAGAAGGACGGACGGACAGCGACAAAATACTCTTTATATAAAATTTAGTCAAAATTACCTGGTGATGAATAACATTATTTTTTTAACGTTCCCAGGCTTTTTGGCTAAGGTAAAAGTGTAGTATATGGTATTACGGTGACTAGACTGATTCACAAATACAGACAGCAGCTGCAAAGGCTTTACTTTAGTTATGGCTGAATAGATATCCACCTATCTGGAACGAAAGAGAAAGCTGATATGTATTATAAAACACAGATGGATTGAAGGTCATTGATACAATATCATTGCTTCTAAGATGTAAGTGTAAGTATCTACAATATTTATTGTACCCACTATTATTCTTGCCGATGATAACGTTCGAAAAAAGAAAACAAATTCTTTTAACGTAAAAATCTCACCTTATTTCTGAATTCCAATGATTGTATGCCGTTTAAAAAAACAAAAACATTCTATGTAATATGCGCAGTACACATTTAAAATACTATGTTTTTTTGGATGTAATCCACATGTAATAAATACGTTGAAGTCTGCGAATTGAAAATTTTAAAAGGATTACATGATAAATAAGATAAAACATTTTAGAGCATAAATATTTAAAACAGATTTGTTTCATATGTTTGTCTAATGTGCATAACGTAAGTGCAGCGGTATACATTTTCTTAAATGGAACATTTTATTCTAAACGAATCTTGAGTTAATGTTGCTTTATTTAATCTTATGAGCAGTGGAAGTTAGAAAAGTGAATCTTCAATAAATAATCCAAAAAGAAGGTTAGCGTAATGGATGAAAATGGGAGGCTGAGATGGATGCGTGAAATAAAAGAAAGAGCAAATGTTAAGATCGTGAGGAGGAACACATATAATTCCATCATCTACATATGTATATGAATATAGAAACAGAAATATGAGCATACAGGCTGACATTCTCATATTTAGATACATTTATATTCGTCATAATAAAGTCACCGTTTGGTCACCTATTTAACTACAGTTCAATTGTTTGTATAGGTACATTGATTTTCAAAACCTGTTTAATCTATTAAAAACATTAAATCAAATATTAGTTGTCCTGTTCTATATACCTCCTTTCTCACCTGTTCTATTTTTCTTTCTCTATATATCTGTTTTTATCTCTTAAACCATGAATAAGAAGGTGGTGATAGTCGCTATTTTTTTGTAACTGACTAGTCCAATTTGCATAATTAAATTTGCATTATAAAACAATAGCCCGTACACTTAAACAATATCCAATTATTGCCAGCAGAGTACCGAACATGAACTTAGTAAGATATGGTTAATTGGTTAGAAAATTAGTGAAACAAGTAACATAGATTTGTTAAAACATAATTTAATCCTTAACCAGGGAACACTTCCACTAGTGTTTGTCTGATCGAATATATATGAAAAAGTCTTGACAAGACAAACTCAATATATATATATATATATATATATATATATATATATATATATATATATATATATATATATATATATATATATATATATATTAGTAGTATGTTTTTAAAGGCTGTGGGCAATGCAAATTCCGGGTAAGATGCAAGTTCTAAGGAACAAAAACAATAAATCGATCGAATACGAAATATGACTTACTATTTATTATTCCTAAAATCTTACATAACAGCAAGAGTGTTTTTAGCTGTTTGTGTGATGTCCGGGTGATAAAAAATCATTATTAAATATTTCGGGAAAAGAGACTTCCCTTTGTCAAAAATAAGAAGAAATATTTCTCCGACTGTGCAGAGAATCTTACAAAACAAATTTTGTTTTATTGCATTGCCCACAACCTTTTAAAAACTTACTACTACTATACCTAGACATGCGTCAAGCAAACTACCATTCTCTACTATATATATATATATATATATATATATATATATATATATATATATATATATATATACTTTCTTCAATATGTACACCTAAAGGGAAGATCGACTTTCTTTGTGGAGAGAGTGGTGTTAATGCTTATTGATCGAAACATCGTCATGACAGTGTTGCTGTTGTACGTCTTCATATGGATATGTATATATACATTTTTATTTATAAACATATTTAGAGAACATATGTGCATACATGTTTTATATACACGCTTGTATTATGTCTAGCATCATCAGACTACTAACATACATAAATAACACAAACACAAACAGACATATATATATATATAATATTTGTTATTGTTTATTATCTATATGTAAGTTTCGTCCCTTTCCAATCAGGACTCATCTGCATAGAGATATGACTATTCACTACCGGTCGTACTATTCGAAACCCTGGATTACAAGTATTTTGCAAGTCAAATCGAACGTCGTTAACCGCGCGGCCAATATTTGAATAGCCGATAATGATAATTTTAACACATTTAAAAGCGGCACGATATGCAGTGTTTGTACTACCATTTAAGGTGCTCTACTTATTTTACGAGGAGCGACAAATATAAAATATTTGTTATTGTTTATTATCTATGTACATATACGTTTCGTCCCTTATATAATGCACCCTTCCCTCTTGCATATTCTCGCATATGTATGAACGTGCATATAAATACATACGTATGTTTATACGTCAAATGCAAACGCATGTTAAATAATTGATATATAAACATACGGATGAGAATGTATTGCAACATAAAATATGAAAATAAAATTGAGAGAATGCAAAAGTTAAAATCAAGATAATAATACTATATATATATATATATATATATATATATATATATATATATATATATATGCCCATTTATGATATTGTTTGCCTTATTGAAGAAGCCATAAGCTGTAATAAACAACCCTGATTCTATTCGTTTTCCATAAGCATACATATGCATCAAAGCGTAGATCTTATGTATATATATATAATGATTGTTCTCCTTATATTCATGCATATATATATATATATATATATATATATATATATATATATATATATATATTCATTTTTTCCTGATTTTGAAGCTTATATATGTATATATGTATTTGGAAATATACTTATTGCATGTACATATGGAAATGCGTGTTTGTTGATAGTCATATTCGCGTATGTTACGGCATATACTGGCACTATATTTGTATAGTGATGTGTATGTGTTTGCGTATATTTTGTGGATAAATACTATATATGTTATCTAATATATTTCAGGTATCATTATGTTTGTGCACACACACACACATATATCTATATATATATATATATATATATGATGATGTTTTGGGTGTATGTATGTATATCTAGGGAGGGCCTGTAGACGAGTTGTTATAGAACTTGTCTTTGGGCTGGACGACCAGGGTTCGATCCCACTCACGGCATGCGAATTTTCGGGTCTGAAAACACCTTCTGTCCACCCAGTAGTAAATGGGTACCTGACTAAAACTCAGGGAAGGTTCAAGGCAGCGGAAAGGGAGGGATGGGCTCCGCCTTCCATATACTGTGCCCTAGACACGGTGATTCTTAACAAATCACCGCTGCTACGGCCATGGGCAGTCTGCGATGTCGGCAACGACACTCGTGCGCGTCCAGGCTATGCGACTTTTACCTTTTATGTATATCTGTATGTGGATGCAGGTTACATATTTGCATTATCTGTGTGTGAGTTGCCTTTGATCTGTATACACTCTCAAGTATGTCTACATAAAGTTACCTTAGGGCGGGTTACAGTAAGAGATTAAATGGCTAGTATATTTTACTTTACATATTCTAGTAATAATGTGTGTTATCAGGAGTCCAATGTTGCTTTGATTAAATGTATGTTTATATATATATATATATATATATATATATATATATATATATATATATATATATAGGTAGATCGATGAAAAGGAATTAGAAAAGCAAAAGGCAGATCTTTTTTTCAATACAGTTGCTCAGAGCAAGGTATATTCCGCAAAAAAGCAATTTATGCAAATTGATTTTACCTTTCTTAAAGTTCACCACTTTTATATATATATATATATATATATATATATATATATATATATATATATATATATTTGTATCTGTATCTGTATGTATACGTATTAATATATCTGTATATGTGTACATATCTGTATCTGTATGTAGGTGTAAATGTGTATGTGTGTATCTATATGTATATACTTATATATATATATATATATATATATATATATATATATAAATAAATGTTTTGAAGTACAAAATTTATAGATACATTTAAAAAGAATACGCGGAAATCTCTCTAAGGCCCTTTCGACTATCATCTTGTAAGGAGAAAATCGATAGTTTTAATTAATAATAACATCGAAAGAAAGAGCAAATGGGGAAATTGAGTGTGCCAAAATTAACGTTGAAGCGATTAAAATTCAATTTAATTATTTCGTTAAAAGTCGATTAAAAGGCACTACGTTAGGGGATAAAAAAAAATAAAAAAAATTGTGAAGGAGTTCAAAGTTCCCCAAAGAGATTAAACGACTTTACAAATTCCTTCTGCCGGCACAAGGAAGGTTTTTGCATAGCAATAGAGACAGATTCCAATATTTTCAAATGGTTCTTGGAATCTGCTCGATGCAAGACATCAAAACGGTCTATTTTATAGCCACTGGCACAGCTAGGGTTTTCAACCAAATGCTGGCCAATAGCAGAGTCCAAAGAATTAGAGGAAGGGTAACACAAGGACCCTACCCTTCCCTGACGTATTTTTGATGGAATGTGCTGGTTTATGCGAGTCTGCAAATGCAAGGAAGTGCGCCCTATATAGCCAGCATCACATTGGCATTTAAATTGGTATACAATATTACTATAATTTGTATAGGGCACACTATCCTTGCGAAAGGAAGGAAAAGCAGGTCTTGTAGCATACACTAATCGTAAGGAAACAGAGTAGAAGCAATTGCTAATGCTATCAACAATCTGTTTACCTAGTTTAATACTATTTCCCCCTATCCAAGGTAATTTGAAATAAATGGGGCATATATGGAAAGTGAAAAGGATAATTGTCTTCCTTTCTTGGATGTTCTTGTTGAACGTTCAAGGGGTGGCTTTCTCACTTCCATCTACAGGAAGCCTACTTTTACGGGCCTGTATGTAAACTGGTCCTTTTTTTGTGCCTAAGTCTAGAAAGGTAGGCTTAATTTACACTTTGGTACATAGAGCCCTCGTTATTTGTTCTCCAAATAGATTAGAATGTGAACTTAATAGGATCAGGGATATATTCATTGATAATGGTTATCCCGAGGACTTTATCAATGATTGTATTAATAAAAAGGTTGCTGATTTTAAATCCCCTAAAATATTTGGGCCTGTAAAATGCCCCATTTATTTGAATTTGGGTTCAACTAGAAAAGGGAAAGGATTGGGTAGGAGTAAGTCAACGAGTGCTGGGAGGGAGAGTTCAAATGCCAGCACTCGTTGACTTACTCCTACCTAATCCTCTCCCTTTTCTAGTTGAACCCAAATTCGCGCTAATATCCAATTTCTACTTTCATGCGACTCACCCCCAACAATCACACACTTAGTTTTAACCGCATTCACTCTCCACACCCATTTTCCTTCTTCGCACCCGTTCTTCTCTCCCCCTACACACCCCTCACTCATTCCCTCCCTGCCTACTGGTCGCACAGAAGTTTATGCCTTTCTTCATTTTCAAGCCGGCTTTCGCTTCGGGCTAACTTTAAAATATTTTCGCTACATTTTTTCCCATTTTAAAGCCTTTTCTCTGACATCTTTGCCCAGGAAGTATTGTTAATGGCGAATATTTTCCACCTGACTCTCTTCTGAGCCTGCCTGCCTGCACTTATTGGACATTTTACCCTTTGGATTTTCTATTTTCGCCGCACCTGAAGTTGTGGCTTCTTGGAATTTAACTTTGATTCCTCTCTCACAACCTTTCGGGCCTTTTAACGACCTACCTATCTACATCTCATTCTCTCCGCTGGACTTTTCAACACCGGACTTTTTAGCAATCATATATATATATATATATATATATATATATATATATATATATATATATATATATATATATATATATATATATAAATATATATATATATATATATATATATATATATATATGTATGGGTGTGTGTGTCTATATATATGGAAATATACTTATGTATGAAATATATACGCATATAGACATATATTTAGATATATAGATATATGTCATTTATTTTGTTTGCGATACGTTTGAATGATTTTAATTATTAATATTAAAGAACATTTATACGTTAATGCTGATTGAGAATAATAATCCCATCAATAATATGATTCTTCTAGATGGCGACATGTATGCATTTTTAATTTAATTATTCACGGGCAGACATATTGTTGTTTACAACGTATAAGCGGGAGAGAACCTAGCGAGTTTCGAAACCAGAACCCAAGAGTCTTAAGCCTCAAGTATTTGAATAGCATTGAGTGTAAGCTTAATTTTGAATATTCTTTGAAAATTTAGATATGTGAAAAAATACACGCACACACACACCCACACACACATATATATATATATATATATATATATATATATATATATATATATATGACTTAATATTCTACGAACGTTGTTGGAATATGCCTTATAGCTACGTGTCAGTCTATATGTTTTACTTCTCTGAACATCGATATGCCAGTTTAGCAGAGTTTGTACATGTCTGATTATATCTCTTCAGCCTCTGTTATGCAATATTACACATATACTGTTGAAACATCCTATTTCTTCGAAAAAATATATTAACATGATGCGTGAATAGCGATATTCTAGGAAGAGAGGACTAAACAGAAGCTGAAAGAACCTTATGCTGAAGAGGGCTTTATTGCCCCCTTTGTTAGGATTTGAAACCGACAGTACCTATGTTGTTTTGATCTTCTTTAATGCCAATATTAAATAATAAAATAATTAATAAATACATAAATATATATATATATATATATATATATATATATATATATATATATATATATATATATATATATATTAATATTTCTCTCTGTCTATATATATATTTATTAATTAATTAAAGCTCTAAACGCATGTAAAACGATGATTTAATATTTTTTATTTAGAATTAATATTGTTTAATAAGATAAAAGTTGAGCCCTGTTCAGGGAAGAAAAAAAAATAGACGTTCGTAGAACCTTTAGTCAGTCAGTCTTGATATGCCGCTTGTCGCATGAATAGAACTATCCCCCCTCTTGAAGGTGGCCTAATTGTTACAGCGCTTTTTTACGGAGTCTAGGTTAATTCTATAGCAGATGTTCAAACCGTAAAACTGTCCGAGATTATAATTCATGCACTGATGAGAGCGAAAGCTCGAAACGCTAGCGTATGTAAAAATAAATTGATATGCTTTATTTAAAATTTATATATATATATATATATATATATATACATATATTCGGGTCATAAAAACACAAAATAGAATGCAAATGTGTAAAATCTTTATATTCAAACTTCTATTGTTTTCCCTCTCTTTATAGCCGTCTCTTTATCTTTCTCTCTCTCACTTTCCTGGTCGCCCCATTTCAGCACCCCCTCTCCCCGTTGCCACAATCTCCCTGTTGCCTTCGGCGAACGCTGTTTCTTCTCTACCACTCTTCGTCCGTTGCCAAAGGGCGGAGGTATGACATATTTCTATTAAAAGTACCATCTCTCTATGCGTTTTCTATATATGTACTCATCACGGGGCGGTGCCTATTCTAAAAACGACCCTATCACCGCCTCTATAAGAATACTATATATGCACCTATCTCTGCCACGGTACGCATACTATATGCGTACCTATCACCGCCTCGGTGCGCATATTATATACGTACCTATGGCGGTGTGCATACTATATACGTACTTATCGCCGCCCATGTGCGAATACTATGTATGTACTTATCGTCGTCTGGTGCGCATACTATATATGTACCTATCGACGCCGCAGTGTTCGTACTATATACGTACCTATAGCCGCCCTAATGCTCTTACTATATAGGCCCCTGCTTCCCCCGGTGCACATACTATATACGTACTTATCACTACCCCGATGCGCATACATAACAACTCATATCAATGCGCCCCTTTAGTATCAATGAACCAAAATTATGTTCGTTTATGTTGTATAACTATCATAAAAAATAACTCATATTAGGGGCCTTTTTCTTATCAATGAAGAAACATCAAGTTCATTGATGTAGCGTCACTAAGATAAAATAGAACTAGCTCCACAGCTCTCAAAAAAGAGGAGGTAATGCTTGGGAGGATGGTAGCATGACAACAGAACATATAATACATTACCTCCACACCTCTTAAAAACATGAAGAAGTGATACCTGGAAGTAGGGTATCATGACAACAGAACAGATACTACACTAACTCTATACCTCTAAAAAAAGAGGGAGGTAATACCTGGGAGGAGGGTATCATGACTACAGAACAGATACCACTCTACCTCCACACCTCTCAAAAAGGAGGAGGTAATACCTTAGAGAAGTGTATCATAACAACGGAACAGATATTGCACTTCCTTCACACTTTTCAAAAAAGGGGGAGGTAATGCATGGGAAGGTGGTATCATGGCAACAGAACAGGCGTAAGTGTACAGATTGCCGGACGTAGCTGAAATATTTGCGTCTATTATATAAAAAAGGAAGGTAGAAAGGGTGGTAGTGAGAGAGGAAAGAAGCAAGGGAGGACAAAAGGGGTGTAGTGGGAGTGGATTTCTTCCCGGCACTCCCTTCCTCTGATGTAATTTCCGGTTGAATTATGACTGGTATTATTTATCAGATTAGTACATAATTAAATTGAAATTTAGCTGAAAATAACTGAAATAATCGACTCACGGACAAATGTGCCCCATAGCCCCCTTAGTATTAGATTTAGAGATTCGGGGATACGCCCATTAAATTTCACAGTGAATTTTACATCATAATAAACTATTAGATATTATCTGGAGTCGCTACATTGTGTTCTATAGGGCACACAAATACATACAGACATTGATTTATATATATATATATATATATATATATATATATGTGTGTGTGTGTGTGTGTGTTTGTTGATGCTATTTTAATTTAGATCATCTCATGCTACTAAAGTATTCAGGCCTTAATATCTAAGATATATATACGAGTACATATCGATGTTAATATCGATACATCTGTTAATAATTTCAGAGTAGCCTATGGTTTTATGAGTTCGAAAGATTGCAATAAATATAGTTATACTATTTTCATTGCTTTGGTAAGTAATGTATTTAGTCAATCTCATATATTCCTGTGAAGATAGACTATTGCTGTCTCCTTGAAGGGTAAATCAAACGAGAACGTCGTGTGTATGACGAATCAAACCTCTCTACGAACCTTGTAATATATTTAGCTTCACCGACGCTTTTACCCGATATATTATTCGAAGGAGACGTAGAATTAATTTGCCAGTAAGAAAGTATGTAATGTTTTCAAAGTTATTTCATGAAATTTTTAAATAAAGTAATTGATTTCGTGTGGACTAATACATTCTATAAATCCTATAACTAGAGTCAATATTTGTTTATTGTAATTAGGTTTAATGATTATTGCCATATTGATGTATTTAGTTTTTTGTATATAAGGTAACACACACACACATTTTCACATTACAAACAGCATTATTAAATACCTATGCACACATAATATTTTAATTAATTGGGACAATATCTTTATCGTGCCAGGTAGTAGTAACATAGATAAATATGTTACTGACTATACCTATCCGGTGTTACCTGTGATATCATACTTTCATTTTTACTTCGCTTTTTTTAACAATACCGATCTTCAGAAAATTATATATTATTATTTTCAATATATCATTTTGAAAGTTACATTTAATTATTGGCTCATAAAATTTTAAATTTGGGAAGAGTGTTATTCCAATAATAGTAATTAGTATAAAAATAATGTTTTAATTTCTATTTATAAAATAATTGAATGTGAATAAATTCTAAAACTCCTACATCTAAATACTTGCAAATTCACTAAAAGCAGAAATGACTTTCTAATCGACAGTTTAAATAGTTTCAACTAAAAAGTCATGAAGTAATTCTATTAATCTTTTCTAACTATTAATACAATTGTAAAATTGCTGATTTGTTACGTATCGTAGTGGATTTAATTCAGTAATTAAACACAAGTTTATTTCGTACTTTACAGTTGTAGTCAAGAGAAGAAAGAGAGAGCCGAATTTCTTAGTAAAGGTTTTATTCACAAAAGTAAGGCACGAAATAAAGTTAAATGACGAAGCATTTATAGTCAACGCCTGACGGAAGAGTTCATTCAATGGGGGGAGGGGTTAAGAATATTACACTTTTCCCTTCAATTTTTTTAAACTCCTTTTTACTTATTCATTTTTCTTTTTATTCATTCATTTTTTTTACCCTTTTTCTTTCTAATGCCTTATTTAGTAACGAAATCCTTGTTTTCCTCAGGAAATTTCCCTATTCTGCCAGATCTTCGCAGTGGTTCGGATGGCATTTCGCTCTCAACTGGCTCAACGCGATGCGTTTCTTCTATATGTTCAGAATATTGTATTTTTTTTCTTTTTCACTTTCTGGCTTACTTACGGGTGGCATGCAAACATCCTCTAACGATTTGTCTCCATTAATTGAGTTGGGAGCCAAATCTTTAACGTTGACGGTAGTTTCGATGCCAGAAGATACTCGTACATGGGCATAATGAGGATTGATCTTCAGTAACGTAGCAGGTGTAACCGGTGGGTCATATTTACTCGACCTAATATGATCTCTGGCGTATACTTGGCCTGGTTTTGTCCACAGGGAAATAGAAGTACCAGAAGTGGATTTACGGCTGTACTTAAATAGTATATCGTTAGGGGTCGTATTCGTAGCTGTGCAGAGCAATGGTCGAATTGAATGTAGAGCATCAAGTAGAATATCTTCCCAATAGGATAGTCTCATATTGCAAGAATGTAAAGTTACTTGTATGGCCTTCCAAGTCACGTCGCTACACAATTGATGATAGCAAATTTATAAGAACAGAGACTGCAAAATTGTTGGAGAAAAATAATAGAACCCTCAATTAGTAACATCAAATGAAAACCGAAAAAAAAAAAGAAACCAATGTTTGCGCCGATTGTTATTTCATAGTGATAAGTTTGTGGCGGTTGTAGACTATATTAGTAAGCTTGATGTAAGCCGCGTCCAGAGCTCTTATGGCAGATGTATAGTCGTTAGTGTCACTAATTATTTCGAATACCTCTGCCGAAAATCTATTTATCAAAGCATAGAAGTCGGTTTGGGTGTTTCCAGTTTCTTCAGTGCCGTTAACCGTATGTAGGTAATTTATAAACGTAAGTTTCCAATGTTTGTATTCTTTTCTGCATTAAATGCTGTAGACTCGGTGTCGAATCGTTCGGGACGAAGTACTCTTTCCATTTCTGTTGTGAATAAAATTGTAGTCAAGAGAAGAAAGAAAGAGCCGAATTCCTTTGTAAAGGTTTTATTTACAAAAGTAAAACACCTAATTTATCTACTTCCCACAAAGTAGAATGTGACACAAGGTCGGAAAGTGGGGATTGCGCACTCTAGAGGATGGGTACCTGGTGCCTTTAAAACTTGCTTGGACTGTTCCGTCGGCATTCTCCGGTGGGACCGCCCCTAGGCGATTAGCAATAAACTAACCCCTTCTCAAAGGGTGAGAAGGCAAAGCCTGAGAGGGTGGACCTCCTAGAACTGCACAGGACAGTTCCATAGACCGGCGTAAATCAAGTCCCAAAGGCCAAGACAATACCAGTCTATGGGGTTTCACAAAAGTAAAACACGAAATAATGTTAAATGACGAAGCATTTATAGTCAACGCCTGACGGAAGAGTTCAATCAATGGAGGAGGGGTTAAGAATATTACAACAGTATTGTAATTTAGTATTTCAATAAATAATTGGTGTATAGTAAATAAAGAATAATTAGGTGTAAGTCACGAAGATATAAGAAAGACAAACCCTTACAAATACATGTCTTTATTTTATTCTATTCTTATAGTTATGTTACCATGAAATGTTTCGGGTTTTCTTATATCAGCAATGATCTAACAGATTAGCCAGTTTGAATTAATCAAATAATGTTTTTATCTAGTTGTCTATGTGGTTTAATTTATTAAGACAGGGTTTCGATTATTTCGTGGATTTCATTATAGAAATACAATGGGTTCTTTTGTTGTCTGATTGCGTGACAGTGAAATCATTATTCCACTGCCACGCAATCAGGCAATAAAAGAACCCATTATATTTCTATATAACGCTATGGGAAGAATAATTCCGCTTTTTTCTTGTATAATACATTTTTCCACGTGTATTAAGTTTACTTCTTCCCTATCCACATTTTGCAACAACAATTATACATGTTCCCTAAATACAACTAAATTAAAGAAAAAGTATATCACCCTGAAAATGACCGCTCTTGATAGATTACCACTTAACACGTTCCATCCATTGTAATAGAGAAGCTGTTACTTTCACGAAAGTACTCTTATAAAGTAAGGAGAATGAAAATATTTTTGAGATGAGAAATTGTCGTCAAATGCTTTCAGGAGTTGTTGGTTAATGTAGAAATATAACTTCTCTACTATAAAAGTATTTACAATTAAAACTTTAATTTATTTACTGTTGTGACGGTTTATATTTCGCTACAAAATGTTGACTCGTCTGTCGAAAAACGGTATATAAGTACTCGTAGTATAATAGTAGTACTTGACGGACAAACTCAGAATTAGGTGATTTTTTTCGTTGCGTTTTTAATCTCGAAGGTTACTAAACATTTTAGTTAACAATTCCAATTTTTTTATAAAGTAAGTAACGACATCTTCGCTGAACGAATATCCAATGTTTTGTGAAAGAACTGATGACCTCATGATTCGTATGAAACGTTGTTGGGCGTACTTTGGTAATATAAATTATATTCATTAATTTATAAATAGAAAGAATAACCAACATATTTTTGATGGGGAAGTGTAGGGAAATATTTCTCTTAATTTTGTCATGTAAAATTAAAGAGTTCTATGATCTCAGGTTTGTGTAACTGATTTTAGAATGTCATATAGGTCAGAGTTAGCCTCAATCAAAGTGTCACATTTAATGTTCTGGGTAATTTAGATCAGAATATCAAAACAAACAATGATGTAAAGTCATTTTTATTTCTAAAGTTTAATATTGAAGTTCGATTCTTTAGATACGTGTACATTAATAGCTATAGAAACATTATTACTGAGACAAATGTAAGAACTTGTTAGCCAAATGCGTGACAGTTAATTGGTGATCGACTAATCAATGCATGGTATATATAGAGTGTTCATTTCCTCTAGTTCGCCTTATTTCTGGATTGCCTGAATGGGTTGAAGAAAACATGTTAATTCAAAATTGTTTTGATGCGAGATTTTATAAAGCTGAATGCAGTTACTAAATGTAAATGAATGATGAAAGATGAAAACATTACATTTTATTATAGTAAGGGAATGTATCTATAATGAAAATTAAATCAAGTCAGATATAAGAAAAAGGAACAGCTTGTCGATTGATCAAGACAGTATCATCGTTGTTTGAAAACCGTAAAAATAGAAATTGCCGACAGACTGGCAAATTATCTAGGACCTTGACTATATTATATTTTTTTAAACACAGTTTGAGAACAGAAGGAACGACTCGGAATGCATATAGTTATCATAGAATAGTATAACGGACTAGTAATCAGTTAACGACGACATAAATCGGATGCACCCCTAGAATAAAAGTAAAGTACAATGCCTGTCTAAAAGGTATCCGACCTTAGGCCAGAAAAAAATCCAAATGCGTGACGGGGTTGGTAACCTAATCTCTTTTAAAAAAAAGGCACCTTGTTATTGCATACACTTAGCCCCCCTCCTCTGCCGGAAATACCTCCTTTGGAATGATGGTCATCTACGCCGTCACGTTACTCATTATCTCTTATTTTCGCACCCTTTTAACAACAGCTGCCCTCCGAGCAGTTTAGCGCCTGTCAGAACGCTGGACACTTTCTGCAGATGTGCGGCTATTTTTGAATCGGGTGAACCACTCTATATTTGTTTTACACATCGCATCTTCTCAAAACACCCACTGACTCTTACGCGGCGACAGAGATGAACACAATTCAAAAGAAGACTTCCAGAGGTGTTTTCGGCAGTAGATGGATCGTTGAGTTTAGTGTGTGCAAACACAAAGGAACCTACTTTGCAGGTAATTAGGGTCCCAACCCCGTCACGTATTTGAAATATTTTTTCTGGTCTAAGGTTGGATACTTTTAAGACAGACTTCGTAATTTTTATTTAGAATTAAAATTTCTGAAAAGATCGAAATATGAAAAATATTTACAAGTAAAGAAAATATATTTAAAACCAGAACAAGAATAATAAGAAGTAAAACAACATGACTATCAGAAGTAAAACGTTTTTTTAAGATAGATAATGAAATAAACTTACTTACTGAAGATTCTAAATTCTATTTTTTAATTCTATGAAGGTTTCGTCATATTTGACATCATATTCTATAGGCATTACAAAGACATGTTTCCTCAAGATAACCTCAGGTCAACCGATAAAAGAATTTCTTTTACTGCAATAATACATAAAGAAGTGAGAACAACGTAATAATGGATATGAGATTTAATAAAATAATTCGTTACTAAAAAAATATTTAGTAATAAACGTGAACGATTAGACTAATTAAATTAAAGACAACCATTACAAAGATTTATATTCTCCAGAGTCTCACGGCAAATAAAGACTGACCTCTGATAAAACTTGCGCAAACTAATAATATAACACCCGGGAAAGTAGAGTAATAGAATATCACATCACAGATACGATACTCCAAACACTCAAATGATTCATAACGTAGTACTTTTTCGGTCTTTGAGTAAATTGATCGTCACAATGAATATGTACAAGGATTATCTTAATAACTATATTTATATATAATATCTATATGGATGAATGTAACTTCACATATATTCTCATGTTACGCATTTAGAACCAAACAATGTGGTCTGGTTGTTTGGTGTGATCTTTCTTAGGAATTTATTTTTAAAAATGCAATTATGTTTTTATGCGAATGATTCGTAGAGTAATTTGTTTTGTACCGGTATCCTTTTGAAATATATGGTATGTTAACATAATACAATATATATTTACGTTAGAAAGGTGATAAAAGTCTCGATTTGAATTAACCTGGAATTAATGGAAATGAAAAGTTCACTTTGTACTCCCACAAAACACCGAATCAGAGCATAGTTCAATACAATCTTAGTATTATATACAGGAGAAATATTGGTTAAATAGTAATATACAATGTTTCACGCAGAAAAATATATACTACGATAAATAATACATGAGATATGTCCTGGTGTGTGTATACATTGGAATCCACTGTCAGAATATTTGCATACTTTAACATAACAATATTGGCATGTTTCTATATACATCTTGGTAATTCATATCCTGCTATGTATCCAACTTAGTTTGTTTCTTGGCAGCAGCCTAAGAATTGAACTTTAGTAGAAAATTAATGGCAGGAATTATCATTTTTGTTTCTAATCCTATGATTGTGGGAAACAAAATTCCTAATGAGCGTTTATAGCTTTCAGAGTGAACAATGAGTATGCGATTTGTTTCTCTGCTGTTACTTTTAATCATGATTAACTTTTTTCATCTTCCCGAAATGTCTATGCACCTATTGATTGCTTTCTTACAGGTTTATGTGTTATCAAATATATTGAAAACAAATATGACTGGTAACATTAGCTTTCAGAGTCTGCAGTAAAATATGCTTATTTAAGTAGTAGTAGAAACACTTCCTATTCTTAGCAACTTGTTTGACACGAATGTTTGTGTGACATTATGCGTATATAATAGTAGTAGAAACCTTTCCGATTCTTAGCAACTTGTTTGACACGAATGTTTGTGTGAAACTATGGTTATTTAAGTAGTAGTAGAACCACTTCCGATTCTTAGCAACTTGTTTGACACGAATTTTTGTGTGACATTATGCTTATTTAATAGTAGTAGAAACACTTCCGATTCTTAGCAACTTGTCTGATACGAATGTTTGTGTGAAACTATGGTTATTTAAGTAGTAGTAGAAACACTTCCGATTCTTAGCAACTTGTTTGACACGAATGTTTGTGTGAAACTATGGTTAATTAAGTAGTAGTGTTGGATAATGACCCCATGGGTTTAGACGCGGGTGCAGTCAAGTGCAGATTAGGGCCTGTTCTCACAGTCAGAGCTAACAGACATGACATGGTTTCCGTGTGACGAGATCAAGGGTCAGTCTGCAGCTGTGAGAGGCTTTGTGACGTCACGGGCCTTGCGTGAGAAACAGAAGATCCGTGACCTCACTCGTTCTCGATAGAAGCGAGCTTTCGGTCAGTCTGATTCGGAAGGCGAACTGAGAGGACGTGCGATTCACGATGTAAAACTAAGGGAAATATTTCCCTTCAGGAATGACAAGCGCGAGAAATGTTCCCCCTCTCTATGAATGGTTAAGAAACATTGTTAACTAACTACGATTAAGTAAGATTTGCTCCCCCCCTCTCTCTCTCTCTCGACGTGGTGAATGACTCCCAGTTGAAATAATCACACTTGTAATAAATAAAATAAAATTTAAAAGCAGAGTTTGTTTTCGGAGTGCGTCATGGCTTTTGTTGCAGACAACGGACGGCGTGGTTCACGGCAGAGAAGAAAGAATTAATCCACTAGACGACCCGACCGCCCTGTACAAGCGAGGGATATATCTAAGGTATGCAACAGTAGTAGAAACACCTCTGATTCTTAGCAACTTGTTTGACACGAATGTTTGTGTGAAACTATGGTTATTTAAGTAGTAGTAGAAACACTTCCGATTCTTAGCAACTTGTTTGACACGAATTTTTGTGTGAAATTATGCTTATTTAAATAGTAGTAGAAACACTTCCGATTCTTAGCAACTTGTTTGACACGAATGTTTTTGTGTAATTATCTTGTAAATAAGTTAATCGAAAATTTGTGATACTGAATAAATGTTTCCAAATGTTCCGAATGCCAAAACTAAAGCTTGGTCATCTACTCTCAATAGTATAGAAGACACTTTCGTTGGACATTTATTATTTATTGTAATAATATTCCATATGTCATACCTGTTACTAATCTAAGACGTATAATGTTGTCAACGACGCAATTGGAACGGGTATACCATTTATGGAGTACATCCACTTGGCTATCTAGTTAATAATAAGTTGCTGTCCGTTACACCGTATTTAATAGATGTATTCTTCTTGTTTATTGTACTTTGTTTAGGCTTAGTAACAATATAGTACAAACGAATACTGGCCAGATCTTTAAATCATTAAATCGTTGCAGTACTGCAGTTCTCTATATTCATTCCATTTGTGATGATTGTTCTACAGATAACATGCTCGTTGTAAAGCATCTGCCTATATTGTCGAACTCTTAATACTGTTTGAGTGTTGCTTGTAATGCACATCCTACAGTTATATTACACATCCTATCTTATAAAAGTTGATATACCTTTCTTATTCTTAGTATTTTTAATCTTTTCTTTAATATTGCATTTAACTGTGTTAGCCTTAGTTTAATTGATGAAACAGCTCATCTGTTTTATGAAGAGATGGCACTTCACTACTTGGAGGTGATCTGAATAAGATAAGCATAGAGTATACATATATAAAATACTGAATTTCACTTAATTACAGACGAACTTAATATAAACGATATCGTTCACAAATGTTAACTTAAACAAACGTACATATGAATAAATAATCATTAGATTAACTTCAATAATATGACACTTGCTAGTTTGTTTAACCCAACTAGATTTGAAATAGGATGAATTCGCTCAACATCATAACAACTCTTACAAGGAGATAAAAATAACTCAGATAAAATATGTTAAAACTGCAGAGAGAATCGCATTGTCCAATAGTATCGAGAACAAAGTAAATATTCTTTATTACAGTTCGACATAATAGATTGCTATCCAAAAATCTCTGGGGTAATCTTCAACAGGACATAAAACTAGAAGCCGAAATAGAAATAGAACTATAGGATTAAAAAGCCATATTTTGGTGTGCATTAGAGAGGAAAATAAAACATTATATTTATGAGCAAAGAGGCATCAGGGGGTACAGCGCAATTGAAAGAATCAAGAAGGTCGTGATATTGTGCTTACTAAGTTCGTACGGATGAATCTTACGAAACCTCTGTATTAAGTTTACACATTATCTATTTGACCTACATTAAATTACAGTGAGATTTCATTAGTTGAGATGAATACATAGTTAGGGGGTATTGGTTTTTTTTTAAATAAGCAATAAATTAAATCGCTATGATGTAAAAAAATGTTATGTTAAAATGGTATTCTTATAAAAAGAAAGGTTCAATTTTAATCCCCGGAGGTAACCTTACTAATTCCACCTTAGAGTTACATAGAAATTGAGTCAATTGGGCAACCTCAAGTTATCTGGTGGCCAAATCCAATTATATAAATCAGGCGACCCATCAGGTAAATTATTAGTCGACTTCAGTGTGGGTCTCGACCTACAGGTTGGAAACCTCTGCTCTCTATATACATGCATTTTATTTAACGCATCTTTAAGAGGTACGATACAAAGGCAAGTGTGGGTTTGACAAATCAGTGCGCTAAGATAAGCTTGCTCTCGACAACGAAAAATGCATGGGTGGTCTCGACGACATTCCCCGGTACGGCGCCTAATAAAAAGGGAAAACATGAAAAGAAATGTACCTCAGCTAGGAATAGCATAGCAAGAATAAACAGCAATTGCCCAACAGTTGTCGGACTCATCGTCGAAGACGTAGCCTCGACTGAGACGAACACATCAACGTAAGCTGTGCCAGGTAAATATATATATATATATATATATATACATATATATATATATATATATATATATATATATATATATATATATATATATATATATATATATATATATATATAATATTTGTTTTGTTTCGTCCTTTTATAATCGGGTCTCATCAGCATAGAGATATAGCTATTCGCTACTTGTCATGCGATTCGAAGCCCCGGATTCCGAGTATTTTGCATTTGTATCTCCGACATCTAGAACCACTCGGCCAAGCTCAACACCGAATAAATAGTGATAATTTTAACACTTTATCCAGCGGCTTGACGTCATAAGATCGTTCTATTTAATGAAAGGAACGATGCATTTATAGCTAGCGACGCCATGATGTGTTAATACTACACTTACGGTGCCTATCTAAACAGGTTTTCTAGGAGGTACAAATAATAAATATTTGTTTTGTTTATTATCTATGTACTTTAACGTTTCGTATTTTTATAATCGGGACTCATCAGCATAGATATATGACTATTCATATTAGTGGTCATGCGATTCGAAACTCCGGATTCCGAGTATTTTGAAACTCAAATCCCGACATTTAGTACCACTGAATTACGAATAAACAGTGATAATTTTAACACTTTATCCGGCGAAAATATATGTTTTAGCCTATACCCACACATTATGTATACACACCTCTTCCAGTTTAAAGCTCGGTGAGTGTCAGGATAGGGAACAGTATAGATACTCTACCGTCTGTTTATTTTTTTAATTTTTGACGTTTGTCTTTAATGTCACGTCACAATGTAGAATTTTTCAAACTGTTGACAAACTAATGTTGGTTGATCTCTTACGAACGAAACGAATTTTTTAAAAGTACTGTACTCACGTTTGAGTGTTTTTAGAATTTTTCGTTAGATAAATACAATTTTGGCTGTTAGAATGTAAGCACATCTTGTTTACAAAATGAAACGCTATTTTGGCGCTAAATTCCCTAACTTTGCATGTCCAGTATTTTAAAAACAAAGCTGATAGTGTTAAAAAGCAGGCTTGATATTGACAGCAAGTCCTAACAGCAATATATGACAGCCATTTAAAGTTCATATTTTGTGGCTCTCAGAATCGTCAAAACCAAGAAACCTCACACCATTGCCGAGAAGTTGCTGCTGCCAGCAACCAAATACATTGTTCGAGTTATGCTTGGAGCTGAGCATGTTAACAGATTGAATACAATTACCTTGTCTCATAACACCGTCAGTAGAAGAATAAACGACAAGTCTACTAATATTATGGAGCAAAAAATCCGAGAAATGAAATCAGTTCCACTTGGCATATTTAGTATCCAGCTTGATGATTCAACAGATGTTCTCAACTGTTATTAGTTACTGGTTTACGTAAGGTATATTTATGAATGCAATTTAAAAGATGAGTTTATTTTCTAACAAATCACATAAACTATAAATCTTGTACGCGATATTCTTGACACAATTGGTAAATTCATGTAAAATCATGGTATTCTTTGGGGAAATGTGTGTGATGCTTGCACAGACGGTGCTCAAGCAATGCAAAGATTTAGGTCTCGATTTCAACGTTTGGTAATCAATGCATCACCGAATACCATCGGAACTTACTGTATGATTTATCGACATTTGTTAGCAACAAAGACTTTGCCCCAAGAATTTAAAGATATAATGAACAGCGTTGTAAGTGTTGTGAATTATAAAAGATAGTGGGTTTTGTAAAAGCTAGTGCTTCACACAGCCGCTTATACTAAACACCTTTGCAGTGATTTGAATGCATCCAATGACGTCCTGTTATTTCACACTGATGTGAGATGGTTGTCCAGAGGAAAGGTTGTATAACTTGTGTTTTTATCTTGGTGATAAATTAAAAACATTCTAAATCTAAAATCTAAACTACAGTTTAAAGAACTTTTCGACGACAAAAACACGAAATTTTTAATATGGTTGACATCTTTGCAATTTCAAGTTTAATTTGTTTCTCCAAAGACCAAATGTAACATGTCTAGACTTGTCAGACAACATCCAAGCATTTTAGTTGAAACTTCAATAAATTGGATGAAGATAGAATTTACATGTTGTTGAACTTATCAGCTTTCTTTGAAGAAAATAATATTTAACAGGAAATAATGAATTAAAAATACTTTTTGTCAAAGTAAACTTAACATTTCTTGAAGAAAAAGTTTCACGATATCTTCCCAATTTAACTGACACACCATTTTCTCTTGCTAGAATGCCATTCACCATTAGGGTTTATGATGTTCCTGAGAATACACATGAGGAGTTTATTGAACTCATTACCAGCGATGCAGCAAACATTATTTTTCTTGAACGTCAGTTATCAAATTGTGGATCAAGCTTTGCAGTCATATTCTGTTCTGTGTGAGATCGCATTGCACATAATTCTTATTTTAAAACAACATACCTTTGTGAAACAGGCCGTTCAAACTTGTTGATCATAAAATCTAAATACAGGATCAGACTTGTTGCATAAAATGGTCTGTGGTGTACTCTTGCACAGATTGCTCCGAGTATTTTAGAGGCAAGTACCACTTTGTCACTGACGCTTTTTGCTTTTCGTAATCTGAACCTTTTTTAGTTTAAATATATAACATTGTTGTGTTAATAAAAGTATGATTAAATTATTGAACATTTGTAAATTAAAACAAATGTGCCTCTGATGTTTCAGATATTTAAAAGCCACATTTAATATATAGCCTTGTAATAGTTGGCTCCACAAATGCAGTGAAAGAGGATAGACCCAACTAATTATATTCTTGGGGTCACCGATGCTTTGCAAGCATTATCAAAGGATCACATGATCAGGAATATTGGGAACCGCTGATATAGAGAGAGAAGGATACATAGATTGATGTTCGATTCTGCAAAACTTTAAGTATGTGCAGCAGCAAATTAGAAAACACACAAAAGCATTCTATCGAAAATACATAAAGTGAATCGTGGAAAGTCAGTTTAATCTCTTTACTGTGTTTTTATGTATATATAAGAAGGATAAATATATTTGTGGCTATGTGTACGTCTGTCCGTAATTCTATAGAAAACATAACTGACCAAATTATCATGAAATTAAAAACATGCATATAAGACATCAAAATAATATGTAATTAGCTATATGTTGTAAAGTTGAATATTTACTTACAACATCTGAACTCGTCTTACGAACAAAGGTAGAAAAATACCGATTACATCAAGTAGTAGTAGTAGTAGTAGTAGTAGTAGTAGTAGTAGTAGCTGCTTTGCTCCTCCTTATAGACATTACCTCCAACCGCAGAGACGATGAAAGGCTTACATTTCGCGATCTCTTCTAGGAGAGAAAATTTGTTTTTCTAATCTCATGAATGCCGACTGCTTAGATCAAGGCTTGGATCATATCCATATACCTGCAGTTTAGTGGAAACTGAACACTCACACAAAACTTCAACTTGTGTAATACCAGAGAATGCTGAGAATTCGAGGGATCACGTCGTTACTTTGATAAAGAATAGTTAGTCGTTTTAGGGCAAAACTAAGGTCAATCTATTCTGTGTTGTATGGATTCGTGTGGAAAACCAAATAAACACTTCTTCCAGATTTTAAAGTCATTTTGGATAAACTTAGTTCCAAAATTGATAGAGAAATTTAACAAAACGTAAATTCTGATATTAGTATTGGTACAGCTTTTAAACCAGAAAAAAACGACTTTTTCCGACACAGAAATACGTGAACAGCCGGAAAAAGCCGAATCAGAATGATTCGGCGTCAACATAAACACTAGGCGGCGTTTCAACAGAAAAAAACATAACAGTAAAAAAATCAAATACTCGTCGTATGAATAAAACCGACTTACAGCGAAATGTCATCTCTTCACTGTAGAGGCCACGGATGCCGGAAAAGTTCGACTTTAATGACTGCCTCCTTCAGGACGCTAGTTTTTGGAATTCTCTATGTGCTAGATTTGTGCCCGACTATACCAACATAGAGAAATATAAAAGGAATGTGAGCAAACGCTTTGCTGCACAACTTCTTAGATATAAATCTCACAGTAACTGCTAACGTTTCAATTGGAATATGCCTTAAATAAAAAAGGACCGACATGTTGAAATGATTAATTCATCTTGCGATGAATAAAGAGAATGAAATATGAACCTGGATTTTAAAAAGACTTGAGCAATGGAAACCTCACAGGGGAAGGGAATTGATTCTAACTCACGAACTACTTCAGATAAACTTCGTAAAAAATGAATGCCTGTTGTGTAAAGAGAAATAATCAAATGTGTCGTTTGTTATGTTTGTGGGCATTTCAATAGAAATACGAAGACACTAATTCATCCCTAGAAATATCATAATAATGTAACAGAATAGGAAACCTCACAGGAGAAGGGAATTAGTTCTTACTCACGTACTACTTCAGATAAACTTCGAAACAAAATGAATACTTCTTGTGTAAAGACAAATAAGCAAGATTTCATCGTTTGTTATGTTTGTGGCAATTTTAATTGAACGACAAAATATTGTCTAAAGTTAGACAACATGTACATGTACAGTCAAAACGCAAACTAAACAAAATAAAACAAACTTTCTAAGTACAGTGTATGTTGATCGAGTCAGTGTTATTTAAGCAACTGATCTGAGTTCTATTCTCAGCATAGATTTAAATAAAATGGGACAGAGAATTTAGTCGCTTGTTGAATTTCATAGTAAAACCATAACAATAGGACTTCATGAAAAAAACATGTGTTTGAAACTAGTTGTATGAACCAGTTTAATTCAAGAGACCCTTGAATGAATTCATGTTGTTTTCTGGTTCAAAATATTTTTAAAAAAAACGGTACCGGTAGTGTATTTTTGAAGTTCATGGAATGTGAAAAACAAATTTAAAAAGTACACTTAAAGAAAACTGCACACCTGTGTTTAAACCAAAATGCAATGCTCCCTTTCCGACAATCGATGTAGTTAACAGTAAATTTGACAGTAACCAATGTGAGGATTTTTATCAAATCAAGTTTTCAGAATATGCTTAGACATGAGTTTTTTAAACAAAGCACATGACATTACGCTTATTATATCGAATCGCGATCGACCGATTCTTACAATACAAGAACCGTTTTCCCAGTTCAGCAGAACCATTGTATTGTTCTAAAATATATTCAGCTACCTGTGAATGATGAAGGTTCTAAAAAGTTCATTATTAAAAAACATCGTTTCTATATGTGACATTTTGGGGTAACATGACACTACACATTTTAATAACGAATATATATGATGCTTGTGCATTTAAATTTCCCTAAAACCTATACAGATGATATTCAAATAAAAGTAGAATCAGAAAACGACATATTGTTTATATTCACGAAGTATTTAAATATACTAGTTATGCGTGGTTCACATGAAGTGATAATAGATATGAGTTTACTTTAGTATAAATGAAATAATTATTAAGTCATATAATTTTAAAGGTATTAGAGAGATATTTATGTGAATTAGAGGACATTTTCCTATCATGATTTGTAAGAAAATCATTGTTAAGGAAAAAAAAAAAACGTCTTAATATGAAAAAAAGTTATTTAAATATATTGGTCTTATATTAGATATATAGTTGCGTATATCTGGCCAGAACTTAGAATTGTAAATCTTCCCTTTATCGAAAGTAATTGAATAACGTAAGTGTGTGTTGTGTGCCTATGGTTCTTTCTTATTTGCGGAGCTGTATATCTTCAAGTGATGATGACCATGCTCAGAATCGTTACTAAACAAGTGACAGGAAAGTGTGTACATGTCTTACTATGTGGCTGTCGGAAAGAGTTTCATCTGCTCGTCGAATCCTAAGAGTACCAAGATAAAGTTATAAAATATTAAGTAGAAATTACTATGCCTTACAGTCTTATTAGTCTTAGTGTAACTAAAGAACCTCATTATGGGTTCTATATACTGGGGAAAATATATACTTATGTGTATCACTGCAAGAAAACATGAATAACAAACATTTTCTAATTTACAAATACATTAAAAAATAATAAATTATTGACGAACGCAACTAGACAACTAATCAACGGTGAAATCATTACATAAATATTGATATCATATCTATCTTTTACTAGCGTGTTTTGACCCCAGTCAATCTTTGTTTGCGATGCTAAAAGCTATAGTATTTAGCTCATCACATATACATATATACAACGATGGAGCAATAAAAAAGCAACTCGTGAATGTAAATCTCGACTACGAAATGAAACAACAGATTATTATTAAATCTATAAGAAAAGTTAGGCAACATAAGACGTCGAGAAAAAATCCATACATTAAAGAAAGATGTTTATTACAGAGTGATCACTTCCCGTTAATCACAAGTTTTGCATCATAAAACGGTTTAGCAACCCACACTTTCCACATAAAATAGGTTACGATACCTTTGAACTATTATTCGAAGTGGAATGTTTACCATTTAATAAGCTTGGTTATTATGACGCTATCTCGTGTTTCACGTCGAAATCTTATCTATCTTTACAAGATATGATGATAGCGACCTTAAGACCGGATATGAAATATTAACATCATACGATCCAGTTCTGGTGCAAGGTAAATACAATGATTAAAAAAAACATACGTAATATTAACATATTGTAAGGTATGTTTACGATATAGAAGATGTTTTTATGGAAAGTAAAATCTATATTAATTGCCTAAGATAGAAAATGTAGAGTGATGCAGTTAATAGTTCAAACGTGTTTTCTATATATAATATGCATACATCGTTCGTAAGAGATTCTATGTGAAAAACCATGAAATATCACGCATAAAATGCTCCATTCCTTTGTACTGACCAAATATATAAGTTAGGAAATTGTTAAACTGTACTATCTGAATACTCGGACATTCCCGGAATTGTTTAGTAAGTGGGCTGCCATGGATAGACTGCAGAGAAGCGTACACATTAATTTGAACGACAACTCAATGGAGTTTCGTAATTTATCAGAGTTGACAGTTTTAGTAAATAGGCATAAGTGCGAAAGTCTGAGAAACCGATATATCCTATTAATTACTGGTTAGATTCAAAGTGTCACATAACATTGTCCATGACAATGGAACACAATTCACGCTAGAAAGTTTTTAAAAATGGACTGTGAATGCTTTGCAGTTAATCATAACACAACGCTTCATTTCCAATAAAGATAAATTGAGCAACTGAGAAATTTGTGGATACGCTGAAAAGAATTTCATAGAGACTGAGAAAATAGCCATTCAACAATTCTTACAAGTGCACTCTATCACACTTACCTCTACGCATTACAAGCCATGTCTCTGACATAGTTGATGTTTTCAATGAAAATAAAGTCTATATCGATTGCTGAAGAAATAACTGTACAGAAAGAAAAAGAACAATACAGTTGAATAGTTCAACCCAGTTTATAAGCTGTTATTTTATATAATCCAATATAGGGGAAATATACTGTGCATGAACACTGTCAAATTGTGTTATTTAGGAAAAAACAACAAAAAGGTCAATTTATATAGTCTTCATGATATTCAACATCGATAAATTTTATTTTGTTTCAACATAAAAATTAAAAATAATTCCCCATTAAAACTGGTTATATAATGAAATGAATAAACATAAGAGTTGAACGTTGATTGGTCAATACTCCACTTTTGCATTACTGACTAATTCCAAATGAGTACTTTGTACTTTTAACCGTTATTATAAAAGAAAGAAAAATACGTAAAGAATATTAAAGATAATCCTTTTTTTATTTAGAAAGATTAGAGGAGGTTTATTTCCTTTCTATGACAAATCATCATCATCATCATCCTCATCATCATCATCATCATCATCATCATCATCATCATCATTATCATCATCATCACTACTACTGACATGTTAACTCCTCGACCTTTTGGCTAGAAGCAAAATTTAGTATCTGCACTTAGTTTTTATGTTCTTTGAAAGAGTAATCCTCCTAGACCGAGACAATTGAAATTGTTGTTTCAATTCAGAGTGCCACTTTTGTGAGAGCTGGATTCTCCCCACGTTAAATATATAGCGATACATGCTTACGATTTAGAAGGTTAAGAAGTGTACAGCATAAAGTTGGCAGTAGGCTTACATGTCAATTAATAACAAGCTAATATATTCTTGAAATTATTAAAATAATCAAATACACATCTGGAAGATACGTATAGTAAAAATGCATCATTATTTGAATAACACGCATCGATTCTCTTGTATTCACATGTAGGATTGGCTCGTACACTCTCACAAGACTGGTTATTACAGATGTATATATCACAGTTCTTTCTTGTATATGAACATACATATTGTTGACAGTATCACTTTCACTTAGGGATGTTGGCAACCTTCTCGTGGTCCTTCCCGTAAGTACCCGATGTCTTTCCAGAAAGATTTCTAACTAGACAAACATCGGGGAAACTAATGCCAACACCAGAATCATCTGATTCACACGAAAGAAAAAGAAGTTGACAAACCTAGTAGCGCACCTGAAATGCATACTGCAAGCATATTTACATTTTAGAAAATAAAATAAAAAAAACATTAAGTTAGGTCAAATACATTAGCAAAATATTTTTTTTTATGACAGATAGCGAAATATATTATGCAATTTCATTATTGTAATTAATTGAGAAGACACATTTAAGAGAAATGTTATACTATATTATAAACAGCATGATGTTCTTTAATTGACAAATACTTATAGTGGGGAAGTAATACATTTAATCCATGACTGTACATAATTCTTCATTCCAAAAACCATTTTACTAATGTAAATATCACAATTGACTTTTTAGTATTAGTATTTTCTTAACAACTTGTCCTGAACAGTGAACATCTACCGTTCTATATACTCTGTCTGAGATACTCCGATGACTCAAGAGTCTCAAGTTTAAAAAAAGTTCAGAAATACTTTGAATGTTTGTTTCTATCTAATTGTGTTCCAATACTGAAAATTTGTTATGCCAGTTTCCTATCTTTCATTTCTGAAACTCCCATCTGCAGACCATCTCCTGAATGTAATGTGCAACTTGTCGCTTTACATATATGTGATTAGTTCATCGCTCAACATATGCGCTGATTCTTTACGTCGTCTCACTCGCCAACGTTCTTCTCTATCGATAAGTGTTACCTCGTCTCATATAAGTAGATGGTTTCCCTTTTCCCTCCATATGTTGTCAGCCTTTCCTGACTTTCCGATATCTCTACGTATTACGACTTTCCGGTGTTCTTCTAGACTTACTTTTGGGGGCGACATGCCTCAGCTTTGTATGTTTTCCCACACTTACATGCGATCGCATACAAACAGTTCTTAGTCATACATTTTTATCTAATTTTGACTCTCACGAGATGCTTTCGGAGAGTTGAGTCACTCTTTAATACTGTCCTGATGTAATATGGATTATATATTCTTTGGGTTTTCCGACAAGCCCTTATAGATGGTATACACACTGTGGTGAGTCTTCGAGTGGTATTTTTTTAATGTTATGTCCAAACTTCTTAGAGCTGGTGTCATGCACTCTGGATAGTCGTTACGGTGAAGAGTTTCTCTCAAGCTGCCCATTTTCTTTTTTATATGTATTGATGTTACTACATATTGTCTTTGCTCCATGTTGTAGGAAGTAGATGATTTTTTTCGTATATGGATGGTGGGAGATGAAATTGTAATATAGCCTAGTAAGAGTTGGCTATCGATATAGAGATGACGTAACTCCCTGATTAATGCGACTCATCAGCACATCAAGGAAAAATAATTTGTTATTATGTTCTTTTTCCATCGTGAATAGCATAGATAGAAGGATATATTTCACATGGTCTAGTAATGTTTGAACATCTTCCTGGTTAGGCCAGAGTATGAATGTGTCATCTACATATCGTAGCCACATTGTTGGCTTTAGTGGTGTTAATACCATATCGAAGTATGTGTTTTTCACATAAAAAATATCATCTCGATTACTTATCAATTGGGATACAAGTGCGTTCCTTCAGTGAAGTATGTGAAGTCAACTTATTCCTACCACCGCCAGAGTATCATCAGTTGTTACTTCTGTGTACAGACTTACTACAGCTAGACTCACCATCTATTTGGAATGAATGGGACCATTGTTGATTTTTCCACGAAGTGATCTGAATTATTTATCTAATACATGGTTTCTTTGAAGCCATTTTGCCTCTATATTTATATTAACATTCAAAAGATGCTTTATGAAATGAACTTTCCTTATTTATAACTACCAGCGACCATGCGCAATCAAGTTCTATTTAAAACATACATTTTCACCATTAGTCCACAACATCGGACGAGACACTTCTACAAGACCAAGAAGGATATCATGAAAAAAAAACAGTTATACCTATAATTGTATTAGCCCTGTCGAAGCTTGTTTTTATCAAGCGAAATATTAGCTAAAAACATCAAGATGAAGGAAAAAAAACGGAAGGTATTTTGAAATATTTTGATAAATGTTTTAAAATATTTTTCTTTTTTCTTTTGATGTAATTACTCGCATCTAATACATTGTTTCTTTGAAGGCATTTTGCCTCTATATTTATATTTACATTCAAAAGATGCTTTATAAAATGAACTTTCCTAATTTATAACTACCAGCGACGATGCACAATCAAGTTCTATTTAAAACAGACATTTTCACCATTAGTCCACAACATCGGACGAAACACTTCTACAAGACCAATAAGGATATTATAGAAAAAACAGTTATACCTATAATTGTCGTAGCTCTGTCGAAGCTTGTTTTTATCAAGCGAAATATTAGCTAAAAAAAATCAAGATGAAGAAAAAAAACGGAAGGTATTTTGAAATATTTTGATATATGTTTTGAAATATTTTTCTTTTGATGTAATTACTCGCATCTAATACATGGTTTCTTTAAAGGCATTTTGCCTCTCTCTCTCTCTCTCTCTCTCTCTCTCTCTATATATATATATATATATATATATATATATATATATATATATATATATATATGTGTGTGTGTGTACGAAAGCGGTTTGAAGCCTGACAACGAAAAAATATGTCGCTATGAAAAAAAAAGGTTTGCACCCTCAACGAGAACGAATTACAGAAAAAATAGGGACTGAGTTTAAATATATTAATATCATACATATATATATATATATATATATATATATATATATATATATATATATATATAGAGAGAGAGAGAGAGAGAGAGAGAGAGAGAGAGAGAAAGAGAGAGAGAGAGGAGGGAAGAAGGCAGATGATATAAATTGTGGAAATAATATTCCGACGTGATGGAAATAAATATAGAAAAACCAAAGATATTCATATATTCATTAACTTTTCTTAGTTATTTCGTTTCATATATCTTTTTTTATGTTAAGCGATTATTTTCTTTAGTATACGTTTAGTTTCACCAAAGTATATCTGATGGTAATTATTGCAAGGGACAGTACATCGACATGAATAAGCTGCGTTTTTTATGTTTTTTAATGTTTCTTTTAGTCTTGGTATTGATGACATTTTTAGTTTATTAAGAGTATTGTAAAGTATTGTATTATCGGCGTCGGTGTGTAAAATAACATGCCTATTGATAAAATAAGTTTTCTGTGTAAATAATATTTGCTTATTTTCTCAGGAATTTTTTATTCTTTGCATTAAACATGAGATATGTTGGCTCATGAGTAAATATACTCATCGCAGACGCAATTGCACCACGAAGGTAGTTTACAGAATCAGGATTAATAAAGGTCTATCAAACAACAACTGGGAAAAGGCGTCATGTCCCCATCGAAAAAAGACAAACCTAAGCAGTTAGGTAGAACTAGCTAAATCGTCAGGATGCAATAGACATTACATGCCTTATTGGCAATCCTTCTATTCTACTTTTTTACAACTTTTATTCGAAGTTTTTTTTAATCAGATGAAAATCAGATAATTTCTATAAACGCATCGTTTAGAGTTTTCAGGAAGCTTCGTCAAGTCGTCCACATTTTCTTTATGATATAAAAATACGAACATTGCAATTCGTGCACACGTCTGAGAGAAGTGTGAGAGAAGATCCTTATTCTCAGTAAACTTCATGATTTTTACTCCGATACAAGTTTGTCTCACAGAAATGCGATATTTTTCTCAGCAATTTTACTCTATTGGATAGATTTCGGCATGCGGTTACACTCAGAAGGAAGCAAGTAACCATATTCCACTAGTCAAATTATTTCCAGTTGATATCATTCTATGTTGTATCGACCTGCTCTTTAAAAAGAAATACATAGCATTGTATAATGTTTAGTTTGGCACACCTATATTAAAGAGATGGAGGAAAATATTTTTTATAGCTATGACAAATACCTAATTAATATAAATTATATATAAACGTGTCTCTATTTATTTATTTATCTCTCGATAAGGGCAGAGTTAGATACAAGGTTAGTTTTTAACGTGGGGAAACTTCAGTCACTAATAATGGGCACTCGGATAAGCACAATAATAAAAATTGCGCTAGTCTAGAAAGATTTTTTCTTCACAATTAAGCACAGAAATTGTAATATCAGAACAGATACTACACTTAAATCTTAGCTAAATGTATGTTGTCCAATGCTAGAAACCAATACCTGTGTTAAATAAGCGTAGATTATTAAGACGTGGTAAGTTAACACGATGAGCATAATCTCTTCAAAATAACGGATCATGCCTTTTGTAGACGATTTCACATTCTGTGTTTTTATCTAATGTTATACAATCACAGACGAAGTCATAATCTGCTAAAACATTTAATTATCAAGCGTGGTAACACACGTTTCCGACGAAACATTCTTACGTATTTCATTTATTCTAACTATATATTCAGCATCTGTTCGACACCCGAACTAATAAAAATCCGGCGGCGTTGCTATTCGTGTACAGATTTCCAACGGTGATGGATATTGCTGTAATTTCCAAGCAATTTAATGCTGCAATTTGGAAACCTTTCTAATTCCGGCTGCTAATGATTGGACTTTGTATATTTCTTACATGGTTCACCAACACGTTTATAAATATTGCTGAATGGCATTAAGTTTATTTCCGCATAAGTTAAAAAGCGGCAATCGAATTACCGAGATTATTCCATGCAAAGATCTACAAAAAATTATATAAATATGTTTTTAAATCAGCATTTAATTCAGTCTCATATATCTAAATGTGGAGGGTAATAATTCCCAACGCCATGCAATACCCAATTAAACGTTTTAAACTTTTATTGAAATATTGTTTTCTATTGAAAACGCTTACGGAAATACAGAGATTATTACGATATTATATGAAAAAATGTTTTAGTGAAAGAAAATATGAGAGTGTAACAATAAACGGTTAAATCTTTAATTTCAGCCCTGATTGCCGAGTTCCATATTAAGCTTTCAGAGTTCAGCAAAGCACATCTGAAAAAGTTTATATGTTACATCGACAAACACGTTGTGAGAATGACGCACGAGTTAAGAACAGCAGTTCGAATAATGCAAATAATTAAAATCATCAATTCTCATTCCCCAAATTCCAAAACCGGTCAGAATTCATTCAAATTACTACTCTATTATTTGAACATATTTTTAGCATTATAAATCTGAAATCAAACTGCGCATAAATTACATTTCATTCCCATAACAAACAGTTTTTGTCGATTGATCAAGATTAACTTTTGTAGTAGAAGTAGTGACCCGGAGTCGGGGCCGGAGTCGGAGGCGGAATTTGCAACGAAAGGAATAAGAGGTATTTGCCGTATTAGAGACGAAAATAGTCCGTTTTTATTATGTTGGAAAAAGCGTCATTTCTCTTGCCTAAAATAATCTACTCGTATAGACATGAAACTGTTTCCAGAGCGATTTGTACCCCACCATAGTATTAACGACCTAAAGTTGATTAAACTGAGTTTTGTGAATGCAAAGAAGTAAACATCCATTGAGTTGAGAGTTATGCAATTAACCGAAGCATATGCGACTTTTATTCATGAAAGGCTCGGGTAAGGAGTTTGGTGAGTTTATCAACAAAATTAATTCATATATATATTAATGTAAAAATTTTTTAAAAACATATGCAAAAACAGTATTAAAGCAACACATCGAAATGCACCTTAAATTATTCCAATACCAGTTTTCTTATTTATTGTACTTTGTGTTGTACATTTATATTATTCACTTTATGTCGGAAAGAACAAAAAAGCATACGTCTGTCAATTAGTAAATCATTACTCATGGATTAATAATACTAATATTTCTCACGATTCCGTAACAGTGCAGAGGTTTATGGTCGCATAGTATAATAACTAAGAAAAAAACGATAACAATAAAGTTTTATAATAGAAGTGGTAACCAGAGCCAGAGTATGGCAGTGGAGGGTGATTTACCGTATCAGCGACGAAAGCGAGCCCGTTTTATTGCGTTAAAAAGTGTAATTTGCCAACCACGAAAATACTTCCCTAATATTTTCAACATAGATTAAACAGTTTCCGATGCGATTAAAAACTGACCATGACATTAACAAAGTTTAGCTAAATGCAACAAAGTCAATGTTCGAGTAATAAAATTTGCATAAGTATATGAAAATTATATTTCTGAAAGACTCCTCTTAAGCATTTCATCGTTTCTTACTGTCTAGCTTAAAATCTAGTATTTTATGCACCCATGAATGTTTATTGTTCGTTTGTTAGTCGGTCTTTTTGTATATCATGCTTCATTTTGAAATAGAATTTCAAACACAAAAGCTAGTGTAATTGTTTTTAAAGAGCAAGTGTATTTCTCTGTTTTTATAGTGAACGTTTAGCAAGCAAAATTGCGATGCAAAGTAACTATATCAACAAATTATTTAATCTATGCTCTTCTGAAATCTTTCTTGTGGTATTATTCGAAATGACAAAAAAAACGGTTTGAGTAAAAATGTCAGTCATAAAAATATATGGAATCCAAATATTTGTATTTACCCCCTCTGCAGGACGGCAGACATGTGGGGTTTTGAACAGCCGGCGCGTAACGTGCAGTTTACTCTGGCCTACAAAAATTACTGGGAAAGGGGACTCAGGCGATGCGATGAGCAATAAACTAAACCTTATCAGATAGACGTTAATTCCTGGGAGACTGCTCTTCGTTTTCTGAACATCATATTGTTGTTTTTGTTTTTTGTTTGTTACAGCTACTCATCATTATGGAAGCTTGACCTTTTGGCTAATATCGAAGTGTAGTATCTGTTCCGATGGATACTTCACCCTATAGACTGGTATTGTCTTGGCATTCGGGGCTTGATTTACGCTGGTCTATGGGTCGGTCCTGTGCAGTTCTAGGAGGTCCACCCTCATAGGCTTTGTCTACCCTCTTTGGGGAGGAATAAGTTTATTGCCAACTGCCTTAGGCGCCCCTACCGGGGAATGCCGACGGGACTGCTCAGGCAATTTTTAATGGCCGGAGTGCTCACTTTCTCGGGTGCTGGCATTTCAAACCCCACTTTCCCGACCCGACCTTGGGTCACATCTTACTTGTGGGAGTAAGATAAAACTGAACATCAGGCTCTGACTTTTACCCGAACCATTAGGACCTGACTACTTCCTGAAGAGTCGGCTCCGACTCCTTCTTGAACTTCAGACTGACTCTTTCACGTACTGCAAGCTCTGATTCTTTCCGGAACATCCAGGTTTGACTGTTTTTCCCCAAAACTCTGACTCTTTCCCCAACATTGTTTTTCTTTATCCCGGGCAATGCTGCAGCTAAAAACACCTGCTCTCTCTGGGATATTGAGCTTGAGTTTCTGCTCCATACCTAAACCTCAAGACCATACTCCTACCTGAACTGTCTACTCTGACTCATTCTCAGAACCTCAGGATGATTCTTCCCAAACCTCAGGCTCTGATTGTTTACCAAACATCCAGTTTTGACTGTTTCCCGAACGTTTGACTATAACTGCACCTCGAACATCAGTTTTTATCCTGTGCAATGGTGCGTATAAACACACCTGCTCTATCTACTATTTGAGTAAACACCCACTCTATGTAGGATAATGAGCACTTTTAAAATTAAGGAGGCCTAGAGAGCACTATCACAATCAAGCACCTAGAACTTGTTACATTTCAATGTAAAAAAATTCTGACTGATTTGTTAGTCTCTTTTACTGGATAAAATTAAAAGCAGTGTTTAATTATTGATAACATTAAATAGAAAATGCCAATTTTACCATACCCGTAAAAAAATTACTTTTTTATGTTAACCTTCCACTAACTTTGCTCAGCAACAAATGTCTAAGCTGGGTTAGTTAACATATATATTAATTTTTCTTTCATACTTAAGAACAATGATGACAGACGACACCCATTCCTCACACTTTTGATTGACTTGTGCATAATTTGTGTTATGATAAATGTGGTATTGTGGTGACTGTCATTCTAGTTAAAAGTAGGATAGACATTTGTATTACTTTAGAAAACTTTTCAAAACCTTGTGTCTAATTTTTTGTAATGTAACCTTTCATATTTTCTGCAAGTAAATAATTCAAAGTTTAGTATTTTTTATAGATGCTAAAACCCTTAGACTGGTACCGACTTTATTTACCAATCAAGTGTTTGATTAACCTGCATGAAAACTGAAAAAAATGGAAGTTTACAACCTATTCAATAAAGCAAAAACAAATATATTGTTGAGTAAATGTGGTATTGTGATGACTGTGATCATTCTACTTAATAGTAGGATAGACATTTTTATTACTATAAGGCAGCGACACCCATGTATTCACACTTTTGAAGGGATTGTGTCTAATTTGTTTTGAATGTATTTTTTTCATATTTTTTGCAAGTAAATAATTCAAACTTAAGTATTCGTTCTGATGGATGCTACGACCCTTAGACTGGTACTGACTTTAGTTACCAATTAAGTGTTTGATTAACGTCCGTAAAAAGTAAAAAGAATGAAAGTTTACCACCTGTTCAATAAAGCAAAAAGAAAATATAAGGTTATGAGTAAATGTGGTATTGTGGTGACTGATCATTCCAGTTAAAAGTAGGCTAGACAGAATGTACACAAACCTGCTGTATTTAGGGTAAAGAACACCGACATATAAAGCAGGTACAACTTATCAAGTGTTACACTGTTCTATCTAACATATTTAACAATTGGTGATTTAGTATATATCCATTAGTAAATTACACACATGCTATCTCTATGATATTGTGCACTGTTAGATTCACTATAAGACATATTATGAGCCACACAATATTATAACACATAATTGCTCAATCTAGAGTATTAAATACATCAGTATTCAGCATTTACTAGTGTCCTAGTGCAGTAATAAATTATTGCTCTTAAGTTTGTTTCAGATTATAAACCTAGGCATGAATAACAAAACAATAGTCAAAAAGTGTGCTAAACATATTTCTGTGAAAAATTATCACTTTATTGCTCAATATATTGGAACACATTTATTGTAAGCTTGTTAACCACTTTCAAGCAATAATATAATGAACAAAACAAAAACAATTTTATATTTAAATGGGTGATTTTTATTTTAATGTGTCTTTTGAGAATATGTAATTGCGTCAAAAGATAAACATCCAAATTTAAAAAAAGGAACTGCAGCACTTAATGATATCAATGATAGAAACAATATGTTCAAAAGTGATGTTTTAGTAAAAGAATGTTTTTTTAACCGTCGTCATTTTCATTGAAGGGTACCAAACATGGTGCGTCAGCTATAAACGTACCAACACATGGTGCGATAGCTCTAAGGGTACCCACACATCATGCGTCAGGTCGAAGAGTACCCACACATGGTGGGTCTGCTCAAAGGGTACCCACACATGGTGCGTCAAGGCTAAGGGTACCCACACATGGTGCGTCAAGGCTAAAGGTACCCACCCATGTTGCGTCAGGTCTAAAGGTACCCAATCATCGTGCGTCAGCTCGAAGGGTACTCACACATACTTCGTCAGCTCGAATGGTAGCCATACATACTTCGTCAGCTCGAAGGGTACCCACACTTGGTGCGTAAGATCGAAGGGTACCCACACTTGGTGTGTCAGGTCAAAGGGTACCCACATATACTTCGTCAGATCGAAGGGTACCCACACATATTTCGTCAGGTCGAAGGGTACCCATACATATTTCGTGCGGTCGAAGGGTACGCACACATACTTCGTCAGGTCGAAGGGTACCCACACATACTTCGTCAGGTCGAAGGGTACCCACACATACTTCGTTAGGTCGAAGGATACCCACACATACTTCGTCAGGTCGAAGGGTGCCCACACATACTTCGTCCGTTCGCAGGGTACCCACACATACTTCGTGCGGTCGCATGGTACCCACACATACTTCGTCCGGTCGCAGGGTCCCACACATACTTTTTCCGGGCGCAGGGTACCCACACATACTTCGTCCGGTCGCAGGGTACCCACACATACTTCGTCCGGTCGCAGGGTACCCCCATATATTTCGTCAGGTTGAAGGGTACCCACACATACTTCGTTCGGTCGAAGGGTACCCACACATACTTCGTGCGGTCGAAGGGTACCCACACATACTTCGTCAGGTCGAAGGGTACCCACACATACTTCGTTAGGTCGAAGGGTACCCACACATACTTCGTCAGGTCGAAGGGTGCCCACACATACTTCGTCCGTTCGCAGGGTACCCACACATACTTCTTGCGGTCGCAGGGTACCCACACATACTTCGTCCGGTCGCAGGGTTCCCACACATACTTTTTTCCGGGCGCAGGGTACCCACATATATTTTGTCCGGTCGCAGGGTACCCACACATACTTCGTCCAGTCGCAGGGTTCCCAGACATATCTCGTCCGGTCGAAGGGTACCCACACATACTTCGTCAGGTCCAAGGGTACCCACACTTACTTCGTCAGGTCCAAGGGTACCCACACATACTTCGTCCGGTCGCAGGATACCCACACATACTTCGTCTGGTCGCAGGGTACCCCCCCTATACTTCGTGCGGTCGCAGGGTACCCACACATACTTCGTCAGTTCGAAGGGTACCCACACATACTTCGTTAGGTCGAAGGGTATCACACATACGTTTATTAAATGCATGTAGTATGGTGTGGTTATGCCTATATATGTATATAGAGTATAAAACGATGTTTATATCAAGTAAGCAACGCGGAAACGTTCATTGCATTCTCGAAGAAAATCATCACGTTAAAAAAATGTAATTTAAGTCACTGTACTCGATTTTTGGAACAAGTCATTTTGATCTTGGCATTTTAAAATATGTTTTCCGAACAGCGACACTAGTAAATTATCAAATGCACTTTTTAAAATTAATATGGATGGTATGTTATTATTATTACTAATTATTTACGCACAAGGATTTATAATAACAAGTGCTGTTCTCTTGAATCTGAGTCTTCTCAGATTGCTAGTACTATTCGTCTCTTTCCATAACTGCAAATAATTTTTCGGTATCACAGTAGCCGTTTACCATTATTTCTCGCTAGCAACGGACGTTGACTTTCTGTGGAATGTAATACTAATAAGCAACCCCGAGTCTCGTGTAATCTCCACAACCTTTCAGTGAAGATTAGGTTGGTGCTCTCCCTTCTTTGTCTTTCAATCCTGTTTGACCTTTCACAGCGACCGTGTGTAGAACTATCCAAGATTTGTCTCAACACTTGCGTGTGTGTTGGGAGAGTGTCAGATTGTGTGAATTATTGCAGTTTTCATTTCCTTGGATGCATGTAATCTTCTTTCTATATCTGTTCTGTCCTTTTTCATTTCAACATATCTGTGGCTGGTAGGCGTTAGCTGTTTTGGTGAGTTTTTTTTCTACACCCGAGGATGATGATGATGATGATGATGATGATGATGATGATGATGATGATGATGATGATGATGATGATGATGATGATATTATTATTATTATTATTATATTATTATTATTATTATCATTATTATTATTGATATTTTTTCTGTTAATACTACGATAAACGCTGATGATGTTTTTTTCTTGTATTGTTCTTGTTTCAACCGCCAGCGCTTCTACCGTTATCATTTTCATTACTTCAGGCATGACAGTACGTTTTCTAGTTTTATAATTGTTGTTACTCAATGCAAAGCTTTGTAATATCTGTATGCAATGCCACCATAAGCGATTATGAAATATCTATGACTTTATCGCGATTATCTCTAGAATATTACTCTTTGTAAACACAATGATATTTTAATTAGAAACATTCAAAGAATAGTTGGATTATACTGAGATTTTAAGGATTTACTAAATCATTTGGTACAATATATAAATATAATAAGAAAGTGTATATCATGTAGATTTATTTAGAATTGAATACGGCACCAGCATTCGCAAGAAGATTATGAAGGCACCAAGAAGCTCCGTCAGCTTATTTATCATGAGCCTCTTCTTTATTTACTACTAAATCACCATTTATTAAAGTTAAACATAATCGAATATAAGAGTTAAGAGTGACACTTAAATGATGATGGATACTATGAGAGGATTGAAAATCTCCGCATACAACAGTCGTACCTGAAAACAAAATTTTTTCCCCGTTGTTCAAAAGCACAGCTCATGGAATATGAGGACTAAGAAACAACGTAAGGGGAAGTGAACGTGTTTACTTTTTGTAAGAATTATATTTCAGTAAAGAATTACGAGCCCTTTATAATACAGGGTTACATTCCAATCACCATTTATATTTTACGTTTTTCAAATGTAAGTCATGCGCATGCCTCAATGAGAGAGAGAGAGAGAGTTTAACAAAGTAAAAATATGTACCACATGTACATATGATTGCGAAGTTAATTTCAAAACATTGCTATTACTGTTTTACAAAATACAATTTTTCAAACATAATTAAAGCAAGCGTAACTATACCTTGGTTACTCTACAAGCAGATAATAAGCATCGTATTTATTCAAGTAGTCATTAAAATCATCGTGAAATAATTTTCAAATAATTTTCCAATAATATAAACTAATGTAGCCACTTTTTACAGTATGGCCTGTGCTAAAAGTGCCTTCGCATCGGTGCTATACGAATGTTTACGTTAAACTTTGAACAGTGCCTAATGAAAACTCCGTTGACTTACCTGCGTCCAAAAAACCACAGACGAAGCTGGGTTGACAAGCGGGACAAAACAAGAAAAAAAAATTGTATGAAATATATATTTATTTTTTATAACGAAAATTCAAATAACTGTTTAAATTAAAAAGTTACGTTTTTACATTTATTCTTATTAAACATAACATAAATAAATAACAGTGAACAGTTAATTAAGTAAGTGTTGTTTAACATTTTTTTACAAAATACTTTAAAAAAAAAACTATTCATGCTTATTATTTTTGTTGATAACGTTAGGGTTTCTGTTTAGAGACGGGTTAGAAGTTAGAGTTAGTGCAGGGTGAAACATTACGGTAAGGGAAGGGTTAGGAATTAGGGTTAGGGTTAGGGTTAGGGTTATCCGTCTCTCACGAGTTTCAACAGTCAGTTATACCATGTAAACATTCATGTTGAAATCGCGTGTCATTCAGTTTGAAAGTTTATCTGTTGTCGACTTATTAGTCACGCTTAGGGCATTTCATGCTTTTAACGTAAATCGTCAGACACCATCGACGCTGAGGGACTTTTAACGCAGTTCCTATAGTAAAAAAAAGTACACTAATTTACTACATAGATGTTTTGTCCAGGATAGTTTAACAAGTATATTATGTCCGAACATTATCGCCTTCTATGGGGGTCTTTCTCTGATGAATCATTGTTTTATTGACTTATGATTCATTTAACTATCACAATTTAGAATTTAAAAAAAAAATTTTCAGTCAGTTAAACTATTTTCATCTAAACTATTCAAACAAATTAACTAAAAACTGAATATAGAAACCATTTTTGATAACATGTATTCTTTTAGGGTAACTGGTTTATTTACTTTAGAATATATACTTATTGGAGTCATACCAGTTGCAAGATTGTTAGTTATGAAGATACGAAATATAATCAGAATAAGCAAATCAAATCAGTCATAAGGTTTCGTACTCCACGGTGAGTATCTGACTTTAATTGAAAGTGCGCGATTTCATGTCAGTCCGTTTCCCGCGCGAATTTAGAAACCACTCATAAGATTCCAATCAGATCGGGCGTGTTAATAGACCATTAGCGCGCAATATGATATATAGTATTGACCTAGGTCAACGTTTAATGTGAACTATGCGGCGTAATGTCAGATCAGCGTAGTGTAATGTCACACAATATAAATGTTTTATGAGCATATAAAGTTAACCAAAAATCAAATGTCTGGTGATATCTTATTATTATGACATTTAACATTGGTTTATCTGCCTATTAATCGATTTTTTTCTCCTACACATACTATTTATCCCCTTATTGTTTCATTTATGTATTTATATAGATATACCCTCTACTCTATAATAAAGTCGTATATATATATATATATATATATATATATATATATATATATATATATATATATATATATATATATATACAGTAGGTTTACAGTTATCATTTAATGAGGAGTATTTTATATTGCTTGTAATTAGCAAGTAACTTCAACCATATAAAAAATAGTTTAATTACTGTAAACCTACTTTTGGCCACCCTGTATATATATATATATATATATATATATATATATATATATATATATATATACATATATATATATATATATATATATATACATATATATATATATATATATATATATATATATATATAGAGAGAGAGAGAGAGGACGAGAGAGAGAGACATAGATAAATAGAGAGAGAGGGAGAGAGGGAGGGAGAAAGAGAAAAAGAAATAGCGAGCGAGAGGGAGAAATTTTAGACAAATAAATTTAAAACATTATTTATTACAGTTCCAAGAATTCAAGAAGAACAATGATTTGGCGTACGATCATTTCCGGGACGCATGGGACATTTCAATGTTTTTATTTTTTACTCATTAATGCTAGTCTGTCTATTCTTCTGCGCCTTTTACAAAAGATAACCAATAGAAATCAAGTAGAAAAGTATAAACATTTTCTTCTTATTTAACAAGATTTATATTAAATTATCATAGGTAAAACGAGAAATACACGGATATCAATTCATAATACCTTTACTATTAATCAGGATTCTTCTACTAAATACATTTATTAATAATCATAATTATAATAATAATGATGATAATAATAAGAAAAAAAGAAGAGGAAGAATAAGAATAAGAATAAGAAGTGGAAATGATAATACAAATGTATTGCGGGTTACATTTATTAAATACAATATAAGGGAAACACTTTATAATAATACTATTACTATTACTACTACTAATAATAATGATTAACATAATAATAATAATAATAATAATAATAATAATAATAATAATAATAATAATAATAATAATAATAATAATGATGATGATGATACAAATTATATATAAATACCATAGTTATAATGAGTATAATACACATCATAATACGATAGAAGAATGTTGAGTGTGAAACCCCATATAAATACAGGGTGTCTTCAAAAAATGTATTCAGCCTTTTAATCGTTATAACTCGTTCAGTTTACTGGTTTTAAATTGCAACCAAACTTGATAGAAGTGCAATAATACACATTCAAAAATACTGACAGTAAAACAAACATTTAAAATTATCTTTGTATATAAATCGCTTAATTTAACAATAATGTGAATATTAATTTCAGAATGTTCATAAACAAAATGTAACCTTCACCTCAACCCGCGTATTGATTCGGCTTAATTCATGAACATATTAGAGGAAATGTTGGAAAATGTGTGTAGATCCAATATATTATGATGTGATAAGTGTATTGAGCAGTGAGGGTTGGGGTTAAGATTTGCTTATGACCATTCTTCACTTACCCCAATAGTGTTTACGTGCATGGACATTTAATTTTCTTCGTTTTTGTTAAGTTTACTGTCAGTATGTTTGCATGTGAAGTCTTACTGTTCTATCAATGTTGATTCGAAGTTAAGGCAGTAAATTGAACGAGTTGTGAGGATTGAAACGCTGCATATGGAGGGAAACCCTATATATATATATATATAGAGAGAGAGAGAGAGAGAGAGAGAGAGCGAGAGAGAGAGAGAGATAAAGATATAGAGAGAGTAGTGTATAGTGCCCCATCTTTGCAGTTCCACCGAGAGAAAATGTATATTTAAAGAAGTGAGGCTATCAACATTTGTAAAGCACCATTTTCAACCATTGTTTGTTATTTTATTATTTAATACTTTTATAATTTTGTGATTTTATAAAGCGGTTAAAGCCACGTGCGGCTATCTTGAGATGAATTTTCAAGTTGAAAGAATGTTTTTTTAAACAGTTAAATGTGTTTGCGCATGTGCGTCGTATGTGTGTGTCTTTGCATAGCTTGTGCTTTTCTTCGTCAAAGTTATGTGTTTTTTATGTATGTGTGATTCTGACATTAATTTTTGGTCAGTTACGTGTGCGGTAGTTGAGTACATTTTGTTCAGAATGCGTAGAGTGTCTTTTAAATTTTATGACTTTGCCGGAACTCTGCCTAGTTTCGTGTGTGTATGTGTGGTTTATTTTGGTCAGCGTACGTAGGCTAGCCTCGTGCATACGTGCGCGTCTGCCTCTGTCCATACATACATATACTAACACATACACCCACAGATATACATGCACACATACTAACAGAGAGAGAGAGAGTGTGTGTGTGTGTGAGAGAGAGGGAAAAAGAGATAGAGAAATAGCGGAAATCAAGTTCAGGGGGAACAGTAGCGTATATATATATACATACATATATGTATATATATTCATATATATATTCATATATATATGTATACATATTCATATATATATACATATATATACATATATATATATATATATATATATATATACATATATACATATATATACATACACACATATATATATATATATATACATATATATATACACATATATATATATATACTTATATATACACATATATATAAATACATATATATATATATACACATATATATAAATACATATATATATATATACATATACATATATATATATATATACACATATATATATATATATATATATATATAGAGAGAGAGAGAGAGAGAGTGAGAGAGATACATAAATATATGTAATATCCCCGCACATATCACGTGATATTCGTTTACACTATTTTTCAAGATAATGCGGGAACTTTCAAGCACATGAATCTGCCATTGGAAATCACAAATAGTTGTTCACACCAGTACTTGAATGGATTGTTTTCTGTTTTACACAGTGCTAGGTCAAACTACTATCTCAATATGATTGATACGATAGCCTGTGTAGACAAGAGATTTTGAAACATCAGTTGAGGATCTTTAATGCTTCAAATTCACCACAACGTTGTTGAGAGATTTATTGTTGTTTTTCTCTTTCAATCGTTTTCTCCTACTAAAACAATTTTCCCCTCATATCTCATTTGATTTTCTTTGTTTTTGTTTATCATTCTGAAGTTTCCTCTCAGAGGATCAAACAACAAACCGCTAAAGAAAATTTTAGCAATTTTCTTTTTTTTCAACCCACCCGTTTCATTGATCAACATAATGATTCCTCTAAAAGTCATCCTACCATTTTGTTGTATGCGAAATGGACTTATGCGGCGTTATCTGGCTGCGTGAATAATTATATATATATATATATATATATATATATATATATATATATATATATATATATATATATATATATATATAGTAAGTTATGAAAATATATTTATGGCAATTAAGCTACACAGAGGCTCTTTCGTTTTATCCCCGGGGGGAATCCTAGGCTAAAATGCATGAAGATAGTTTTTCCGGGTTTTTTTATATACACGGCTAGCTAGTTAACAAATCAGATTCTTTGTTGTTCTCATAGGCAATCGTTTGGCTTCTCACTATTGTTTTATTGTTATGTTTTCTATAGAGTGGAATATATCATGTTGCTTTGTATTGTCAATATAATGGGTGAACTTGTATTTATATTCTAGGTTTTAGTTTTTGAGTTGTAAGGTTTTAGTTAATTTAGTTATTTTACTTATTTGTTTATTTATTTATGTATTGTTAGCCTAAGGAAAATTGTACTCTGTGCAGGCAGCTGTTTGCTATCCCGCTTTTACAGTTTACTAGATCTTGGGGACCTTTAAGTTTAGGATTTCAAATTTCTCATTCAGACATAATCTACATGTACTGGCCTGTCGTATTATTTTTTATTCAATTACTGGTGAGCGTACATTTTCTTTGAGCTCCCAATAGTCGTTTGCTAGTGTTGTTTTAATTTGGCGTTCTCTGTTCTAAAATGTGCTTTTGTGGTTATAATATCGGGTTTTACAATCTAGGGAAGTCATATCCACGTATTACTTCTTGTTATTCGGTCTCTTCTTGGAAAATATTGTGGCTTGGTAAACAATATTTTGGTAAGGTATTTATTTTTTAGTGGACAAAGTGTGCGATTTATGCAGTTACATCTTTTCTCTTCATTGCTAACTTGTTCATTTCTATTCGGGTGAATATTATTAGGGTTTTATTTATTTCTATTTGTAGCGTTTATATTTTTGTACCCTTAGTAATTAAAATATAATGCTTCATATTTGAACCAACCACTTAAACTTGCCAAAATAATTTTAACATAAACATTTGTTTTACTGTCGTATATATGTTATATATGTTCGTGTTCATTGCTGTTATTGATACACATTTTAACACCTTTGTTGTATACGCATATATATATATATATATATATATATATATATATATATATATATATATGTATATGTATATATATATATATATATATGTGTGTATGTGTGTGTGTGTGTAAAGACATATGTTTATTAATTGGGTCCATCTAAAATAATATTTGCAAGTATATGCTTTACATTATTTCGACTGCTTGTATATTACTACTTGTCAGATATGTCCCCCGAGTTGTAGCTGGTACTATTGAATGTACCCGTAATAGGATTGCACCTGCTGTATAGTGGCAAGTAGCAGAGCTTCACGTGCTGCCCCTATTAATCCTGACATTTTCCTGAAACAAAATCGAAACCGATTGCTACACTATATCATGGAAGTAAAAGAAAGGGTGTCACAAATTTAAACACTGAATGTATTTCCCCAACGAACACATAACATCGGTCTGACCTCAACAGAGACTTTTCATGTCTTCAAAAGACTAACAAAAACGTGTTTTAACCACTATCCCTGGAATGAATCTCATCATTTCCCACAGTATTGATTTACTCGTCTCCAGGAGTTAGGCACAAGGCCAGTTTTTATCTTACTCCCACAAGTAAGATGTGACCCAAGGTCGGGAAATAAACTTACTCCTCCTCAAAGAGAGGAGGCAAAGCCTGTGAAGGTGGACCTCCCAGAACTGCACAGGACAGCCCCATTGACCGGCGTAAATCAAGACCCGAAGGCCAAGACAACACCAGTATGGGGTGCAGTATCCATCGGAACAGATACTACACTTTGATCTTAGCCAAAAGGCCAAGGCCAGCATTTCCCACAGTAGCTACGTCTACATGAGGTAATTTATCCTAGATATTACTCTATTATCTTTATAAGCGTAGACAAGTTCAATCAGTGAATGGAAATACTAAAAGTCAGGAAACACAACTGGGAATAATATCCACTTACAAACAACCACCAAACAAGTTTAAGTGGTCACCCAAAGATAGACACCTTGATTGTAATTAGCGATGTTAACAGCACCAACCCGATCTGGTGATACCATCAGACCGAAACTAATGGCAAGTAATCAATAACACTACGTTGCCGGATTTTCAAGACTCCCGGATTTTTTTTGATTAAACTCTGACAAGAACACAGAAACGACGATATTTTTGTATACTATGTAATCTTACCTCCTTTTCTCTCAGTAGGTATGAGTTTATTGCCCGAAGCTATAACGTTCCCTAATTTTAAGTAAATGTTGCCCGATCTATGCAGATATTGTCGAGCCCCTGTAAATGCACATATATATCGGTTATCCCCTCCCTTTTATGCATGTTGTATTTATGCACAAACTTACTAAAATAAAAAAAAATCCAAGGCAAATTTAATGATAATGCAGACGCAGAATCAGCCATTTTCCAATTATACTAATTATTCTTTTTAATTCACTTACTTTTAATTTTAATTATAGTATTACACACTTTAAATTGCGAAAATTGCGAAAATTGCGAAAATTGCGAAAATTGCGAAAATTGCGAAAAGTGATTTCAATGTTTAGTTTCTCATCTATTTGGAGAAATGAAACAAAATACTAATAAAATAAAATAATTAATTTCCTTGAACACACACATATATATATATATATATATATATATATATATATATATATATATATACGTACATCAAGAAGTCTATGGACACGTGTTTCGAACGCTCGATACGGCTGATAGCCATAAACACGTGTCGATGGATGTCTCTTATGTACGTAAATAAATAATTAATTATATATATAATAAAAATAATAACACGTCAGATATGGGTGACTAAATTCAATAATCTGCATATCGTTACCCGCTTAGGACAATTGGACAAGTAATACAAAAACAATAGTGTTCTACCGCCAGTAAAACAATAAGAAACACGTATATATATATATATATGTATATATATATATAAATACCTATATATATATATATATATATATATATATATATAAATATATATATATGTAAATATACATATATATAAATATATATACATATATATAAATATATATATATATATATTATTATATATATATTGATATATATATATTGATAATCAGTTCATAGAATAGTGGATAGGCGACGCAATATGCTAGTATAAATAAGGAATCAAAATATAATTAAAGCTGTACCATATCATTTCGGTCGAATATTTGACTATATTAATTTTGCAAAATGACCTTATTTGTACTAGCATGTTGACTTGCTAATCTACTATTTAATAAACTAATTTTCCATTTTGTTTGACATTGCTATCTAATACTTACTCTCTTATATATATATATATATATATATATATATATATATATATATATATATATATGTATGTGTATGTATTTATGTATATATGCGTCTCCTTACTCTCTGTGTCCTATTTTATCACATCTAATCTTTTTGGAACTGTTTACTATAATAAATAGAAACACAAAAGAGCATTCACTCTCATTATCTTTCTTCATCACTCTCTCATTTTCTCTCTCCTTATTCTACTTATCGCCAATAAATCAGATCTTAAAAACAAAATATTTTTCAAGGTACTATTTGAAATGCATACTAAAAGCGAAAACTTCATTTTCATCGTATAGATTTCTCTGAACTTTCCTTGGTCACTGGTCACCAAAAGTGTATCAATACTACAGTATTGTTGTTACCAAACTGAGCTTGGCATAACCCTGGATCTGGTGATTTAATATTGATAAACGTATATGGCAGAGACTTACTTCGTCGAAGCAATAAAAAAGCGAATCGTTTATATATGTGCCTGCAGATATGGCAACTCTCTGAGGCGAAAATCAGCGCAAGCGTCATCGACCAGAACAAGGCTAAATCAAGCACAACATTTTAGTTTTTCACCTGAGACCGAAGAATCATAAAAATATGTAGATTTTGGTCGTCTCTAGTTTTTATACAGACTAGATGTTCAGGGGAAATATAAAAATAAAAGGTAAAGAAATAGAACGTTAGAGATGAAAAATGCTTCTTCTACAATGAAATTTCGTTTCTAAGAGTGTTATTGTTCTTCGGAAATCTTTCTTTTTAATCTACTCCTTTATTTTCGTAGATTTGATGGTGTCTGCTCCAGAATTCCTAAATATTTATAGCTCTCCGATTTGTCTAGCACCTTTATTTGCTCTTGGTTGAACAGTTACAGACCCTCTGTCGTCTCTAGTGTTTCCCCTTTTTTCACAAGCAGTTCACACATTTCTATTGCGAATTCCATTTGAATATATTGGCTTACCATTCTGGTAGTATTCATAAACTTTTCAAGTTCCTTTTTGATGTTTGCAAATAGTTTCATGTCGTAAATGTACATAAGATGGTTTATTCCTAATTTTTTGCCTGTAACCATTTAATCCGGCATGCCATTTTCTGAGTATGTAGTTGAGTGACATCGTGGCTATGATAAAAAAATAGTTGTGAATGGTTGTTCCATTGGAAACATTTTTTATTTTTATTTTTATCTCAGTCAGGTGTTTTCCCCCAGATGTCAGTCATAGTCTCGATGTTTTAATTGCTTTCTTAATCATATTAATAATCTTGTCGGGTATCTTGTATGTTTTCAAGCATTTAATTACTCATGCTTAATGGATTGATTCGTAAGCTTTCTTGTAATTAATCCATGACATGTATATGTTTGTTTGTCTGCTTTTACCTCCTTCAAGAAGGTTTGTTCTGTTTATAGCAGATAATACTTTTATATTTTCCTTTTCCGACCCCATTTTTCTTCTCATGAAGTGTTTCGCAATGTCTAGGGATTGGTAGATTTGTTCGTGTAGTTGTGAATATTTCATGTGTCTATAGTTGCTTGGGATCGTTAGCTATTTGGCATTTTTTGGTATTAAGGTAGTTTCTTCTTTGGTCGTCAATTCTTGTAAACTTTCTTTGTAGTTGCGTTGGTCTTTCATGTAGCGTTGTGAATCATTTCAAACCCGTTTGCATATATCATATTGTGGCCGGGTGTGTGAAATTTTGCCATTTTCCTTAGGATTTTCTTGAGAGTTTCTTCATTAATTTCTGTTTATGTTTCTTCTTAAATTTAGCGATGTTCGACTTTCATGTTTTTCAGCCATTTGGCATGTATGCTGTTGTATTGAGGTTTTGTTTCTGTTAAGACTGGTTGTTCTATTTTTGTTCTCCCCCTTTAACATTTGATAAAACTGTCTTTCATTGTGTTCAAATATTTTAATTTGTGTTGTTCCGATCTGTATCTCTATCGTCTCAGTCTTCCTTCTGTTGCTGTTATCTTTTGTTTTAGGTTTATATATTTTTTATTTAGTCTTTGTTTCCCTCTTCCCTCGTTTTCTTTTTCTTTCATCTTATTAACTGTAGGAGCTTCCTTCCGAGGTTTGGTGATCTGGTTTTCCAGTCTGCTTTCCTATCCAGGCTTTGTCGGTCCCATCTTTTTGCTAGCATTATGTCTATCTTTTATTTCATGCTAACTGATTTTGCTTATCCCTACACATATTAAATTGTTTACATCGGTGATAGTATCTGTGTAGATGTGTGGGAGGAGTCTGTTGACTTTTCCTGTTTCTAATTTGAATTTCTTCCAATCTTGTTTGTTTACAGATAGCATTTGTGTTTAGTCCTTATTCATAAACTGTTTGAATGTGTAAACTTCTCTTGCTTCATCTTACGTGAGTTATGTGCCGTCGTTGTCTTCAATGTACTCGCTTTCAGTGTTAATGTGTTGCCATTAGTTCACTTGCGTGCCTTCACTAAGTAGTGTTCCCTGATCTGTTAAAACATTTATATTTTGTTTGGTGTCCATATATTCTTGCTCTGAGAAAAACACTCTCTTAACGATATGTCACGCTTTCTCTGCAATCTTTTGTTGAGTTATCTGTTAGTCGATTAACATGTCTCACATATTATTAAATGGTTACCGGGGCGGTTTGCTTCTGTAGTAGCATACCGTTACCAGTCTTTTTTCTTTTGTAGTCGATTTCTTTCTGCGTCTGTTTGGTTTGTTGTTCTGTTCATTCTTGCTTTGTTATGCTTGATCGGTGTTATTTGTATTTCCAACACTCAGATCTTTCAATTAGGTTCCACTGTTTGATTTGAGTTTATGGACGTTTTACATGGTTTGTTGTTTGTGGTAACACCAGGCCCAGGCTTATGTTACCTGTGATCCTGTAACATGGATAGTGTGAATCTCATTTACATGAGAGACAATGCCCACTACAACATGACAATTTAATGTCATGTTGTAGTGGGCATTGTTAAAGACAAAAGTCTTACGAACAAAAAATGGATATTATTATTATTATTATTATTATTATTATTATTATTATTATTATTATTATTATTATTATTATTATTATTATTATTATTATTATCATTATTATTGATGTTGTTTCTGCTAATACAACGACAAACATTGGTGTTGATTTTTTTACTGTTCGTTTTTATTTTTTATTTTGTATTGTTATTATTTTATCCGCTTTAGCCATGTCAATGACCTTTCAAGCTTTATAAATGTTCTTGCTCAACGCACAGATCGGTAATACATGTGAGAAGTGCCACCTGAAAAATATAATGCGCCATCTATAACGTTATGGCGATCCGCTATATAATTTAACGCGTTCTCAACAAACTACTGTTTAATTAACACTATTCAGAGAATAATAGAATTATAATGATATCTCTAACAATTATTCAATGGATTGGTACAGTAAATGAATATGATAAGAAAGTGCGTGTATTCCATGGGATTTTATTTAGAATTCAATATCGGTTCCAGAATGTCACCACTTTCAAACAATGTCTTGTTTGTGTACTTATGAGTTACACTTCATAAAGGCATATAACTCGAGGATGATATTTAAATAAATTGATAGATCGACAGTAAAATGATGATAAATATTACAAGACGATTTAAAATGTCAACTGATTACACAGTAAAAACCACAGCTGACTCAAAAAAAGACATTCCTTGTGTCAATAGTATATGACGAATAAAAACAAAATAAGTGGATACAAAGTATGTTTATTTCTTCTAAAAATCACATTTTAGTAATAAATTACGTAATAATAGTAAGTTATTTTTAAATGACGGTATATTTTACCGTCTTAAACGACATGTCATGTTCCTGTTAAAATGAGAGAGTGTTTAAACGACGATATACATATTGCTGACAAAATACATCAATTAAGCGCTGAAGTGCTAATGAGTTTTTTTTGTAACCGCACAAGCTGATATCTGGACAAATATTTAACATTTGGCGTAAAATGTTTTTCTTTAGATGGCTTGGATTGAATTTAAACAAAGATCGATCCATTTCTACTTCTATATTTCTATATCACAAGTAAAAATGCTAATTGATTTCAACTTCCTTTTCCTTTACCCTGAAATGCTTTATATTTGATATTGGTTTGAAAACCTGAAAACATTTCATAGTGATAGTATAAAGTTATATAAATGATTTTTGGAAAAAATATTTATTCAACAAAAAAAATGTTCCAAATGTGCAGCAAATGGCATAACATTTTACATATAGATCAACCCACTATAATATATGTATCTAAACACTCAGACCATACTAGATAATCATGAAATATTTTATAAATTCTAATTAGAATGACTAGATGTATAATTTGGATAAGGCAGATGACACACCGAGGGCACTCGAACGTAACACTGAAGATACTGATTACCTATTTAGCAGGTGTGCTGATGCAACATTACACTAATGCAAACTTACAGGTGTCAACAGGCTCGTTCAGATATGTAACAAGATGCAGTTTGACACATTTTCGTTGAATATGGTATTAAATACGCATTTTGTTTGAATGTGTCATATACAAAAGAAATAGCATAACATCTAAATAAATTTGCATATACAATTATCACAATATTAAGATTTATTTATCTATATGAATAAATGAGAACGTTGTGAATGGAATGTTTATTATTTTAATCTTTATTTTTTAGTGTTGATGTAGCGAACTTTACGAACACCAGCTAGTTAAGCATGGGATATTTTTGAATTAGTTTCGCATAATATACACCCAGTTAAATAATAAATGTGTTCAGCTGGAATATTTTGAAATGTGGATTAAGTCCGATTTGTATTGGATTCTATGCCTGTATTAATCTGATGAATACCGGTTGATTGACCCATGCTCCATTTAACTGTTTCGATTTTCATATAAATCTAAACTCTACTTATTGGCGGTAGCTGAAAGCCTTTCGACCTGAACCAGTTTAAATAAGTTGGCTAAAAGCTGAATACAGAGACCATAATATATTTGCTTGGGAAAACTGATATATTTTATTAACTATATGCACTTAATGAAAGCATAGTAGAAATGTTGGTTGTTGAAAATATACGAAATATACATATAAGCGGAATCAGCAAAACAAATCATTTATAAAATGTGTTCGTTAATTTGTGAGTAGCTGACTTTAATCGTATTGATTAAAGTAAGCCGTTTTATGTCAGCTTTTTGGCCTGACGCGTAAAACTTGTGTCTGACTATAGCACGCAATATAATGTTGATGTAGGTACAGAGTAAATGTAAAATACAACGCGTAGTGCCAGGTCAACTCAAATCGCAGGAAGTCGATATGTTTCGTGGAAATATACAAGTAACCTAAATATAAGCCCGCCCTCGAGACCGGTACATGGCACGCTTTTATAATGATGACGTGAGAGTTGCGATAATTTTGAACGTCATAACTCAACGAATATAACATTTAAAATAGACGTATATGGCTATTTATCGCAGTTGCGTCTCCTACACCTACTTTTCTCCTAATCCATCTATCTCTTCTTAATATACCCCCACATTCACACGCACACACACACACATATAAATATATATATATATATATATATATATATATATATATATATATATATAGGTAGAGAGAATAAGAGAGAGAGAGAGAGAGAGAGACATTAATAGAAATAAATAAAGAGAGAATAAGATATATATATATCTATAGAGAGAGAGATAGATAGATAGACAGATAGATAGATACGTATATACGTGCATACATAAATAATACATACATACGCCCTCCACACACATATATGCAAGCATGCATGCATACATACATACATATATACATACATACACACACATAGCCTGCACTCTACCATAAGGTGAATATATATTTATATATATATATATATATATATATATATATATATATATATATATATATATATATATATATATAAGTTTATATCAATATACATTACATAAACCTAAAAGCAAAATGATTCCCGAGCAGATTGAGCTTTAATTACAGAAACGGTCAACGCTTAGCATTAAATAGAGCTTAAACAATAACAAATAATTATATTTGAAGCTCCTCGTTAAAAAGTAGAGCACTGTAAATGGTAGTAACAACACAGCGTGACGTCACTGCTTTATATGCATAATTCCGTCATTATAGAAGTTGAATGCCTGTACGTCTCGCCGCCTATAAAAGTGTTAAAATTATCATTGTTTATAAGCTGTTCAGAACTGCCCTATCGGTTAGCGACGTTAGATTGGGGTAGAAAAATACTTGTAATCCAGGGTTTCGAATCGTGTGACCGGTGGTGAACAGTCGTACTTCTCTCTCTCTTTCTATATATATATATATATATATATATATATATATATATATATATATATCGTACCATCAAAGACGTTTATCAAATTAACAAAGAAATAAGTATCTTTATTCTTGTTTTTTGATGAAAAAAAAAAAAATGACTCAATACTGGTCACCCCTGAAGAAGGAATGTTATTCCGTAATCGATAGGATTAATGTAAGAAAAAAAATAATAAATTAATCTTGTATTGCTAATTTGGCTTTTATTTCAATTTTATTAACTTTCCATGCAATACTTAAAACTTGAACGAAAAACACACACATTACTCGACAGCGTGTCAACGCATCTCTCGTTCGACACCGGTTTTGAATCCTACCCGCCATTTCATAACATCAAGGCGATGACGTCGTACCATCAAATACGTTTATCAAATTAACAAAGAAATAAGTTTCTTTATTCTTGTTTTTTGATGAAAAAAAAAAATGACTCAATACTGGTCACCCCTGAAGAAGGAATGTTATTCCGTAATCGATAGGATTAATGTAAGAAAAAAAAATAATAATAAATTAATCTTGTATTGCTAATTTGGCTTTTATTTCAATTTTATTAACTTTCCATGCAATACTTAAAACTTGAACGAAAAACACACACATTATATATATATATATATATATGTAAAGTTGAGTGTTAAAAATAGACTGTCAAGAAGCTCGAACACTGTCGACTGTTTTTTTTATCCGTGTCCGCTTCTACCATTAATTACGTTACTGTTTCTGATGGCCGAGTGGATATGGCGACTACTTGCGCATCATAGGCTAGATCTGTGAACCGAGTTCGCGCCTCCCGACTGTCTGAAATTGTTACTTTCATTCAGTGATGAGAGCAATAAGCTTTTTACGCAAGCGTCAGTAAGTATTAATAATTTAATTGTTATTTATGAATATTATATATATTTATATATTTATTTAAGAAAAAATAAAATAAACTTACATAATAATCCGTACCCAAGCCAAATCATGCGCTTTATAATTATTACATACTTTGTAGTCTAAACAAAAGTTCAGATAGTTTACTATTACAATTTCTTCATTTTCACAGCCGAAATGTAAACACTAACATTCGTCAAATGAAGAATTAGTAGAGTCACAAAGGTATTCGTTCATCACTCGAAAGTAATATGTAGCAGTGATTATGAAAAACTGAAAACAGTTTAAAAAAAACAAGCAGCCTACAAATAAATACCAATGTGTATGTAACAAGTCAGACATTTACTCATTTACTATTAGAGTAAGAAAAAAAAACAGAGAAGAGCTCCAAAAACTCGAAATAACTGAAAAAAATACTTAGTTATTTTTTTTTATTTTTTCGGTACTCTTTTATGTTTTTCGTCAAGGGAAGCACCTAGTAATCTAGCTATTGCATCTTTGACTTGTTCAATTAACATCTGGTGGTCAAGTGGATATCGACACGGACTGAACATCTAGGTGTTGTATTTTCGAATCCAGTCCACTGTCACTTAGGGATGTTGGCAACTTTCTCGTGATCCTTCCCGTAAGTATCCGATGTTTTTCCAGAAATATTTCTAACTAGGAAAATGTTTTTCCAGAAATATTTCTAACTAGAAAAACATCAGGGAAACTAATGCCAACACCAGACTCATCTGATTCGCACGAAAGAAGAAGTAACATATTTCTACATATTTAATTATGGAAACTGTTTTGACTACTTTTATAATCATATGTTGTTTATACTATGTTAAATAGATAGCAGTAGAATCATTTACACAGCTTGTCTAACATATCTCTATAGTTATAATACTAAAGACCACATTGACAAATTGAAACATTATAAATGGCGAATCAGTGTTGTGGTAAACTCACATGCTCCAGCATATATACGTTTTTTTTAACTAAAAAGTGACCCCCTATAACAACCCGAAAGCCACTCGAGTATAAGGGTTGGTGAGTGTCAGATAGACGGTGAGGCAATACCGAGATGATCGGTAATGATTGTCAAAGTTTGTCAAAATTTGATTATTAAATAGTATGGCTTAACAAGAATTCGTTTTCATTGCACTTGTAAGCGACAATGTTGTAGTCAGCTGGGAAGCAAGCCAGAAATATTAAGTTTCACAGACGGGTAGTTCGAGGAGAGAAACTCTGCTCATAGAAGTTTTGTTTAGCTTTAGGCACAGAGATAGAGAAAGGGAAATGATTTACGGTGGTTCTAGCTAGACGTGTGTTTGTTGTAGATGTTTTATGCAGTTTATTTTTTGTGCACATCCGGGTTGTTGACACAGGCGCAGTGTTCACTCACAACATCCAGCTTTCGACAGCGCCTGACATATTTTAGATAACTATTACGTGAAAAACTTATTTAAAAACATTGATATCCTGCTATCACGAATCACGCTTTTTTCGAAACTGTTTTAATTTTTCGTAAATAAATTTATATTTAGCTAAAACATTATTTGATTTCATTTATTTTTGGTAAACAACACATAGGAATTATATCGTTTACACATTTCGCTTGGAATTTTGAAAATATATCAATTAAAAATACATACACTATAATATATCGTGGACGTATGGAGCTGAAACGCATGGTTTAATGTGTTTGTTTTATTTTTTTCACCAAAAACAAGGCATATTGTCACTGATACGTTGGGGACAATTTTGATTAGGGACATTATTTATGGAAGCATCCGAAAGAGTTATGTAGCAAGATGTTTGTTCACATTAAATTTTAATTTTTGCGTGTTGGCACAGTCGAGAAAATAAAGAACATGGAGAGGATTCTAAAGGCAAGTGGCCAAGGAAAGAGGCTATTAAAGTAGATGTCCGGGAATCTCGTGAGCTAAACGGTGAAGGGATGAAAGTATGATGCTAGTGAGGTTGGTCGGAATAGTTTTGTTGAAGGGATACAAGTGCAGTTTGCTTGTCAAAAGACATTCTGTCAACGTACTTGTAAAAAAAGTGATGCAGCAATGTGGCGTTGGGGCAGAGGTTGGAGCATGATAGAATGTGCGGGACCTACTAAATCAGATACTCGTGTTTGTATCCTGTCCAAGAGAAATACTGTGATACTGGCGGGTGTGAGAAGATTTCTAGTTCACCAGAGTCCTAGTGTGAGTTTAAAGCAAACCTATTGCTAAGCAGTTCAGTCTTACCGTTAAAGCGATAACATAGTTGTTGGATACCGGGGAAATTGAAGCCTATTTTTCACAACACTATTATAGATTTTTCAGAAATCACGCGTCACTAATTTCTGTGGTTCAATACGCTTTTTGGTTACCTTAGTAAAGCTACAGTTAGAAACTGCTTACAGTGGGTTTTTATGCTTTCAATGTTTGCCCATGAGTTGTAGACGTATATTTCAACCGGCCGAATGCTTGCTGCCTATGCGCAATAGCAGACGCAAAGTTTCTAATGAACTATTGTAGAAAGTTGAACTAACTATGAAATTATCACGTTGGAGCAAATGTTTGTATGCCTACTTCCATCTAGTAAGATACCTTCGTTGTACACTTTTATCGGAGAGAGAAAATGTTTTATTCGAGGCTGCATCTTGGATGAGATCATTAAGGGGTTCTCAATACTCATATTTGTAATATTACGGATGTTAGAGTAACTGGATTGGGGACGGATGTTTATTGCGATATCAACCATTATCACTCGAGAGTAAGCATTCCCGAGTATGCTATGGACATATGTCAGAGAAGGTTTGGGCTGTATTTTTAAATAATGGGTGGCGAAGTTAATCTTGCTTGTTCTCACGAGTTGGGGCACAGGTCGAAAAAAGGGCAGTTGTAAAGTTGAAGTTTGTGAAAAGAGATGTGCAACAAACTAGATCTGTGAAGCTCAGGAAATCAAGCATCCTTGTCCCTGGGTGCTTGGATCCAAGGAGAATAAGTCGGCTATAAAATTGGAATGCCAGCTTAATATTAGTAACAATTCTGCTAAATTAAAGTCACTTCTCTATTTAAGACTTTATTTCACCGAAATATCAAGTATTATATTCAAATCTATAAATCACTATATGAAAAGTTATATGAAGTTATACATATTCTTTAATAAATTCCGATCGTTACATACAATTGTCAGAAAATAAGTTCAGTACTAGAGTATCCAAACAGGAAACGTATGGGAATGTCTTATGGATCTTTGTTCTATTTAACCTACCCAACATGTTGCCGGACGACATATTATTTCTTGAAAATATAAACATTTTCTGCATGTTACCAATTTTCAACGATTTTTCTATCGCTGTAGTCTAAGATTGTCTATTACATATTTAACATCTTAAGTTGGGAATATATGCCACTGTTGAATTGATGTTATAATAGAACACCTACTCTAATTTACAGTTCAAGGTAAGTGAATATTTTATGAATTTAACAGGATCAATAATTCATACTGCGGTAAGAAAGAGATTTGCTAACCTCAGAGTGGAGAAAAAACATCTGATAATATGTAGGATTTTGTTAAGATGTTCTACTGATAAGCAATTCACTTTAATAACGTAGTAAAACAATTGTCTATTAAATTTTTCTTCATGTGTATACACCCCTTGTTAGATACATCTGCAATTGTTGATTTTTATAACTGCACTACTACTATCATCAGATGTTCAAAACAAATACGTATTCTGAAGAGATATCGCGCGAAAAATAATTCAGATGACGGTTAGACACTAAAGTGATCAGGTTGCCCGGACAGTTCGTGCTGATTTTTAGTTCTTTATGTTTCGACATATTAGAACATGGCCAATTATGTAGATATATAATATATACATTTCTCGTTAGAGCATACTTCAAGCTATCTCCTGAGAACTAATGTTAAAAGTTATTTAACTTGTGTTTATTTTAAGGCTGTCTGAAAATCAAAGATTATAAGACCTCTTTTTCGGCAATTAATGCTTTTCTATTGCCACAAAGGCTTAAATGTTTTGTAAACAACAGAGAAGCAATGTGTGGTGTACGGTAAAGTGTACAGTAGTGGTTTGTAAAGTTTAGAGTTGGAGATTTTGGTGTAAATTATGAAGAATGCATCAAACTCGATATATGACGAGCCAATATAGATATTAATTGAGAGGGCAACACATTATACGACATGGGAACTAGAAAGTCTTAACATGTCAATACTCACCATTAATGTGCTTTTAGTAAAACTTGGGTACAATTATCGAGAATAATTTTCTGGTGTCGCATAGTTTGGTTAAAAGGATTTCGGATCCTATTTCCATCTCTATAAACAATAAAATAAACACCGCGAATTGTTACAGGCGATGGAATAAGGATCATTTATTGTAATGTGAGAAAATGATCATGTAGTAACCGACAATTTATTCTGTAAGTCCTTCACACAACTGGATGAATAATAAGCAGAGGTTTAAGGAAAACACGCCCACGACTGTCCTGTATTCTGTCACAATATTACAAGATAACACGTGTCTTTGGTGACCAGACAAAAATGATTTAAGTTTAGCTGATATATGTTACCCTATGCTCTCTATTGATCAAATGTTACTCTTTCATATTTACATTTATTCAGATCTTTGCGGAATAATCTCAATGGTCAAATTTTAAATTTTTCAGATGACGTACCAAACATTTTGTACGAATTCTGTGCCATGTTATAATCGCATTTCGGGGAAAATCTATTTTTTAAGTAAAAACTAAAGATATTGGGGAATGTTGTGCAATGAAATGGTTCAGATATGGTTGATTACATTTTTAATATCATATTATTGTTTTGACGTTTAATCTTATTTAGTAATGACCACTACATTCCTGGACAACTTCATATTTTCGTCTAAAATTATCAACAAAAATGCTCTCAACAATCGTAGAATGTACGCGTTTTTTATGTTTTTATATACATATTCAGCATCAGCATGTAAATAAAATCCCAGGGATATAATGAGGACATCTTAAAATACATTCTAGTTCGTTTGATGGTTCGGAATTCATTTACTTTTTCGCAGATCAAACAATTTTAAATGGTCAGCCAACAAAAAAATGTAATCGATAACATCCCATTATAACAAGATAGTTTTCAGTAATCTCTGACAAACATTATTTTGTATGCAAAAGGATAAATTTACATTTGCCTTTAATGGCTATGTGTTACGCCAAGGAAAACTATTTAAAACGTCCATTTGCAATAAAATGTGTTTGATCGTAACATACAACTTCCATATATTCTAAGAGATAACCTATGTTAAATTTATGAGATTTTTGTAATGTATATAAATATATACATTCATATATAGACATAATTATATAGCTCTCTATATAAAATTATGCATATGTATATATATACACATATATATATATATATGTATATATATATATACAAATATATATATATAAGGAGAGAGATAGATAGAGACAGAGAGTTGTAAGCATATACACATACCTGAGAAGCTATACATCAGCAATATATATATATATATATATATATATATATATATATATATACATATATATATATATATATATATATATATATATATAAATGAATATATATATATATATACATATATATATATATAAATGAATATATATATATATATATATATATATGGTAAGTCAATGAAAATTGATTAGACCTGCAAATGGACGAAAATCAATATTTTTAGTTGTTTAAAACAAGGAGCAGTTTTTAGTTAATAAAAAACATTTATTTTTCTTCTCTTTCTTTTCTTAAGCCAGGTTTTTAAAAGCAGAGGAAAATTAAGATTGATAAGTTGACAGAAGATTACTGTCAAAGTTCTAAATTTGAAAGAGTTTTTAAAACAAAATTAAAGTTCAAACGGGTATGAGAATCACCAATAACGAAATCCAAACAAGCGTGGGGTACAGAAATATTGGTAAATCCAGAGGAATCTGTATAAAAATCCAACGACGACGATTCCACCTAGGTTTGTTGTCCTTATTTCACAATAGGTCCAACTCTCTAAAAGGTTACCTGTTAGCTATAATTTACACAAATATATATATATATATATATATATATATATATATATATATATATATATATATAATATTTGTTGTTGTTTATTATCTATGTACGTATACGTTTCGTCCCTTTTCAATCAGGACTCATCAGCATAGAGATATGACTATTCACTACCGGTCGTACGATTCGAAACCCTGGATAACAAGTATTTTTCAACTTGCATCCAACGTCGTTAACCGCGCGCCGAATATTTGAATAGCCGATAAACAATGATAAATTAACACATATAAAAGCGGCTTGATGTCGAGGCATTCTACTTCTATTAAAGAAGGAATGATGCATTTAAAGCAAGTGACGTCATGCTGTGTTTGTACTACCATTAAGAGTGCTCTACTTATTTTTTCACGAGGAGCGACAAATATAAAATATTTGTTGTTGTTTATTATCTATGTACGTATACGTTTCGTCCCTTTTCAATCAGGACTCATCAGCATAGAGATATGACTATTCACTACCGGTCGTACGATTCGAAACCCTGGATAACAAGTATTTTTCAACTTGCATCCAACGTCGTTAACCGCGCGCCGAATATTTGAATAGCCGATAAACAATGATAAATTAACACATATAAAAGCGGCTTGATGTCGAGGCATTCTACTTCTATTATATTGTATGTGTATTTAGGCAGAATTTTAATTATGTCAAACATTATTGAATAACACGGAGTGTTTTTGCTGTATGAGTTTTTATTTTATTTTTTACATTTTTCGAATAGTACATTTAGCATTGGGGCTACATTTGTGTATGCTAGTTCCGTTGGTTACTAGTTCCATTTTCCCTTCCTTTCTCGTGAGTAATTTCATTTTGATTTGTCAAATGATCACCAGTTGGTGTTAGTCTTGGTGTCTGTACAACTACGTTTTTACTGTTGGGTTTTCTTAACGGCTAATAATATACGACTTTTAAATACTAATGACTAGTCTTCTCAGTTAGAGTTATTTTGTTTTATTTTTTTTAATGTTAAGTATTTGGACATGAAGCCAAGTTGGGCATCTGGAGAGACACAAGTTAAATGACACCGTATTCTTATATTGAGGTATCGTAAAATATATGTTTATTTATGTGACTTGTGTATTTGGTAGTTATTTTCCGCTGCCTATTTTTAGCTTTGAAGAGAATATAACACGCCGCCGATAGGAGTGGCTAACAATGCAGGAATCGATTGAAAACGGAATGTCCTGTATATTCGATTGATAAAAAACGTTATTTTCTCATGCTGAAGCATAATGTTCAATTTTAATCAAACCTGTTTAATTCTATTGTTGTTAACATATTTACTTCGATATTTTAATAAGTTTTCGTTCTATACGCATACAGATTTATAATTATAATCATGTTATAGTTTACACAGCAATTCGTATATCGCAGAAATAATTGTATATAAATCAGTCAAATTTAATCGATTCAACTGTAAGATACTTAACTCGTTAAACTGTAGTATTCTAAACCTATTCAATTGATAGTATGTTGCTGAAATTTTTAGGTGAGTGTTGGTATTTTTTATTTTTTGGAACATTGAGACTACTATCCGTATCTGTTCGCACAGAACCAGTCCGCAACAGATATGCTTGCTAGGTATGAATAATCTCTTAGTGACAGTCCTCTTGAGGTTTAGGCTTCAAGTTTAGTTTAGGCGATACTAAGAAATACGTATTACTTAAACCTTTTACCCGCTCTTGGGTAACGGAAAGAGAGCTAGCTACCCTAATGTATCGAATAAAGGGTCTCGTTAGTAATTCCGTACATATTCCAGAGTTCGACATAAAGTTTTACGAGCTTGACGAAACGCAACTTAAGAAGGTTTGATGTAACATAAACCGAATCGTTGTTAGAATAACATAGAAAATGAGAACTGTAGTTCAAATAATACAAAAAATACAAATCTTGCAAATTAATGAGATTTTAAACAGACACATATACAGTTCCTAAGCGAGTCAATGTACGAGATTTTTAACACAAGCAAGCTATGAGATTTCAAACCTAGTTGATCTAGATTTTAGTCTATAAAAAAGAAAATATCATAGTTTTTAATTCATGGAAAAATTTATCTAAAAGATAACTGTTAATGTCTTTATTACTGAATTTTGAATAACGAAACAAAGGTGATATTTACAAAATTTTAAATTACATCTTTTTTATATAGACTCTGGAAGGAAGCGATATTGTAGTATACATGGGATAAGATGATAAATAAATCTTCAGAAAAGAAGTCAAGTATTAATCAGAGAATATGAAGAGGGATAATCCATGCCTTCCAATCAATAAATCGACGTTCCTGCTACGTTTCAACATTGCAAAATTCATAAAATTAAAAAATAAATTAGTTGGCACTATGTTACAAAATGCAGATACAATATAGAAAGACGGCCATATAATAGACATTTCACATAAAAAAATAATTGAATAAAAATATAATTAGAAGAACTACAAGAAAATACATATAATATTTTTTCTCAGAGTAAATAAAACAGTTATTTGAACTAAGCCATTGTCGGTGCACAATGAGTTTATTTAAAATATTATTGAATATTTTGAATAACCTTTATTAAAAGGAGTGGATTCAGCAACCTCGTAATTCTCGCTTCTCTCATTTTGTCCTTACGTCCTAAAATTCCATGAGCGATTGTTCTAACAAAGAGGAGGAATTGCTGTTTTCTGGGTCGCAATCTATCCATCTAACACCTATTGTTGGCTGGTGTTTGACCATGAAGTGTTTTTTTTTCTTACATGACGTGACCTTATGTCCTGTCTCGAGCGACTCCCATAAAAAAGAAAAAAGTTTCAGAAATGCAGTCATTACTTTATCAACATTATGATTTTGCCAACTACAATAATCTAATTTAAACCCCTATTAGTGACATTATTATTATCAAACATATTGTCATACAATTAATTAGAATAATAAATCTAGCTACAATGTTACAATTATTTAGAATCCTTATATGAGAAAGAAGGTAATCGTGTATATATTCTCTGCATTATCCGTGCCGATGCTTCGAATAGCCGTTTTACGTATTACAAATACCGCCTTCTTGATAATTGAGTCATGTGTACATCTAGACATACATGCTCAAACATAAATGAGTTGAAAATGTTGCCTCATTTATATAAACACAATCATGTCTAAGCATTTTATCAAAATAACAGCTATATGATAGAACTATCCTCAAAATCAGGGTATGATATTTTAGCTTCTTTCTTTCCGCAGACCATTTGTGCTTGGAATTACCTGCCTGATTCCTGTTTACCCGACCGTAACAATGTTTACTTATTTAAATATAATGGGAACGTATGGCGTCCTTATAAATTTGGTTTCTATAAAATTGGATCTTATCACAGTAACTTTTACTGACCACTGGGTGAATAGAAGTAAATAATTAGTCATTAAATAGTTTTTATGATAGAAGTTTAAACTACCATACGTCTCTCTCGTATTCTGAAGTACTTTACTTGTGTCACTGTAGACGGCTGGGGGTGTACTACCACAAAAATGATTATTATTTTTATTACAAATTCTGCGAGAATTTTACGTGAAGCGTAGTATCGATCGCCTATGCTCTAACATTCATTATCCCATCCAGATATGACTAGAGTTGTGACTTGACAACAGCTATAACTTAAACATCTTGTCTGTCCGAAAAAAAGCCAGAAAACGAAAAGTTTTCAGAAAAAGATGTTTTGAAAATTTTAACACTCTCCCTGATTTATGTTAGGATTCAAAGAGAAATAACTCCAACATTAATATATTTATCCAAAGATTCTTCCTCAAATATTGTCTACTATATATATAATATAAATTATAAAAATACAACATTATATCAAGAGCTATCAGGTTATTTTTACTCCAACATTATTTCTTCAGCAAATATTAAACGTAATTTGGAAACACGCTCGAGTGACTAAGGTTAATAGAGTGGTGAGTTTAGTAGCCTATGTACTTATTTACTCACTCTCGTCAAAGGTACAAAGGAAAAATAACTCCATGCATTTAAGCCTGAATATTCCCCCTGGGATGAAACGCGGAGGCCTGTGTGTAGATTAATTGCCATAAATATATTTTCATAGCTTACTACCTAGCTTTACTTACGTATCGAGCAATGTTGAAGTAAATACTGAAAATTGATACATAACAAATTATATCTCCTTATAAAATTGTATGTGGATACATGAAATATATATATATATATATATATATATATATATATATATATATATATATATATATATATAGGCTTTTGGCTGGGATCACATTGTAGTATATGCTCCGATGGATAGTACACCCCATAAACCGGTACCGTCTTGGCCTTCGAGGCTTGATGACACCGGTCCAAGCTTTGTCTCCCCTCTTTGGGGAGTCGTAAGTTTATTGCTCATCGCTCATGGAATGTGATGACTAAAGGACACAATAATGGAAGCGGAAGTTCCTAGACTGTCGACGCTTTGCGCATCCCTTCATCACTTTAAGTTGGTGTGGCACCATTTACTATAATCATAAGAAACACCGACCATTCGTTAACCTTCTAACTATTCGTTTTGACTCTCTCACTGTCTCCTTATTTTATTCGCCTGATCGCCGAGAAATCGAACCTAAATAATAAGATAGTTTGCAAGCTTTTATTTAGAACGCTTGATAACATCGAAAGGACGTCTATTTTTTCGCATTAAACATCTCTAAACTCCAATGCACTTAATTGGTCATTCGTCACACCAAGCGTATGGATAATACAGTGTTTCTGTTACCAAACCTTCATAAAAATAAGATCTTTGTCAAACTTTTATTTAGAACGCTTGGTGAAATTGAAAGACGTCTATTTTATCACATTAGAAATGTCTAAATTCCCATTTACAAAATTGGATATTGGGCATTTCTCTTACTAAACCTAGCTCGACACATATCTGTATTAGATGATATAATAGTTGTAAAAGTGTCTGGCGGAGACTTACTTTGTCGAGGCAAGAGATAAAGACACTTCTTAATATGTTCTTGTTGATATGATAAACTTCCGAAGTGAAAGTCAGTGCATGCGTCATCGGCCATAACGAAGTTAACTCACGTGAGAACTTCCGATTTCTCAGTCGAGGTGGATTCTGGCTGAGGTCCAATTTTATTTCGTCTCTAGGACTGATGCAGACGTAACACGTTGTTCGGAGAGAAAAAGAGAAAAAAAAGGAAATAGAATGTTAGAGAAAGAGAAGAAGCTGTTGTTTACTGTGTACGCGTTGGTCACCAACGGTCGTAAATTCCGCTTACAAAAGTCTTTTTTTATATTAACAAGTTACAGGGTATCTCGTCGACTTTTGACATTTAGCCAGACACGCGTGAACGCGCGCACATACAGTGCATACGGCTTTCTATTATATAGTAGGTTAAGTGTTTTCCTCAACGATGGCCACTTTGGTGTCAAAACTAATATAAATAATTAAAAGTATGTAAACAGTGCGTATTACGTTGTCCGCTGTAGTAAGTGTAACGTGTAATGCAGCCTCTTTCAGAAAATAAAATGGCTTTCGAAAACATAGGCACCATTCTATCTTACATTTCGATAATAATCAAGTATGTTTTATTCCTTTATTCGACAGTATATAATACTACTACTACTACTACTACTACTACTAATAATAATAATAATAATTATAATTATAATAATAATAAAATGTTTGAACATCAAAACACGGAAAATGCTTACAATTTATGGTGCTTTTGCAAAGAAAGAAGATACAGATCGATTGTATCTACTTAGAGAGAAACGTGGCCGATGTTTACTTAGTGTTGACGATGTCGTGAATAGAGATGAAGGTTGTCTATATAAATACATTTCTGAAGAATGAGATTCTTTTTAGTGGAGTGATAATTAACGAAAATACTAAGTACTGCGGTGAGAAAAATCAAAAGTAAAAAGAGAGAGGGATACAATTATTTAGAAAGAAACTGCATAGTGTAGTATATACGAATATTGCATTTAGAGATAATGCCAGCTAGAATTGGTTTGTCAGGGGTGATCTCAAAAGATTTACCGAGTGCACCTTATTGGCAGTCCAGGAACAAGCCACCCTCACTAGGTTCATCAAACATTACATTGACAAAACTGCAGAATCACCGATATGCCGATTGTGTAATAAAAGTAAAGAAACCTTAGTGCATATTGTTTCTTAATTCCCTTTGCTAGCACAACCAATATAAATAATGGAGACATAACAAAGTCGCTCAGGTACTAAACTGAAGTATATGCAAACTTTATGAATTGGACCCCAGTGAGTATTGATTTACTCCTCTCCAGGAGTTAGGCACGAGGCCAGTTTTTATCTTACTCCCACAAGTAAGATGTGACCCAAGGTCGGGTCGGGAAAGTAGGGTTTAAAAATTGCCTGGGAAGCCTTGTCGGCATTCCCCGGTAAAGGCGCCTGAGTCAGTAAGCAATAAACTTACTCCTCCCCAAAGAGGGGAGGCTAAGCCTGGGAGGGTGGACCTCCTAGAACTGCACAGGACAGACCCATAGACCGGCGTAAATCAAGCCCCGAAGGCCAAGACAATACCAGTCTATGGGGTGCAGTATCAATCAGAACAAATACTACACTTTGATCTTAGCCAAAAGGCCAAGACTTGGAAGTAGATAAGGACGAACTCATGGAAACAAGAAAATCTAACGTGATTTGAAAAAAAGATGCCAAATTGTACATTTAAGGGGTAACTTTCCTAAAAGCAGAACAACTAAACATAGGTATGGTGTTTGCCTGAGAGGTTAAATGAATCCTGAACATGTAAAACAGGTTCCGATATCAATAAGTGTGGGAGAACTTGTCACATTTGTGAATAACCTAGAAATATGACTAGGATAAATTTCAATCAAAAGGGTAGAATTGACATGATAAAACGCGCAGCACTGATGAACATAATTTAACTATAAAATCACGTGACATAACGTGACGCCAACTGACGGCATGTACCGAGGATTTAGGGTATCAGCTAGACCATCATCCTTTGTTCTGTTGTATGGTAGTCCGTAGAATGTCCCATATATCTTTAATTTATTTCCGGTATCCTCTTTCTGTAAAGTAGCGACTTTTGTAGTATCATTACATTAACACTCTGTTCTATTTTGTGGCCTATTTCTTTCTATGCCTTTTTGGTTTGTTTTTTTCATGCTTGCTCTTTTGTGTTTTGTTCGTGTTTTTGTTATACCTGGAATTTAATGGGTTACTTACCTGTTTTTTTTTTGTCTGTGATCTTGTTCCTGAAATTAAAGGTGTCAAAACTCGCAGGATACGGACCGAGTACCACGATGTTGGCCATCGAAGGAGCACCTGCCCTATTATGACATTCAGCTCTTTCTTCTGAGTCCCACGGCGTTTATTTATATTTGTAGACATTTATCATGGTTTGGTGTTTGTGGCAACACCAAACGCAGGCTTCGTTTATCTGGTAATCTGCCACATGGAATAGTGTTTCTCTCATTTTCCTGAAGTTCAAGGAGCACTATCACACATACATGAAGACATATTTACGAAAAATTAAAATAAAAATAAAAAATGAAAATATATAAAAAAAATAAAACTAAATAAATAAATAGATTAATAAAACAAAAATTAAATTATGTGAATAAGAAAATAAGTATATAAAATGCCCTCCACCACAAACAAAATTCTCAATAATAAATTATATATATATATATATATATATATATATATATATATATATATATATATTACCTAATTACCTAGCATGAGTTTTCTACAAAAACACGTAAATAATAATAAAAAAAACGAAAAACCTCTCCCATGTTTACATGATAGATTGATGCCAAGTTATCAAACGTTCGGTCGAAAAAAAAATAACGGGCACTTTTATTCTTGCAGGTGACTAATTACTTTTTCTTTTGGGATTTCAATTACTTTCAACTCAAACAAAAAGAAAAACATATTATCTCCCTAACCCTAAGTGAAATCTCAGAAGCTTGTTATTAGTTAACATAAACATTCACAGTGAATATAACATGTGTATATCTGTCCATAAACGTCTTCAGTCGGTACGCTCGAGAGCGTTATATTTAATCATTGTTATTTTTATTTGAATGCATGTTTTACTACTAATATTTAGTTTTGTATAAGTCTTTAAATTCCATCCCGAGTGCGGCTCGTAATCATGTATACAATGAAGTGTCTTGAAACATTAACTGAATATAGAAAAGGTAATGCACATTTTAAAATTGTGTTCTGTAATAAGACAAACACTCTCGATGTTACTACCATAACAACATACATAAAAACAGTAATCAAACGTATAGGATCATCACGCTTGGAAAGTCTAAAAATAGATAACTAGAAACAACATTAATTCATAACGTGTATCTAAAAAACAGATAGCTACAGAATGTAATTATCAACAAATCATAGTGTGAACTATTACCAATCTAGGATAGTCTGCAGAAACACACTTCATATATCGTTAAAGATAGATAAAGTCTCTAAGGGTGACACGAGACTACCGCCATGGTCATTAGCTAAATTGTCTTCCCCAGAGAAAAGATGATACACAAAGTCGTCTAATGGGAGTAAAACCGCGTGTCTTAGTGATGTAAATATCTTAAATAAGTAATGATAATAACTCTTAGTTATATATTTGCAACGCAACTTTTGATATTTTCTTAAAGTCGCTATACTTAAACTAATATTCTTATTATTTTACATATTACAACTCTTGAATAAAACTAATATCCCAACTATTAAGTTATCAAGAAACAATAGCATATATCGTTGAATAAGAATAAAAACTTGTTACATTATTCTCTTATTATAATTTATAACACGCGTTTACAATAATTATTGCGATAGAAAAATAACTAAAATATATTATATCGTTTAATATAAATCACACAGGATCGTTTAATCCCTGATAATATTGTTAATTTGTAATTGTGTATAATTCATGGAAACCGGTATTTACAAGAAAGTACATATACAAATTTAAAGCCCCAAATTTCACCCACCGAAAGGACAGCGGAATGAACTTTTACAAATGAGCTAGTACAAGTAGGAAACTATGATTCCGTCGTGACTCCAACTCTTAACATATTCTTTCTTGCTCTATCGATTTTGAAACATTTCCATGCGGAATATATTTAAGTAGCATAAGTTTCCTCGTGATATAAATAGAAACACGTACCAAGGTGTCACTAGCTTGAGGGAACAAATTATATACTGCATCCCTGATGGAATGGTGTTGTCACGTTCACTGGCATGTATAAAGAATCCCGAAGAAACGTAAGAAGACACATTACTAGCTTTGTCTACCAAAACGGCTTCTTAGCATCTGCTATGTTTTAAACAATGTATTTCAATCATAAAGCGAAAAAAATGTATATACTAAGAATATATAATAATTCTAAGAAACTATGTGTCAGTACCATTGGTATTTGTAAGAAAATAATTGTATGAGAAAGAATCGGATTCAAATCGCGATAAAAGTCAGTGTCAACATTATGAGGCTATGACTAAAAAAAGTTTTTCATTTCAACACTCTACCCCCCCCCCACACCCAAATCTAATTTTATATAATTTGGTGTTGGCATAACTTTTATTTGCTTTTAATTAACATAAGCCTTTAGACGGAGTTTAGATTTTATATGTTCGAGCTTTTATTTTTAATTTAACTGAAATTGGATTTATCGAGTTTTTCATTTAAACTATTCATATCTTTATAATAAAATAAATTTATTTTCCTCTGATATGATTGGCGGTGATAGTTTTCTTAAATAAAACTGCATCAATATGCAGGTTTTTTTTAGAAAACTAGCACCGCCAATCATATCTGCTTTATGAACTATTATATCCTAGTCATTGATTGTGTTCTCGGAAAAATGTTTTATTTTGTCCACTTTCCATCGCTTTCACGAGAGCGCTTCATCTGACATCGTCATTCATACCGGCAATTGAAGGATTATTTTCGATTATCCTATTGTATCTTTGGTACTTTACATTCTGTACTAAAATATAAAACACCATCTTTAATTAAACTTTCTTTCTCTTGAGACCTTTTCATTAACTATTTCAGAAACTTCGTCTTCCATTTTCGAATACCAGAATATTATTTAAGAAGATGAGAAGAATTGTTTGCTTGTTCGGTAAAAGTCACCTCCATTATTTAATTTTATTGTTTATTTAATTTTGATGTAAATTAACCTTTTTTGAATCATAGGATGTATGTAAAAAATAACGTCGCGTCACCCGAGCACATACAATAATTTTCTTCTTTTTTTCTATAAGGTACCGATATCCAGAGAATTCCACATACTTTGGTGAAAATAACCATTAAATTTTGTTTCACAGCCAGAGTAATTAATATTAATATTTTTTTCTAGCAAGAAATATATTTCTTTACGGATAATTTAGCTTTGCAGTCTGATGCATTTATACTGTTACCCATGTTACCAGTTTTGATATGATACTGCACGAAGACGCTCACTATAAAATTCTGGTAATATATAATTGAACTACCGACCCATCATCAGATTGCACTAAGAAGTACACTACGTCGTCCAATTTTTTGTATTTCTTTACTTCTAATTCATTGTTTTTGTTTTTCTTTTATCTTAATTTTAATTTCATGACGTATCTATATGATTAATGTTGCTCCTTCATAACCTACAGCCTGCGGTTCTCTGTCTTCAGAGGCAGACCGTTCAGTCTCGAACGTATTGGAAATTATAGAGCTAATGTCAGACACTGTGTCATCTACCTCTAGATGTTTATCGTCATTTACTCGGTGCGTTTTAGAACTTGACAGAAATTCGAACATACGTTCTTTGTTTTTGTTTAAAAATACGCTTTTTAAAATTGTATTATTCTATGCACACACCCGATTGCTGTATCTCATTTTTTTAATAGGTAACATACGCAAATATTCAAATAGTCTATGACTCCTATATATAAATATTGATTCAGCTTCTGTCTTGCATAAAGTATAGCATATGCTCCCCTTACTATTGTCGACAACTTTGTCTGTGTCTCTTTTTACTTGTTAGGCAGAAAGAAGATAAGCTTCTTTATTTCATGTTTTCGCTGCTTCATACGATAGTGGCTTTGTCAAGCATACATAACACTGAATTCAAGCATATTTCTTAGTTAGCTGAACTATGCTTAAACACTATAAGATTAATCTATTATAATAAGAACACATCTAAAAAAATGTTTTGAATTGACGAGAGTGGCTGAACTTTATACCGACTATATTGCTTTGCTTTTTTTATAACCAGCATGTGTCTCTTTCCTGCTAATCTTTATATTGCATTTCATCCTGGCAAAATACGTGCACTTTGCTAGTTATTTTTTTGGAAAATATATAAGACAGTGTCTATGTGTTTTAGAAAATCTTCGCCGGTATCGGAAAATAACAAAATGTCATCAGAATAAGACAGTGCATGATATTTTGAACCCTGCAAGACAATTTACATAAATCCTAACTCCGGATACTTTTGCCATGAACTGAAAATAAAAAAATTATTGAGACACGAACACTGCTTTTACAGTAGCCTCGTCGTTTTACTCTACCTGTCAGTTACATGACTATAATTCTAGTTAAAAAATAATTCGTCGCTCCTAGCGATGACAAAATATCACATAAATTTGACGGTAGGGTTAAGTGCTATTTTCTTTGCCACTGTATTCTATTCCATGAGATATACACAGAACCTATTGCTGCTATCTTTTTTTCGACCAATCTAATGTGGAAACCTTTTTTTCGTTCGAGAAGTGTGTGATATGGTTGTTTATCTATGATTACATACTCTTTCGTACCAGTGCTAAATGTTACATTCGCCCTAGATTGTTTTCCTCAATAGTTCTCCCTAGATTGTGATCAGTAATAGTTTTCTTACAATTCTTTTCTACAATAGTTCTTACTTGTTTGTTATCCACAATAGTACTTCCTATATAGTTATATAGAAAATAAATTCCGATTTTCCACAATAATTTTAATACTTCTCATCTACATTCCTTCAGGATTTGAACTTCTTTCATCCTGTTGTCCGGATTTTAACAATTGTCTTTATTCGCAATGGCATTTTTCTTTTACCGTCTTATACTTGCAAAACTTGATGAGTGAGTCATCCTGTTTAAGTTTTACAGATTTTCGTGTTGCGATTTTCTTTCTTGCAGTTCTATTTTACTCCTATTTTCTCTGAGAATTTTCCGCGTATAATTTATAGTGTCATGAACCTGTTGTATTCATGTGGTGGTAACACCAGTTTTGTATGTGTATCTTGTAGTGAACACTCTTGAATCACAGCTATGAAATGCGTCTGTAATAAGATGAAGCCCATGTTTTATTGTTTGTCTAAGTATCGAATTAAAGGGAAATAACCAAATTAAAGTTTGATGTTTCTCATCAGAGCATTGGTATGACATGAGCAATACCGTTTTACCTCTCCTGTTATAAAAGCATGCTTTTTATTTAATAGTTATATTTAAATAGATACGCGTGTCTCGGGTCTTCGCGATGGTGGTACATCGGCTCTCTCTCATTTACGAATCAGGCTACCATCTGTATCTTATATATGTTAAATAATTTGTGTTTACGTCATTGTACATGACTGTGTTCTGATTCCTGATCGAAGCTATACCTATTCATTTTCGTACTACTAGTGAAAAGATATAATTTATTATACATATGTTGTTGGGGCTACTAATTATATAATTATTTAACTGAAAAGAAACACTTAAAATGGCGAAACATTTGTTTCTAATGTTGTTTTTACGTATACTTACTTTTATAAAATGTGTTTAAAAATAGGTTCAATAACTTTAGATGTCGATAAGAACATCGAATCGAGGTTAGTTCTAGTCTTAGTTCAAACGTTTAACTGTGATGCTACGACCTACATATACACAATTCAGCTCTCTATATGGTATGCTCTTAAGTAAGTTTATAAAATAATTTACGTGGATAACCAATTATGTTCCCTATATTAATATGAGAGACGCGTGAGTGTGCCGTAAAGTCTTCAAATCTTCTGAGTGCCCATCTGTTATTTATTATATCAGTATTATATACCGAAAAAGTAATATTGCAAAATGACCCAGACATCGCTAAGACTATTCTGGAGTTCGTGAGTGATCTTTTTGGTAACCAAATATCCAGGGAAATATATACATTTGAAGAAACTTACTAATTATGACTATTTTTATTATATTTGGAATAGGCATTTTATTTTCGGGACTAATAACTTATTTTCTCTCCTTATGTTATTTATTTATCTCTATTCCTCTCCCTCTCTCTCTATCTCTCTCTGTTTATATACATATATAAATATATATATATATATATATATATATATATATATACGTGTGTGTGTGTATGTTTATATATCTTTTGAGCTATTTATGATAAAGACTGCATTTTCATCTGATAATGAATTAATGTATAATTCTTAATTAAATATAAAAGCATATGAAAAAATAAGAAATATTGATATCTATGAATAATTAAAAGTGTACTATTTTCGTTTGATCGTTTTAAAAATGTGTTCCCGTTAGTAAACGTTTTATTATTTATGTTAATTGAGTATATTTGACCGCTTTAAAATCCTTTTATGCATTCTATTACCTTACTAGCGGATATCTTCAGCGTCGCTTAAGTTTAATCATATAAGTGCTTGTGCTCGTAAAAGTACCAGTTCAACCCTTAACAAGGCCAAATATTTTAACGGTCAGCGGATAAATTCTTTCCGAGCTGACTTGTATATTAAATGATTAATATGCGCACATATGAACTAACACGTATACACACATATACATATATGCATATACATATATATATTGGCATATACATACATACGCACATATCCATATACACACATATTCATACATACATACACACGACTATATATACATATATATATATATATATATAAATACATACACATACATATATTCACAGATACACACACACACACACACACACATATATATATATATATATATATATATATATATATATATATATATATATATATTGCACATCGGATCAAAGCATATCAGTAAACTAAAAACTTGAATTAAAATGCTAATACGAACAGTATTTAATCACATATTTACGTATATAAACAGACAATCAAATACGTACTTTAGCAACGAATTACATTAGTAAATAAACTGCACTAGTATATACACCCATCAAACACTATATCATATTAGTTGTTTGCATCCGTCTGTCTTGGGAGATAATGGAGTCATGCGCCTCAGATTTGTCCATTGCCGAATTGTAGCGTCTGCTGTGACTGTGCAAGCCTATCCTGGATCGGTATGCTCTGTTGCAGTTGCCGCATATGTAAGTGGTGTCTGGTGTCAAGAGGTATCTTATCGTCACTCTTATTGTAGCATGCTTTTACAGCTCTACTCTAGTGGCAGCCATCTTCAGCGACGAACTTCCAGCTTTTGTGGTCGATGCCACATGCCTTTACGTCTCGCTTACAGACATCTTTGTAGGACAGATCTTCCTGCTAGTCCAGCGGCCGTAGCAAGCTCACCATGAAGAATATCCTTTGGGATAATCCATCGTCTCTGCGCCTGGCAGGACAAAGCCATCGGATTCGTCATCGGGTGACCAGAGCGAATATGCTCGAAATATCGACCTGATTAAGAACGCTCTTGTTCGAAGTGTTGTCCTGCCAAGTGATTCCTAGGATTCTTCTTAGGTTCCCCAGGTGGATGATGTTTTGTATTTGCTTTTGGTGGCCAAGGATTTACTGTCGTAGAGCAGCATGCTGAGCACGCAGGTCCGATACACCTCTTTCTATGTATTTGTGATCAGCATCTTGTTATTCCAGACTCTTTTTGTCAAGCGAGCCATGACTGCTGCCGCATTTCCGAAACGTTCGTACAGTTTTGCATCCAGGGAGAGATTGCAAGAGATGGTGCAGCTTAGGTATGTGAAGTACACGACAACCTTGAGGGTGTAGTCGTGATGATGATGTTTGGGGTACTGCTTACATCTTGGCCGAGAATGTTAGTCTTTGTTAGGCTGATGGGCATGCAAAAAAACATGCATGCGTGCGCAAACTAGTTTATTATTTGCTGCGATTGCTGTCCTTCCGCATTTAAGGCTTAGCTCGAAAGCAAACAGGGTTTAAGAGTATATCACTGCCTCTGGTATGGATGTACAAAAATTTATATATATATATATATATATATATATATATATTTTGGGCATTTAGGAAGAATATTTTCAGAGGCATGGTGGTCGTTGTTTCCAGCCTGTGCCAGCGTCGAGCCGTGCATAGTAAAACTATGAAACGCGTACACGGATTGTTTTATGTGTGCAAAAAAAAAATTAAAATTAAAAACACAACAATAGCATACGTCTCAAAATGGGGGGGGGGCAACAAAATGCAGTAAAATTCATTTAAATAGGAAAATATTCCTATCACCGCTAAGGTAGCGATATGTAATTAAATGAGTGTCTATTCGCTCGACGGCGCATAAGAAAAAGAATAACAATAACAACCTCAGATTTAAGGAGCAAAAACTATACATAACATTTGACAGGGTCTCTTGACCAGAGGTAAATTGCTTAGTGACGGGCATTGTAGTCGTAGTTTAAAGCCTCTGTTAAAGTCGAGCTGTTCTGGCGATTAGTAAAACTATAAAACGCGTATAGGGATTATTTTATGTGTGCAAAAATTAAAAATTTATAATAATAATAATATATATATATATATATATATACTAGTTATATATACAAGTTATATAAATAATATTAACTATAGTTTCAATCTTTATATAATTACGTATAAAATCAAGATAATATTAACAAATACATCCGAATTAAAAAAATCAAAGCATGTTGTGTATATAGTAAGAACATATTATCAATATTATAAATTCATCAGTCCCTAATCTGCTTTATACAATCTGGGTAATAAATTAACCCGGGAATAAAATAAAATATTTATGGATGTTGAATGTATTTTCTAAAATCAAAGCTTAACATAACGAAATAGAAAAACTGTTGAAGCAAATTATTTTCTAGTTGGAATTGATGGCATAATATTTGCCCTTAAAGAGTTGCGCGTTGCCTGTTATCACATTCACGAAGAATGTGTTGTTAATAGTTTAAAGAATTATATAACACGCTATTTAAACTGATTATATAATATACTCGTAATATTTTGAAATTATACACAAACGGCAAAATGTGTCAAGGTCTCTAAAAGGTGTTTTGCGAGAAATTAATATCAAACATTATTTAACACATGTAAATATACCGCTAATAAAAATATGGGAGTGTGAAGTAACTTTTTTCCCATTTTTGTTGAAAGAGTCAACGAAAACTTACACAAAGTACATGCGTAGAGTTGTTTTCATAATTCTGCTTTATGATCGCCTAAACAAATGGAGAGTGGAAAATGCATTGTTAATGCACATTCGGAAACTACATAACACTCGCTACCCCTAATTTGCCAGTCAACCATCATTTTCTATGGACAATGTTTACGAGAACAGGGGAACAAATGCGAAGGTTACTTATGAGCAGTAACTGGAGATGACTTTTGTAATTCTCTCTTTCTAATTTGTGTTGTCTTGTCACTTATAAGGGTGCTAGACGTAAACGTTTTATCTGGGCTGATGTTATTTTTCTGATAGTCCGGAGATTCTACAAGTGGTGTAAATCCCAATGAGGTTATCCTACTAGCAATTGTAAAATATCATGGCTGCTGTATTGGCATTTTGTGAAAGGAATCTGGCCCATGCAATAGATTGTAGTAAGACCTCTTGAGTTCATATTATTTGAACTTGATAAGATATTTTTCTTCGATGGTTTACAAAGATAATCATTTCATTCAATCTATTCTTTCCACAAATCTTCTAATCCCAACATGACAAATTACAAATAAAAATAAGCACAAACCTAATACCAAACTGCTAATGTAGACACCTACTATCATATTCCATTGTCCAACATCAGGGATCTACGTTCCAACGTTCCTGGGGTGGAAATCCATTTACAAGAGACAAAACTGAACGTCATATTTCTGAGCGAAACAGACCCGTCAGTTTATATAAATGAGTTCATGATTACCGGTTATTAAAACATGATCTCAAACTCTGACCCCCAACAAGGTCATCGACACAGAATTTGTGTTTATATTAAGGACGGATGTGCATGTGGAAGATACACGTGCTATGAAGACACTAATTGTTTCTATATGTGCGTGTATGTTGCAATTGCGCACAGCGCCGCTATCGTCTCATAACAACTGGGTTTACTACTAGTGAGCTAATCTCTGACAAAATTGACTAGATTCTATATGCATTCCCTTTTGTCCAGCATTCATGTCTGTGGTGACAATTCAAGGTTGTATTTACAGTGATGAATGCCCAATTCTAATCAAATAAGTCTGACGATTGAGGAAGGTTTTGTCACGATGTTTTCTGTGTTTATGATCTAACACGCATACCCGATGCTGATAGACATTTTGCAAGTCTTTTTGATGATTTCATGATAACTAGTCCTAAACTGTGCTAACCTACTATTGTACCAATTACAATTTTTAAAAGCGCATTATAACCTCTGTGGTCATTCCCCATCACATAAGGTATCGATAGTTAATGACTGAATGGGACAGTCTCAGATCTTTCTTATCAGACATCTCTCTGCATTCTATGTTTTAAATTAATGTGTCCTGTATCGCACCCGATTTAACTTGTTGGTTTACTATTGGTTTTGAGAGCTTAACACCCTTTAATAAATTGCAACATGAAAGACAACTGCCAGCAGTGGCACATAACAGAATGTGCAGCCGCCATTGCTGACGGAAACGATTATTTCAATTGCTTTCAACGCTATAGATGCTCCGAAACAAAAGCCGCTGTTAGGAAAACCAGCAACCGTTGCAAAGGGTTATTGAACATGCGAGAGAACCATATGCTACATCCGTTAAATATAGAGTGGAAACACAGAGGCTTAGATTTCCACAAGTGTTGGCGAATAACAAACAAAGCCCCCAAAAGATTTGTCACTTTTATTCCAACCATCATCAATGTATCAGGAGAGATTTCCTTAGTATCCGATAAAGCCAACCATTTTGCAAAGTAATTAGGATCAAATTCCACCCTTAGTGATTTATGCTTTTCTCCTAGTGACCCATTTGTCTCGAAGAATTTAAGAAATGTGTCTATAATATTAGGTTGTCCCGAAAGTTCGTAAAAGCTTGTGAAAAATGGAATTTTCATGCAATTTTAAATTTTTTGTTTGCGTTTATATTGTTATAGTCCTCTTCTTCGTTATATTCTGTATGTCCATGAATAGAATCGTTACAACCAAGTGTTTACGAACTTTTAGGACGATTTAGTAGGTGTACGAAGATTTAAAAAAACATTATTTATCAAAATATTCAGAATAGAATGAAACTTATTATTATTCTAAAATAAAGAAATTATCAATGAATGTAACTCGTGCACAAAAATCTAAATATACATTTATTTTTTCATAAATCGCGTAAGTAATATTATAGTTTTATACAGTTGTCATTTAATATACATACGTATATATATATATATATATATATGTGTGTATATATATGTATTTATTTATTTTTAGATTAATAAGTATTTGATGACATGACACACTTTTTGTGTCAAATGCAAGTGAGTGAATTCAAAAAATATGTGTATTACTATAACTGTATATGTAAGTAGACACATACATACACACGTATATATCAATTAACCTGTTTATATAGAATAAGACTATTTTATTCGAACTAGTTGACGGGATTGTTTACCTGAGCAATGCACGCACCAGACAACGCTTCTCGTTGCAGAGATACATATATGTTCCCGTAAGTATAATGTCCGTTTTGGAAGATTGGAAAATAGATTATTGTCAGGTCGTTACATTCTCAATTACATCCAGATAAGTATATAATGCGTGTGTTCTGACTGATCAGTTAGTTGACTTGGATACTTCGATTCATTTACGCAAACATAGAAAACTGGTCGCGCGTTCTAGTAGAAATTTTAACCTATCGAATAGCAGACACCTGCCACTAAGACAAAGTGCCTGAATATTATATCGCTAGTTACATGCAATGTAATCTGCTGTTCGGAACAAGTAGTTTCATGTAATACGGCAGTCTTATACTGCAATAACAACTTAACGCAATGAGTCCCAGAAATAAAGACCTCGTTATTTATAGAAAATCTATCATAGTGTGGTAAATATAGGTCAATCAAAAATTCCCCTACTATCTACAACCATGATGTCGCTTGCCTCACAACGGATCAAACTCAAGTGTTAGCCCAGCGGTTCGCCTGAAACTCCACATAAGACTACAGAAACCACGCCCACCCTAATTTGCCACTACAGACAGCATCTGCACTTGATGATCATAACCCGTTCCCATGTCCTAGATATTATAATACACCTTGACACCTCTAAAACATGTGGGCCTCTTCTTATCCCTGCTATATTCTAAAAACATATCTGTTGTACTCTCCCATATACTCTTCAAACTCTAAAATAAATAAATAACCGCATCTTGTATGCCTGATACTTAGAATATTGCCTCTATGTTACCAGTGTTTAAGAATGCTGGGCAAATAACTAACCCATCAAATTATCGCACCATTCTATTTGGATCTTTGCTAAAATCTTTGAATCTTATATTAATCTCTAGATATTCTACCACTTCAAAAATGTGAAACTTCTTCATGACCAACAGTATATATTTAGGAAAGTCAGTTCTACTGTAGATATCTAAACGGTCATATTTTACCACATATATCATACACTTTATAGGGAAGGTGAAGCTAGGGTGGTAGATCTCGATATGTATAACGTCAATGAATAAGTCTTGCATACAGGCCTTTAGAACCAAATTAATGTGTTTGTCATTACTAGACTAATATTTGTTATAATTAGACCCTCATTAGCCAAAGGAACGATTCAGGCCGTTTTCGATGGCCGTACACCTGAACAACATAACGCCGTTTCGGGTGTGTCGCAGGGGTCGATCATAGCACTTTTATCACTCCTAGTTTTCATAAATAACCTCAATGATGCAATTGCATTCGAGATGGGTATATTTGCTGATTGCAGCAGGCTATATTATCGACATGTTAGCACAACAAACGTACGCACATTAAAAAAAATGCCTGAATCCTTAGATAATTACTTCCAATTTATAGTGTAACGGGTTTAAACTCGAATGGTTACTATTAATGCTATTTAGACACACCTCATTTTCTTTTACAATTTTCAGAATCCTCTCCAGCCACCGAGTTACATTGTTAATATCACTATATCTGAGCGCCATTTATTAACATTCCTCGGCCTAACATTAACAGGTAACATGACTGGAGCAAATACTTAGAAGATACTGCCAAGTCTCCTTCAATGAAGGTAAGCTATTTACTATGCTAGAAAACTTATCTCACTTGCCAGAATCCTATATCTATGCAAATCTACTATTCGTCCATACATCGAATATTATTGCAACACCACTAGTGTCTCCCTCTTAGTCAGGGTTAATAAAAGCGTCTAATTTAATTTGCTTTACAATTCCTACAAAGATGAGTCTTCTGTCTCATCGCCGCTATATTGCATATATGTGCTTGTTTTATAAGTATGTCAATAGAATTTGCCCCCTTACGTTTAAAACTCCGGACAATTATGACAATCAGCCAAATACCATCCATTCACTGTAGATGACCCCAGATACTAGAAAAGTGTTCTATTCTGAAAGATTCTTTCTTCGAACTGCTGGACTTTGAAATTCTTTCCCTGCTCCCCGTTTACGCAACTGTACCAACATACAGAATGTAAATGTAATGTAAAAAAACAACTCGTTACATAACTCTTCGCTTAGAATTCCTTCATAAATTTGACCTTTTATTCACATTATCCCCTTATGTCCCAGTAGCAATTTGCTTTGTAGGTGTCAATACAAGTAAAAACAGAATATTTCACGGTAAGCTATATCTCAGAAAGCTTCATCAACGCGATGCAAGCACAATACAAATTGCCTTGCCTTATAAGTAGAATTGAAGTAAGTATGGTATAGAAGAGACAGCTCTAGGTATGTTGAAGAACAAATACACAAACATCATCATATCAGTAAATATGATGATAAAAAATTATATATAAAACTCAAAAGCTGGGCATGTAACGTCTATGATTTAATACTTCACTCTAAGTCTGGTTACCAAAACTATTCCCAATTACATTGTAGGGAATACTGCATGATGTTTAATAACATCTCTAAAACAAGTCTCGAATTTAGAGAATAAGTGTTTCCACAGAGTAAAACAACTTCATAGGTTGGAAATGTGACGGTTTAGCATTACTTGTACAACATGACATGCAAATCTGCAGCTAGTCTCAAGATAACATTGTTAAATATCGGAAGAGAAAGGAATGACAATGAATCAAACTGTAAAAATGCAGTTAATCATGTATATATATATATATATGTATATATATATATATATATATATATATATATATATATATATATATATATGATTAACTGTATCTTAACAGATGATTACCGTTTCATCAGCTTGTTACATTGTAGAAACAAAAAATTGGATAAAATACAATATTTATTGATACATAAATTATTCAGACAAAGGATATAAACACTTTTATTGAATTTTCTATAACGCATTGATAATCAAAAATAAGCTCCTAAAATCGGAGGAAAAAATCTAGCAAAGTTAGTACACATTTAAATTATACCAATAATTGTAAGCAACCACAATTTCTATTCAGTGAAATTTGGGTAAAAGGATATCATTAATCCATGCCAATATCACAGTTTTTTAGTAGATAAAGCAGATAAAAGGTGAATGTTGACATGTAATCCAAATGGTAAAATTAAAAGTCTAAAAGAGTGAAAGATTCAAAACAAATCCAAGATAACACTCAGTTGATAATAAACTGACTCATTAAAACAATACATAACTATCTCTTTAGAGAGTTTGTATTGTTCTGCCTGCCAGGGAATCATTACACATAGCAATACACATATTAATATCATGATGTCTTACGAACTAATTGGAGAGATATTAGAAGACGCAGATAAACACAAACAAATCAAGTGGTCCTCGTCGAAAAACAAAAATGTGTAGAATAAGTTTCACTTGTAATACATGTATAATCATAACAACTGAACAGTTATAATATCAAAGCCTTTAACAGGAGGACATAATGCATAGGTGAATGGTATTATGATAACGCAAGAAATATTCCCCTATCTCTCAATAAAAAGGAGAATACAATCTATGTGATGATAGTATCATTTACAGGAATGCACTACAAACCTCCGGAATTAAACAGTAGTACCTGAGGAAATGGTATCATGAAAACACAACAGGTAATACAGTAACTCATTCTTAATTTAGCATTGGAAGATAGGACGTCACTGTAAAATTGCATAGTGAATTGAATTGAGATAGTTATAGTATAGTTTTGGCTTCAGATATACATATGATAAATTTACATTATTCATAGAAGTTATTACTTCTCTGAAATAATATAGTACACTGAATTGAGCATTACAGCATAATACTACTATTGCTTTGGCTTCAAGGAAACAGCTACAGAACGTCTATTATTAATGAAAGTAAAAGTGTAGTTTAAGATTAAGACAGACACCAAATCTCCATAATAAAAAAGTTATTATAAGTGAGCTGGAATGATACTAAAGAAATATTCTATACAAAATTAATATAATTTAAGGTTGGGAAGTCTATTCTTAGTGTGTTAAATCGTATAAAATGTGTATATTTGAAAGTAAGATAAATTGATCAAAATGAATTTTCATATATTTTAATTATATTGATATCAAAACGGTTTATGCTTATTTATGATAACCGTTAAATAATCTAAATACCGTATATATAGCTATATGCAAGCACTGACAAACAGATTTAGGTATTCTTAATTAAGATATTTATTTCATAAATAGCTTCTAATAATTAATAATTTGTAATATACATTTTTAATTTGCATTGCCTTATTTACCTTGTATTACCCGCAATACTTCCGTCGATAGCTAAAGGTTAAAAGTCACTGCTTATACTAAAAGGTAATACTACACGGAACCATACTACATATTTGTATGATTAGGCATTGTATAAAGAATAGAAGAAGAAAAAATGATTTAATATTATTGCATCATCATTTAATGGGTAGTGTAGTATTGGTTTGTGTTTAGATGATCGTCCTAACAGGAATTACCTCCTAAGATTTTAAGCGTATGTGAGTAATCCCCCCCCAGTATTACATCTTTTGGAGATAGGGGCAATAGAATATATGTTATGTTGCTTGCATACCGTACCTGCAAGAATTATTTTACTCATTTATGTATGAATCCTACCTGGCATTAAGTCTTAAGGGGAATTATAGTATATGGTTGTTCCTCATTATACCATCCTCGAAGATTCCGTCTTATTTTGGGGCAGAAGGGGTGTTATATTTATTCCGTTTTCATGGTATCATAGTTTCAATCATTACTTCCTCTTTTGGTGGCCAGTGTAGTATATGTTCGTTCATTAGAAAAAAATTCCCTAGGCTAGCAAAAATATGTTACCAGAGAGGGTATATATTTGCTATAATGTAAACTAATCGTAGAAAAAAAGAGCAATCTGTAGAGCTATTCTATAACGTCTTACACACTGTTAGAACACGACCATTGTATTTGACTATATAATAAGAAACTAATACAACACTGAAATAAATGAAAACGAATCAGATGCTTTTGATTGTGATCTAATCTATATTTTGTCATTATCATATGGAAAATTAAAAACAACAACATATATGCATTCATTAATCTTAAATGTAATATTTTATTTTTTTAAATATGATGCTTTGCATTTATTAACGTCTTATTCAGCTAGAACTGTAATGCATCAACAATTAAGTAAAATGAATAAATTAAAACGAAAGCAAAAAGGAAACAAATAGTCTAATTGTTAACGACAGGAACAGCTCTTGTGATGCAATGCAATTGCATTTATTGGGTCTTGAAAAAGACAATGAGATTTATAAAATATATGAACATCGATCACGCCCCAATTAATATGTGAGAAATTACCTTTTATGCTGTTTCGGCTTTTAATGTTACGAAATGTGAGATTACTACACACACATATATATATATATATATATATATATATATAGTTTGCGGCACTCCCGATCTTTAGGTCTTGAAATAAAATTATGCCTGTAAAAATATCCACATATACACACATACATATACATACACATACACATACTCACATACACATGTACATATACACACATACACACATAATACCCACATACATGCATATATATATATACACACATATACATATATACATATATATAAACATATACATACACACATACATATACATACACATACACATACTTACAGACATACACACACACAGATACATATACACACAACACAAACACACATATATACATATAAACACATATACATATACATTATGATAACAGTAATAGTAATAATAATAATAATAATAATAATAATAATAATGATAATAATAATAATAAACATGATAATATTAAAAGGCATAGATAGCCTGGTGTGTTGAGTGACTTGCACGTACTAGTTTTTTTTTAATTTTCTATTTAATATGGGAGTTTCATTTTTATTTTAAGTTTATGATAATGTAAGGATAGTCCAGTTTGACCAGCGTTGTTAGGGTTGTTGAAAAAGAGGTTATGATTGTAGAATCGTTCCATGAAATTATTGCCTGCTATTCCAATATAGAATTTGGTTTGGGATTGATTTGGAGTAGGATAGATAGATGCCTCATAGACTACTTGGGTTGACAGGCATTTTTGGTTTCGGGGGCAGTTAGGTTTATTTGTGCAGGTACAAGTTCTACTACGGTTAATGGGTGTTAATGTATTCAATATTTTAGTATTGTCTTTTTAAATAATTTTTTCCAACTCAGTTTAAGTGTATTTTTATTAAAAATTTAATAGAGGACACTGCTAGTTGTGAAATGAGTGTTAATTAGATTAGGGAATGTTTTGCCTAATTTGGTCTTAATCATATTATTAAAAGGATGTATAAACCAGTCGGCAATCTAAATAATTTATGAATTCTACATCATCTTACTTACCACTATGTCGTGATATGATTATTTCGATTATATTTCATATATTTTTCCTAATACCCCCGTTTATAATATCTATACTAGCAAGTCCGAAGATAAATAAGAACTTAATTACTAGAGCTACTAAAAGAAAGGTATCATCTTGATTACTATTATTCCTATAGTTATTATTATAATTAGTTTTATTATTATTATGATTATGATCATTATTATTATTGTTACTTTTACTCTTATCATAATATATATATATGTATTTATATGTATGTATGTGTGTTTGTGTTGTGTGTGTATTTGTATGTTTGTGTGTGTATATCTGTATGTTTATGTGTATGTATATCTATGTGTGTATGTATATGTATATATATATGTATATATGTATATGTGTATGTGTATATATGTATATGCATGTATGTGTTTATGTATGTGTGTATGTGTGTATATGTGAATGTGTATGTGTGTATGTGTATGTGTATGTATGTACATGTATGTGTTTGTGTATATGTGTATATATATGGGTATGTATATGTTTATATATATATGTATGTGTGTATATGTGTATATATATATTTCTCATATTTTCATACTATTAATATTTACTGTATTTATAATTTTATTTTTATTGTTGTATAAACACTTGTAATTTTAACTCTATTATTTAAACTTTACTGTTATTAGCACCTTCAGCATTTTTATCCCTTCCCCCGCTTCCTTCTCCACCCACTCTCTATACAGGGTCACTCACCCCACCCCCTTCATATACAGCTTAGCAAATTTGATAATCTGCCACTTGCTTTCTACAGGAAGTTTTGACCCAGACAGAGCTTCTTTTGACACATGTTAACGCGCGTCGACTCTAAATATGTGCTTTCATATTTCTACTCCCCCACACCCGGCACTAACATCTGTGTTCTTTTCCTCTTTTTTCTGTTTACTTCCTCTGTCTCGTGTAGTTTTTTCTCTGCCTTCTATTTCTTTTCCTTTTTCTTTTCTTTTCTTTTTCTTTATCATTTTACTTATATTTTTGTTTTATTCATCTTTAATGCTATTTTAAACTTCTACCACCTTCAAAAAACTTATGTGTGATTATAATCTTATTTTTACAGGCGTAATTTCATTTCAAGACCTGAAGATCGGGGGTCCCTCAAACTGCTATCGTGAAACAAAATCAATTTTGTAGTCAAAATGAAATAAATAATCATTTATATTTCTGCTCTATACCTTTATTGAGCACTCTCATAAACCCGGTTATACTCCCCTTGATTTATACCCTGTGGAGCTATACCATAGTCGGATTATATATATATATATATATATATATATATATATATATATATATATATATATATATATATATATATATATATTTATATATAGGTGGCGGCTGTCTATTCGATATTGAGCATGCCCACATTTTCCATATCAATGTTATATTAGTTTAAATATTCTCAATGAAATATGCGGATATTGCCTTGTAAGCCTGCTGGACTTTTACAGATCATACCACATAGGTATCAGGTGTTATGATGAAAAGAATACCATAATTAAAACCACCTCTCGTACGTGCTTGACTTTGCACAACATGCACTCGTTGGTGCTTTAACTAACGTGACATGACATAGTTATCAATTTTCAAGATTGCCATTTTAGCAATTCCATATTTCTTCTATATGCTAAAGGTTTTACTATCAGTTTGCTTCTTCATGCTTTTTACGGGTGCTTGTCTTTCATGCCATTCTTTTTAAAAAGCTTGTTGTTTTCAAAACTGTCTATCTTCAATCTTGACCTATATAAAGTATTTCCTTTCTATTGTTCAACATCATTTATAAAGCACTTCACATCGTCGTTGAGAAAATCTTTGGATCGGTTTGTGCTGTTTGCGAGTATTTCTAGTCACTTACGTATAGATCACTTGCTAAAAGGCAGTCTGCCATCAGTATGACGAACAAGATAACAAGCCCACCAAGTTTATGTTTACTAATACGAAACAATGCTTGAACCAGCTGCTCGCTCTAACACTTTTGTGTCCGGAGCAAAGCCATATCAATGGATGGTAAGCATGTGTCTAAGCCAATTCTGATAGAAATGCTCTAGCAGCGAATATCCTCAATGTAAATGGTCCATATCTTACAAGCATATAACAAAGTTCACACAACACATGCCTCCTACACATAGATCTTAATTTATAACCTGATATAACGTAGTGTCCACACCCGCTTCTCCAAATGACTAAAAGACACACCATACTTTAATGTACGTGTAATTATCTCAGAATCCAACGACTCGTTCCTTGATATAACACTACCCAGATATATTAACTAATCTACTACATATAGTATATGTCTTTCAAGACATATGGCCGGTTCCTGATACACGTTTCCATTGGCCGGAGCAAACATAGCTTTCGTCTTTCCTAGGCTTATTGTGAGACTAATGACTCTACACGTAAATGTAAAACGATCCATGATATCCTGCCGACTCTTCTACGAGTGGTATACGAGATCCATGTCATTTGCATAGAGCAAGTCCGGACTAATAGTGGAGAATGTCCTTGGCGAAGCCTTAAAACGTTGTGAGTTATACAGACGAACCGATGTCCGAAATATAAGATACACAACTTTGACACAGTTATTGAAAGTTAATGACAAAGTTTCAGCGAAATAGATAGAAAACAAACCTTGTTTAACACCATTTTTAAATGCAAACGGTTCAGAGAAACAACTATTGCAGTTAGGACGTGCTTTCATATTGTCATTCAGCCCACATATTAGAAGGACCTCCTAATTTACGCAATACCTTCCACAATGCATCCGGAGTAACTTTATTAAACGCTTTCGTCAGATCAACAAAGACCATATATAGATTTAGACGATATTCAATACACATTTCCTACATTTGACTTAAACATCATATGTATATCCTCTACTTCTTCTAAAGTCACACTGGCACTCAGAAAGCGCAAAGGGGCAGATGTAAGCATTCAGCCGATTTTAGAGAATGCTGATGAATACCTTTCTTGTCCTATTCAAAAGATATTCTTTGGATAGTTTCGACACACATCTTTTGTCCATAACCTTTTTTAAGAGACTATAATAGAATATATCCAATCTTCGTAAACATGACCATCAAACCAGATGTTATCAATCAACCCTTTAATTTGCACTGCCTATGCTCTCCCACAGCAGAAAACGACTAATACATCTATATCGGACCCATCGGTTTCTTCGCATATATATATATATATATATATATATATATATATATATATATATATATATATATGTATATATATAAATAAACCTCAAACTGGTGTTATTATCAAATCAAGTCATATTTTGTATAGTGATTATACATTACAAGTAAAAGTGAATTCATCATGTTCAAAATTGACTCATATTATCCGTCTATATACTCCTCTTAATTGCACAACACTCTTAGCCTGGCTAGATATGAAACTAATAAAATAAACTTTGACATGGATTAAATAACTTTTATATCATATAATATCAACAATTTGAAAGAAAAGGTTCAGAAAGTTTAATATCAACATTGGAACGCCTGATCATCCCAGTAAGTGATATGGTGGATCTTTTTAATTTTAGGGAATTGTACAAGAAAATACGTGAGTTGTCGGGCGGGCTATATAGAGATTATGCCTTATTTTTTGTTATCTGCACCGGGAGAAATTTAGAAAGACGGAAAAATAACGACGCATTATCTGCATAGGGTTTTAAGTTTAAAAACATCCATACATGTTAACTTCTGTAAGGCCAACTTTTTAGATATCAAATTAGATTTAGCTAACTATACTAACGAGCCCTATTATAACCAAACCACACGTTTTACTATATAGACAAAAGTTCTAACTCTCCACCACTTGTATAAAGAACAATATTCTCTGCAGACAGAATTACCAAATAATCAATAAATGAATAATTATTTCAGAAAATAAACAATAAAACGAATCCTTAACAAGATAAGCGTAGAAAGACACACATAGTTGTATCAAAACTGACTTGGACCAAAATGAGTGAAATAGAGGGTACATTGGAAAATGGTCAATTTTCTTCTATAAAACAGGGCTATGTAGAAGGTAAGTTTACTCCTATATCTTAAGGAATGCTCTTTTCTCTTCACGAACATATACTAGGCATAGGGGGTTAGGTACATAAACAACTAAATGGATAAGTAGAATTATAAATAAGCTTTTTATGTAGAAATGCTTAGGAAGGCTAAAGACAAGTTCATATTTAGAATAACGCCGTGAATTTAAGCTAAACATTTATATAAAAACAACCTCAACAATGCTTAAGGTCATCATTAGATTATTTTGATCCTAAAAATTAACGGTATATTCACCACTATAAAAAATAACTTGAAATCATAAAATTCTTAGTATATCGATTACTACCAATTCGATCTAGGTGCTAGCATCTAATGGGCCAGTAATTCTTTGAGTTAGTATTATACTATTTTTAATAAGTGTAGGTTCTACATATAAACCACTGTGGTATTTATTATTATTGTTAATATAATAATTATAACTATATAATCTATTTTATTATTATTATTGATATTATTATTATTATTATTATTATTATTATTATTATTATTATTATTATTATTATTATTATTATTATTATCATTATTATTATTATTGTTACGTCTATTATTAGTATTATTAGAACTAGTTCTACTGTAAGTAAAACCATTATTATTTGTATTAGTATTATTATTATTATTATTATACTTATTATTATTATGATTATTATTACCATTACTGCTATCATTATTACAATTACCATTATTATTGTTATTACTCCCAGCATTATTATTATTATTATTATTATTATTATTATTATTATTATTATTATTATTATTATTGTAACTATTCATATTCATATTATTGTTATTATTACTATTATTATAATTAATATTATTGTTATTATTACTACTACTATTACCATTATTATTATACCTGATCTTGCCTTTTTATTGTTATTTTTAAACCTACGATTATTATTATGATTACTATTATTTCAATAAATATTATTATCAGTATCACGATTATTAATATTATAACTTTTTATATTGCCCGTATTATCATTACTATAATTTTTATAATAACTATTATTATTACTATTAATATTATTACTATTATAATTTATATTATTATTACTATTAGTACTATTATTACTTTTGTTGTAACATATATCACTGCTGTTTTTATTGTAACTACTATTTTTTAACTATTCTTACTACTCTTATTTTTATTACTGCTGCTAATATAATTATAATTAAAACCACTATTATTACTACTTCTATTATTACACCAGCAATCAGAGCGGTATCTGTTGGCCTTGATTTATAACTGTAATAGTATAACCTATTTTTCTTAAAGTGTGCCCCTTATTAAATGTGTAAGGGTTTATACATAATTCAAATTGTATTATTTATTTGTATTTTATAAATTGAGACTATATCTCTTAATTATAATAGTTTACTAATATCCAACTCCTTATTACAAATTACACCTATCAAGAGGTTCATTAATTGTTGTGCTATATTGTTAAGTTAATTCTATTAAATGTTCTTGATCGTTCACAACGTAGTCAGAGTAAGCCGTTTGAAGTGTTTACAGTTAAAATATATCTCGTCTCGTTGATTTAGGAAACATAGCTAACTTTTCAGTAAGCCAGAGAAAAGAGGTGGGGTTGTGTACTGTGAGTGTTTCTGCTTTTTTTAAAGGCTCGATTTTACTACAGTCACTATATGTAAATTATTTAGGGATTTAATGTACATTGATAGTGAAGTTTTGTATTCTCATTATCTGGGTTATAAAATAAAGATTTGTAGTTGGTATACCTGGTTTTAAAATAAGGACCTGTACTTCTATGTGATTTATTTTGAATGAGGGTTGTTTTCTTGGAATGCAATTTCTTAAATTAACTATATATTTGGTTAACCATATTTCTTACCATGGATAATTACTCGTATCTCTACAATTACATTTATTGTTGTTATTGTTAAGTAATTTGTTAACATTGCTTTTTAATATATCAATATATATATATATATATATATATATATATAAATATATATATATATATATATATATATAACCGCTGACAACATAGATGGTCTGTCAATATCGGATGATGGGTCGTCTATGTTTTATGCCTTAATAGGATATATATATATATATATATATATATATATATATAATTAATATTTCATGTTAATAAAATGTAGTAATATATGTATGATTTACGCCAGTGTACAGCTGCATTTCGTTTTACTTTTAGCTGAATAAGTATACTAAAACAAAACCTACACCAAATTATTCTATATATTGTATATTTTAGATTAACTTTTTAAAAAGTGTTCATCGGATCCTCAAAAATTACTTATTGAATGTGTGCTTATATTTATTTTATTCAGAGCTAATATAAATATTATAATGCATTATTACTATATTTTAAATGTTATAAAACATTGTTTTGTGCAAGCAATTGTTTAATACACAGTGTCAAAAGTCAACTTTCTAGCTCAAAGTTCGATTACATCTGTCAGTAAGTATGGATTTCATCATATCGGCTTTCTTCTTTATAAGCAATTTCCAAAGGTAGGTATTTCATGAATACCAAAAATACCCATTTTCTTTACCATGAGTCACATTTCGTTTCGATATTTTTGTATCTGTTACTTATAACGTTACATTTACATAGTCTTAAATGAAAAGGACCATTGTATGATAATAATACACCAGTAAATTGCTAAATGAACACATTATTCTAGTTAGCGTGCGAAATACACAAACTGAAATTCGTTGTAGAGTAATAAGTCATATAGTAAAGTATGACAATTTAGCTGATGATTTCTATATTTTATATCTATCCCCGGGAAAATGTTCAAATTAAACCATAAATATCGATTTTAGAAATACCATATTATTATTTCTTTTAATTTCTACTTCATTTTTTTCATGGAGATGGCGGTGGGGAAGAGGATTGCCCCGGGTGTAACAATTTTGAAATCTGTAGAGTATATGGTACATTATTCATTATAGGTATGAATAACTCTCATGCGGTTTCTCTTGCAAGTACAAGCGTTTATAAAGAATCCGAGAAACTAATGCGAGTAAAAGAATCGAGCCGGTTAAAAGTAATACAATACGGAGTCAAATAAATTCAATTTTTATTATTCTATATTTTTTTATTTGGTGTCTGCTTTTCATTTTTATGCACTGCGTTCAGATTTTATGGCATTTCGATCTTTTCTATTACTTTAGGGACATATTATAAACTTAATATTCTGATAGTCTCCTCTCAATGACATATATTTTATCACCTAGTCTCTCTATATTTTTTCTGTCACATGATCATTTTTTCCCCGTACAAAGGTGACACAAATGTCCATTCGTTAACTATTCTTACTTTTAAAAGTCAGTATTTACGATTGTTTAAGACGGTGCAAAATCTTATATCTTCTTTCCGCTCCAAATATAATACACATATACTTGTATAAAAAGTAAATATTATTTGTCCCATAATTTAATTTACAATACGTATTTTTACTACAAACGAAATTGGAAAAAATATTAGTCCGATCAGTCGTTATATACATATAGTGTGTGTAGTTAAAAACGAAAAATATTTTCAATCGATTTATTCAATGTTAATACTAAATAGGATCGACATTAATTATCACCAAACCCTCTCGGTCACCAATTTTATAGCAGTGAAGCTGGTAATAGCATTTAAAATGTACGACCATCTTTTGCTGTAATCAGTAATGTATCCTTCATGCTCTGCCCGTTGCGAATACTGCTTGGGTTGGTTTATATGATTCCGGCGAATTTGGCCGTATTCTCGTTATGTTGAAGATACTTTCCGCTTTCATGAAGACTCGTTATACCATAGCGTTTTCGTGAATCGGGCTAGAACCCCGATACACTCTATTGACAGATCAGCCGTCTGGACTGGTGTCTATCATAAATATAAGCATCAACGGAGGGAGGAGAAAAACAATAAAAAAACGAGCTGTGCATTAACCGATTTAGTATAATTTATATAGAAATATGAATATGATTCTGTGAAAATTGTAGTAACTTGGACAAAATACTTTCATTGAGTTGGTGTTAATACCTCTTGTGTTTCCAGACTGGGTTAAGTCCAAACTTTGTCTCGGTGATTAAATTCTTCGGTAGACAGGGCTATACGCATCTACTTCTCCGGGTGAAGTAAGATAAATTATTATCAGGCTGGCAAACGCAGAAATCACTCTTTCAAGCCTCTCCAAAAATACTTAATAACATCAAAGTTCTCACGCATTATATTATTTGGTGAATTCACTTGACACTGCCCTGAGAAATTCTTCGCACCTTGAAAAGAACCATTACCGCTCATTGAGTCCTCCACCCTAGCAGTATTTGTCTGTCCATCACGGATATCCCGTTTTCAACAAGCCAAATTGCAACTTCTCCAGTGATCGATCAGTTCGGTTTCCCACTAGCTCGCACTGTTCACATTTCTTTTGCACCGGGTTATTTCAGTTGTGTTTACTGACCTAACCATAGCAAAATGACAGCTAGTGATAGCGGCCAACTTTAAGGTAGTGAATAGGTAGATTGATGGTCTGATACATTTTAAGTGTTCGAACACTAAGAGAGGAACATACATCAACACTAACAGTTTATTATGTGACGACGTCACACATCTCAAGGCATTGTGATACTCAACAATTATCCGGTTAGGTCAACAGGCAATCTAAATTCATGAAGTAACTCGGTTTTCATTTTGATTAGGAGCTCCCTCAGTCATGCTGAGGCCACGATGCTCGCTGATAAGTCTCCAAATTACAGCATATTTAAGTGTACCTCATATGCTCAAACAGTCTTAACACCGCTTTCACCGACCACCATTCTGACAAACGCCAGCAACTGAAAATATTTTAACGTAAACCCATCCAGTTATGGTATCTTCTTGTTCATAGCCTCGGTATGTACACCTGGTAAATCAACCAATTAACGCTGCCCCTATTCCTAGCTATATCGTGTCATTTGACGTTTTATACATACACATACTCGTCGATTAAGCTAGGTAGTGCCTTCTGATTTTCCATGATAAATGTAAGCTTTCTCCGAACTCTATTACTAAACTCGCTTTTTTTTGCTTTGTATGCAATAGTTGCACCTCTCCAAATAAAGACTCACTCATTTTTACTCACCTTATAACTCATGGATCTCCCGTTTTACTGCAAGCATGAATATCTCTTGCACACTTGCTGTCTTGTCAGGTTCACTTTTCTTACTTCGCCTCATACCTGGTTGAATATAACTTTTTACAGTTGCAAATTAGTCAGAGGTGCATTAGGCCATTATTTCCCGGTGATAACAATTCCGTCGATGTTTTTAAATATAGTGTTCGTACTGGGTTTACATGGTCTTACGACTACACATCTGCAACCAGACGGAAATAAGTATCGGTTTCAGGTGATTATATTTTGCCATATCTGATTTCTATCTAATATTTTTTTGAGAAAACACCAGAGAGTTAGTCAACAATACATTTATTAGTGTCACACATGAGTGGGGAGCCTGCACACATATGATCACATCATCAGATGTTCCTATTCTTATGCATAACTGATTCCTATACTAGTCTGTATTCTCCTCTCTGACTTTGGCGGTTTTCTCCTGTCAATCACGGATCTCCCGTCTTCAAGCTCCGCCCCCACTTCTCAATTCATCGGCTAGGACGCAATTCTACGGTTTCCGATACGCTACCACAGCTTATATTTCATTGGCACCAGGAATTCAAGTATAGTACAAGCACAATTGGTGATAGCGGCCGACTTCGAACCCGTCGTTCTAACTCGAAACAGGAAAACAATTATGGTTTAAATTGTATCAAACAATACTTTCTCAGTACATTTCGAATTTATTAAAATGATTTTGACTCTTTATATCATATATAAAATCGAATGACTTAACGCTCTACCAGTAAACGTCATCTTCCTGCAACCGGAATCACCGTGTACTAATTCATGACATATATTTTTTCAATTTACATCGGTTGTCAATAATATTACCAGCGTTTTAATCAATAAAAATGAACGTAGACTTCGTCGCTTTCTTTAGTCCTGTTCCATACCTTTATTCATTTTCCTCTGCAATCGGGGTTATTTAATCACGACAACTATATTGAATTCAATAATTACGGTAAGCCGTAATGAACTCATACGATATGTTTTGGAACCTGCGTTATTATGTCTATGAATTTTCGACAATACAAGACAAAACACACAACATATTACTGCTAGACAGAGTGATACATAGGAGAAAATAGATGAGAAAGAGAGATTGAGATGGAGGAGGAGTTGAATAAATTATGAATTTGCATAATCAATACATATCGTGTTTGCGTGAGGATATAAAAACGGTATTTGTAAAATGAAAATGAAAATGTTACTTAACACTGTGTGATAATAAATTTACTTTATTGAATACAATACGTTTACAATTAAATATAATCAGATATAAAATAATGCTAAATTTTCTTTCCATAGTTTTCGCCAAAGGATACTTATGAGATAACACATTTGTTTTAAGGCAAGCTTAAAACGAATTTTAAAAATCTTATTCAATATTCACGAGAATCTTTTGTATGACTATTTAGGGGGAGGACTTGAATGCCTGCTAGACACCACCCTCGGGTGTCTTCGGTCTCTCTGTACAGGAGTTTGTCAGAAACTCTGACATGAGAATACTTTTTACTTGAAGTAAACCCTGGCCAAATATTCAAAGACAAATGGTGTGGTGTCCCCTCAAGCTATCCAGCATGTCTTCTGAATTGCGGACGGGGGCACCCTCTCTATTAATAGATGGCAGCTTCGAATAAAGAATTAGAAGCCGTTGACAATGAGGAAATGAATAATGAAAAAATATAAATTAAAACAAAAATAAATACTGTCAGGCCGGCACCCAGGATAAAAAGGCCCCATCAACCTGTTCATAGACCAGGCGGGAATATGTAAGCAATACTGTAAACCTTCCTGCCTGTTGAAATGGTGTTCCAGCCAATACAGAGGCCAACCAGGGTCAGCCATCATGGCTTGAGACAAAAGGTCCTCGCCCTATATCTCCATCAAATACAGCAACCAAAACAAGAAACATAATGGCATAAAAGCCCAACCATGGACTGTTGTTGGTGCTATTGTTTTGCTACCACTACTAAAAATGTCAAAAGTGGAGAAAAACACCCGATACGATTCTAGCTGATAAGATCCAAGAATATACTCTTCCCGAAGAAAAACATCTGAATCGTATACGAACACGCTTATTCAGCGAATTCACAGTCAGCCGGTAACTGGAGGCTTGGAATCAAATTACCCCAAAGTATGGCTTGCCTATATCATCAAGTGATGAATTTAATCAAGCAATTTTTTTATGCGAAGCGTCTATTTTTCTCAGTATCTTATTCGCTAGATTCTGCGTAATTTTCACATCACAAAATGTGGAAATGAAAACGGGCATCTTATTTCGGGCGCTCATTTAGAGTAGGGGAATTGTGACAGTCGTTAAGTGATCTATCTTTATTCTCGTCTGTAGTTTCAGAGAGATTGGTATTATAGTATACCGACCTTTGCCTGTCCACTTGTTCACTACATTCTCACGAACCACTGTTATGCTGTATGGGGTACTGCTACTGGTTTAGAGTCTTACTCACAGAACGTTCTCTCCTATGTCATCTTGCGTTTCAGTGTTAACCAGGGTATCAATCAAATATATATATATATATATATATATATATATATATATATATATATAATATATATATAATATATATATAATATATATATATATATATATATAAGTTAGAAAGTGCGTGAATGTAAAAACATACTATTCTAGAGTAATATCATATAATACATCGTTTTCCGCCCCAATGGGTGTAATACTTTTAAGACTTCTCTCAATTATTCCATTTGATGTTGGGTTGTAGGCACATCAGAACCGGAGTCGTACATCTCAGTCTTGTATGAACTACTGAACCTGTTCTGCGATTGTACTTTAGGGTGTGAACAAGTTGGCCGCATTCATAAAAAAACTGGCTTTTCCTGGTGCACGACACTTTTCTAGATGTTTGTCGTTTCACTGTACGTGTTATATTTACACAAAGCACATACTCGTTAACCAGGCTGCGAAGAGTGTACAGTGTTCTTCGTCTTCATATCATTTTGCTGGCTTACATAATGGTTAGTCGCACTGTTTTTGCTTAGAGCGTTTTATATCCATCAGGAAACGAACGTTGAAAGTACCCTAATATGTAACTTCGTCGTCGACCGAAGGGTCAGATTTAAACCTTTTACAAATACATTGAGTTATGTTAGTCAAATATGTTGCACATCAGTCACTGTTCTCAACCGTTGCGCATTTTTGTTTACTTATCTATAGGCTGTTGTTAAACTCTTGTGGAAGGTAGCTTGCCTCTATATAAACTGTAGATTCACGTCCGTTCAAACATCAATCGACTCTCATGAGAATGTCTGACTATAGTCTAATCAGCAGCTTTATTATCATACGCCTGCGGAGGGTTTGTGTCGTTCGGTTCATCGTCTAGCAAGTTTTAATTTAGCTAAGGCAAACATTCTTGTACGCTGTCGCCACCCGGAGCTATCCACAAACGAAAAACTAACGCAAAAAAAATTTCCGCCTAAGGAGAAAATGGTTCGCCGCGTAACAATCAGTAAACATTATGGAATCTTCCTTATGTCGATTATAGTCTACCCACATCGATTTTTACGTGCAGTCCGAGTACTCGTGTCCCTTCTTGAAGACTGCTCCGATCTATTGCAGACTAATTTTAATTTTGATATGTGTTACTTCTCCTGGTCTACACACGGGAGATATTTATTCATGAAGACGTCAAAGTATGACGACGTTACTCGTTCTATATCCTCATCATCGGATATGACTGAAGTCATAATATATCAGATTACGTAACGTTGAAGCCAGTACAACTACCGGGACGAACTTTGTTACTTTAATATCACTGTCTACGAGACTCACAGAGATGTGTACATGCACACCACAAATAAAATATGATAACATCAGATTGCTGGCGCTGACATACTCGTCATTTCTGTGTATATACATCTGCATTTGCCATAAACCCATCGGATTAGCCATTAGTCTCGATGTAGTCACAGCTCGCACTATGACTTTGTTAGAAAGAAGGAGAGAGATAGACTCCGAGAGAGAGAGGATGGAGAGATACGTGATAAAAGTAAATAGACACACCACAGAATATTATTATTTGTTCTCTGTTTATCCCGTGAAACTGCATCCAGTCTAAATGTTATCTCTAATATACACAGTCAGAGGTTTTCTCTGGATAAAGTCTTGCAGTTGAAAGATTATATTGTAGAGTATCCGTCAAAATTTGCTTCAACAAGGGACCTTTGTGCTGAATCACATTTTCGCGACGGTGTCCACACCAGAAAATAGTATGTTCTTTCATTCTGTCTGATGCCAAAATAACTTCGGATATAGGTTAGTCTAGTCAGTCCAACATAACATCTATTCCTCCATCACCGAGAGATATTCTTCCTTTTGCTTCCTTCATCAACCGCCAGAATACGGTCCATAAACAAATTACACTAAAAGTACAAAACATCGATATTATATACTCATTGGCATATTACTGTTTCCAATATGAACGTATCTATCAGATGTAACCATTTAAGTATCACACGGGTCAGAGAATTATTTACAGACTTTAAGATAAACCAATTTATATGCTAATCTGAAGCTGGATTCAATTAGCACTTGATCGCTAAAAATTCGGGATATATCTTGACAGAGTTACTATCCAATCAATATAAGCTCGCCCAGTCGATTAGGATCATCTGTCAGTATAGTGTAAGTTCTTTAAAACCAACGAAAGATACATCTTCCTCAATCGCATACTTAGATTTTCTAACTTTATTAAATTTTCATATAAATATATAATTTTAGATAAAGCGAATAAATCTAATTAAACTTCAAATTCCATGCTTACGAATGAATCCCCCCAAATACGACCTTTTAAACACAAACGAAACAACCGTTTAGCGATTTATTATATAATATGTGATATAAGACACATCTGTGTGTTCATATCTGAAGCAAAGTGGTCTGAAAAAAACTACTTTAATATACATAATTTTGTTATTATTCGAGATAGAAGTTAAAAAAATAACAAATGTATTAATTCCCAATGTATCAGGTTATACTAATGTAAATACTATCATATAGTATTACGAACCATATAGTTCCAAACAGGAAATATTTTGTCTGCGCAAGACAAATAGTTCAGTAACGCTAGACACATCTAATTTAGTATACCTATTTTATAAATAAGTTCTGCCCGTTGATCTACAGCTGGGTGACATTTCTAGAGAGTCATTTTAATTTTAATTATTCCTCATGAATTGATAAATGTTTTTAATTTCCCCCCATATTTTAGAATTAAGATCATTGACCAGTTCGAATATCAGATATCATATAGTTTAAGAACATACACATATATACAAATATGCATCCTTTCCAAATTGATATTAAATATATTGTTAGAAAAATGTATGCGTATCTATACATACACACATGCACATATATACAATATATATACACACATATACACACATTAAAACGTACAGAGGCACATATACAAACTACCTACAAGTATACATACAAATATATGCTCAAATATGCATATATACATATACACACCCCAAACACAGACTTAAAGGCAACTCCTTCATTCGCAAAAGCGGCATAATGATAGTCCTGATGTCGCCTGTGTGCATATCAGTTATTACCTGTTCTCAGCCTGTCAGGCCCACCCGCTTCGAAAAAGTTATATCGCCACACTGTGATTGTCTAAGGAGTATATTTACTAAGATTGTAAATATAAAGATCTCGCGTAGAACAACAGCCTAGTCCCTATCTTGGTGCAAAGTTTTGTGATCCAGCAATAGGCAATAGAGTGAGAGTGTAACTGTAGACGAACATGATGTGAAAAGTGGTCTTACTATTCTGAAAAATAAGTCTCCACATTCAACGAAAATCCTACGAAAAATGATTTTAAAGAAGCATTTAGTAATATCAGTCTGGACAGTTTTTGTGAATAACTGATTGAACCAAACAGTGTTGTGCCTTCACACACAGATCAGTGGCTAGATATAAAAAAACAGATAGAGCAGAGAGAGAAACATAGAGAGAGAGAGAGAGAGAGAGAGTGACAGAGAAGCAGAGAGAGAAAGAGAAGGAAAGAGGTAGATGTCGGATCTATTATTATTTTTGTGTATTTGTTTTAACAATTAGTATGTGGGTAACAGCTTTAATATTAACTATGCGTTAACTATTAAACAATCGCCCTAATATCAGAAGGGGGTAATCGTATCGCGGGATGTCGGGTGAATATGAACTACCGTTAATCTCGGTTTAACTTTTTAGAATATCCGGCGATTTTGATATAAATAACAATTTATTTCATCGTTTTAGCAAATAAAACTAAACGTCAGATCAAAGTAGATCCACTTGACAGAGTAGTATTTCTCTGATAATCGTATTGTCAGCAGCCAAGTTTAAGTGGCAGTTGTCACTACACTCCTACCCTTCTCTCTGTCTGTCTGTCTTTCTCCCTCTATCTCTCCCCCCCTCTCTCTTTCTCTCTCTCTATATATATATCTGCATTTTACAGTACGCCTCTGTGGCTTATCTACTCTTTTACACCTATTCAGAAAGTTTTAATGTTATATGTATATATTTTGGAAACGTTACCTCTTACTAATAAAGCTTCGTATCTGTCTGTGTAGAGCCCCAAGTATACTATTGCGTTTTATTATGTGATATTTAACTATCTGTTAATGCTTAAAACAGTGTACTACACTATGTGTCTCCCAAGCAGTCATAACTACTAAATTACAAATAGAAAATAATAACAGCATGTTCGCATTCGAGAATTATTCACTGGCACATCTGCCAACGGATTAATATTAACCCTAACTCTAAATCTAATCCTAACCCTTTATTCTAAGAATTACTAATATAGAATATGCCAAGTCACATTGCCAACGAATATATAAGATCAGATTAGTTGAGGATTCAACTTTCAATCTATCGCTGCCTGAAGAACCCCTGGAAGCTAGAGTAAATTTACGAAAAGAACGAACCTCACATTTAACACAAAATCGCATCATTCTCTGCCTGCAGCTGGAGGGACGCCATTACAAACGTTACAATACTACTACGCGTATAACATATTTTTTTTATTACCATCGTAATATTGTCATAACTTTTTTTCATTTTTATTTCAGATAACGTGATCCGTAAAGGAGGCAGGATGATTTGTTAGGCAGGCAATATTTATTTTTCAATATTGTTTGCTTCAAAATTATTTGATTCTATTTCGCGTATCTCTTCTATAGAGTACAACCGTGGCCGTCGTACAGTAAATACAGAAGATTATGACATTCAAGGAGGTAGCACACAGGATCTGTGAACAGTCAGACTGTCATTAATGAATGAGAGCCTTTTTTAAAAAAAAAAGCATTAGAAAACATTAAAAATTACATTTAACAAAGAAAGAAACACGATTCGATTTATACTGAAATTAAACTTTGAAGTTTGAACAGCATTTCCAGTCGATAATATTTCGTTGCTAACAACTATTTTAAAAATTGGCGTTTAAACGCGGATATAAAAGTTCAATTTTATATACATTACGAATTAAACTAGATTTTTCTTTCAGGACAAACAAATCTTTTTATGCTAAAAATCTTGTTATTGTGTACAAAATAGTGCAAACTTCCGGAAAAACATTTGTTTTTTTAATTTAATATTTTCTATAAAAACAGGTTTGTCATCCATCTTGAATTTTAGTCTAAACTATTTTGTCATGGATTTACCTCCAAATGACTTTCAAAATTCAACAATGAATATGACATAAACAAAACAATCAGTATCCTGTTTTAAATACCAAACAATTACTAGATCAAAGATGAAATAATTAAAAGGATACATTGCCACCATCATATGTCTACACGTACTGTGTAACTGTTCCCTTCGAAGTGTCTTGTTTATCTTCTTAGTACTGCCCACTGTAACGTCTACAGAAAAAAAACCCAGCCTTAGTGAAATGGCATCCTAACTTTACGACGGCCAGGGTACAGCTCGCGCTGACCTGAAGTAAGGAAAATAGCGCGCTGACCTGAAGGAAGGAAGAGAATAAATAAAGAAAACAAATAGAAAAGAGAAGAGAAAAGAGAAAGAAACGAATATATCATAGTGACGTATTTTTCGGTCTACTTGCTTTTTTTCTCCTCTCGTTTTGATAATTATCAATTCGCGTGTCACACGTTTTGATGGAACTTGGCTTCCGTTCAAAAATATAATTTTCTGAAGTATATTTTCTTCTTTCCTAGTTTCTTTCCTTCATCTATTTTGTGGTAATCTTTGTTAAACTAGTGCAAACCCTCTACCAAGAACGTCGGGAAAAATATGGTTCGCTAGTGTTTGCGCACGCCATTTATCTAAAGATATTACGAATATATTCAGAGAAAAGCATAGAATTAGTAATTTCATTTTCACATGTCAATTATCATTATCATTTTTGATGACCTAAAGAAATAAAACATCCACCGTTAACCTTTTAATATACAATGGAGGATATTATTTCAAATTTATGTAAGGCGGCAGGTAAATTTCTAGGTAGTTGTCTGACTTGATATTTGCCTTCACGCCCCTTTCATCACTTGAAATGCCATCGCTTTCGGGCTAGAAAAAAGAACGTGCTTTACCTTTTAACTTTTGTGTGACGGAATGGAAGTACATATACTTATTTATATGAAAATAAATACACATTAGTTTTCTTATAGAGTTGATGCAGAATAAAGAATCGCACACATGTATAGGAATTTTGTCTTACGAGTAAAAAAAATGGTGCCCGGTTTATATTTAGATAATCTCGTTCGGTTATTTCCGCCCGGAAAGAATCATTGTATATGCTGGATATCATGTCAACAATAAGATTATGTCGATCCAGTAATTATATATATATATATATGAAAAGTTATGTTGGTGCCGCACCATATAAATTCGTTTTGTTCGAGGGGGGAATGATTTTAGAATTTAAAAAAGAAAATACGATTTAATGAAACATAGTAAAATAGATGTAACCCCGAGGCGCCTTTCGACCGACTACTTTTCAAGGGAAAACGTCGGTATTTGCTTAAAAAAACGACAAATTTAAAACCAATAAATGGTATAATGAAGAAGTTCAACAGGTGGCGGGAGGGAGAGAAAAGAAAAAAAGAGAATTAAAAAATGATGGGGTATATTAGTGCATGCATATATATGTATAAACATATATATACATAACCAAGCACAGATAAAATGATCACCCATCAGAAGCAAAGGAGTCTCCAAAGATCAACAGTCTGTGTTTTAAGTCTCTCTGTCGGCATAGAGATAGCCGTTGAGTATTGGTGAAAATAGCCTCGAGAATATCCAGATGAAATTGTGTGACGTCCTCTATATAGAACGGAGAAGTTGTCGTCCGAATAGAGATCACGGCAACTCTTTTTACTAAGCAAGTATTCACCTATAGCTGACTCGTGTCCTTGTAGATGCGCGGATGGTGGGATGAGTTCATTTCGGCGAACATAACGTGGCACATGTTGGGCGATTCTAACAGACAATCGGTGGGTGGTCTTGCCAACTTAATCAGTGCAACATAATATGTGCAACGACATGTTCAGGATATCCGTTATTAACGAAAATCTCTTTAATTCTTATAAGTTCAGACTTAACTTTGCAGTCAGAACAAATCATCAGCGCGCGATACGTTAGTGTTTTAATGAGGTTCCTCTTTCTAGATTTGGGGGCAAAATAATCCCAACTCAAGTATAATCCCGTGAATGTAAGTTTCCTATATAACCTAGCAAAGAAAGAAGAAGGAGTAAGCTCAACGAGAACGTCAAGGAATAGCAACTTTTTATCATTTTCCTCCTTCATAGTAAAATATTATGCAGGATGAATACGTCGTTGCACATATTATTCAACGTAAGGTCAATAACTTCAATAAAGTTAAATTCTGAGGCTTCCGTAGCTGGGTTGTAGTAGCCACCAACTTGCTGATAGAATTTCGTCTTCTGTGACACATTGCTATAATGCTGCGAATATGCGCATTATTTTTTCTACTCGAGCTGTTTTCTCTTCATATCGTAAGGATGTCTTGCCGACCACTGATTTAAGTTTAATAATTTATCGCTTCCACTGTCAGTGTGACGCTGATTATGTTGGCAAGACCACCCAGCTATTGTCGGTTAGAATCGCCCAACATATGCCAGGTTATGTTCGTCGAAATAAACCCATCCCACCATCCGCGCATCTACAAGCACACGAGTCAGCTATAGGTGAACATCTGCTTAGTAAAAAGAGTTACCGTGATCTCTATTCAGACGACAACTTGTCCGTTCTATATAGAGGGCGTCACAAATTTCATCTGGATATTCTCGAGGCCATTTTCATCAATACTCAACGGACATTTCTAATGTTTAGAGAGTGAGAACAAGTTGTTTGTTTCTACAATATTTGTTTTTTAAATTTCTTGTTAATAATGAATCTTACTTTATTATTGCTGCTAATTATATCTATATCAATCTATCTATCTATCTATCTATCTATCTATCTATCGCCATCTCTCGCACTCGCCCTCGCCCTCGCTCTCGCTCTCGCGCTCTCTCTCTCTCTCTCTCTCTATATATATATATATATGTATATATATATATGTATACATCGGTGTACAATATTTTTAAAGCTTTTTCATGAAAAGTTTGGTGTAATTTGATGTTAATGACTTTACTTAATCGTTTGTCTAAACTTTTCAGTTGCCTCATACCATCCCAAGTAAAACATTCCTATATCTGGACCCAATCGTTTTCTTCTTTCCTATTCTTGTCACCATCTTGAATGCAAGTAGACTAATAGCGTATCATATTAGAATTTCAAGTTTGAAAGTGAACGACGCAGCCAGCATTGGTTATCACTTTTTTTGGGTCAATTTATATGTTCACTACTTACCAAAACACCTCTTAATTCTCCAATTAATGTTGTCAATATTATTTTCTTTCATTTATATTTTTATTAAGTTACCTTAGCAATTAGATTTCTAGGACTCGCGCTGTGTCTCCAAGGTAACGATGTCACGTGCTTTCCGAGGGGTGAATCACGTGATTTAATGAGTTGAAACGTTGGCTACGAGAAAACTATTTTACTGTGCTTTTAAAAATACATGTCAGCCACATGGAAAAATTGAAAATAATAAATCAGTGTTTTTAGTTTTATATGGTCTTTTTATGTGCAGGAATATTGGCTTTTAATAAACAATTTCCCAAAAGATTTTTCGAAAAAAATAAAGAGATTCAACAATATTTAAAGAGATCAGTTAATTACGTCGTGGTAGCAGTAGTAGTAGTTCTATAATTAACCTGTTCATGTCAATTGTATTTTATGTCCAATTTTGTACCATTTCGCCAAATAATTTTGAAAAGAATATTATTATCAACTAAAAGTTCTAACACTACTCGTTTCCAATGTTTTTAGATAGAATACCGCACAGGCCTTTTCTAGCAAATTTAGCGGAAGTGAGGCTCATCAATTTTGAAGTACTGCTGCATCCATTAACTTATCATGGTCACTCTAAGATTCACAGTGATTTATCACGTATAATTACCGGTTGATTTCCCTGAAATCAGAGTGGTAGTATATCCCCATTATTCTAGTACTCCCCGTTCCTTTCAAGCTGTATTTTGAAGGCAGTGCTTTTACCATCACCTCTCTTAGGTCCGCGGCGACTAGGGTTGGAAGTTACTGAGACTGCATTCTTTTAGGTTATACCTTTAATAACGTCAGATTTGACTAATATAATATGTTCTCACTAGTATACGTCATATGCAAACCTTTTCTTTTGAGTTATTAGTGTCATTTCCACTTGGTTTTACTTGTTGTTGGCGAGCGTGATTTGTTCATGTGGGTGGGAATCCTCCCTTCAGGACTGTGTACAATATGCTATCTTATATCATCAGAACCGTAGTTTGTAGGCTTCAATTGTCCACTTCGTTCAATTTAATTACAGCTTTTCAGTACACTTCATATGGCACCTACAACTATTGACACTACTCAAGTTTTGATTTTCCAGCGCTCTTTTAACCCTCATACAAAATACATGGATTTACTTCTCTGCCCAATTCAGTTTCATACCGTGATCTATTGAGCAGACCAGGTTTACTACTTTACTTTTTTCATGGTGCTTACTATTATAATGTCTGTCTTTTGGCTATAATCAATGTATATGTGTGTGCTTCAAAGTAGCCGACTATGTTATGCATTGCATTATCGAATGTTACTAGGGTTTGTTTGTGCACAATTTGTGTGTGTGTTCAAAATGTCGTTCCTTGGTATAACTCTCTCCTGTTTACCTTTTTATAAAACCCTAACCTTTTTTAGGAATAGTAATCGTACATTTGGTGGAAATCTAGTCAATAGGTTAAACCATAACTATTTAACTTTACTATTAGTACTAATGAAAGTATTATGGTTATGATTATTATTATTATTATTATTATTATTATTATTATTATTATTATTATTATTATTATTAATGTTAGTAGTAGTAGTAGTAGTATTAGTAGTAGTAGGAAGCGTAGTAGTAATAGTAGTAGTAGTCTTAATTGAAATAGTTATGTTTAGTATACGGGGAAATAGAATAAAAACTATAATATCAATCTATTAAGTCAGCTAATATTTCGTCTTTATTTATAGAAAGACTTCGTCAGTAGTATTAGTACAATATTAATATTACTGTTTTGTGCATACATTTCTCAGTTGTTTTATTTTTTCTCAGTGTTAAAATAATAAATCGACCATTTCCAAGTATAAAAATACACATTAAGTCGATTCTGTGCAAAAAGTTTAACACATAGCAATTCATGATTATTATCATCAGTAGTAGTAGTAGTAGTAGTAGTAGTATTAGTAGTAGTAGTAGTGGTAGTAGTATTCTTAACTGCAATATACATACTGAAGACAGATGAATAAAACCAATTCATTTGCGTACCCATAATATTTCGTTTTTATTTATTGAAAGACTTCCTCATTCTCAGTAAAACATATTCGCTATCTTCATGACAAAATACACGCTAAGAGTTGGCTGCACTCCCTCACTCACGGGAGCGTCTCAAGAGACAGGGAGCACACGTCGCATCCGAGAGCAGTACGTAATAACTAACAGGATAGACCCATGACACTGAACAGGTACTACACTTTAATTATAGCTGAAAAAGCCTGATAGTAATTGTAATTAAGTTTTACTTCATCTTTTTTCTTCCCATGGGTGCATCAGTGTGTTAGGCTTAGCGCGTGGAAGCGGCTCTGTTGGTCGATACGTATGTGAGCGGCGGTAGTAGCAGCGGGAACAGCTATAACTGTAATCAGTGACGGACTCGATGTGATGTAAACATTACAGATTCGGTGAGATGGACGGATCGCTGAGAGAAAATAACACGAATTGAGACAAAAACACAACAACGAAATATCAAACAAATACTCTGACAACGATAAATAGATAATAGAAATACCGGAGAAGTAAGGCGACAAGTATGAAAATATTATAAATATATAAGTGAAACGCGTTCCGCCTTACGTTGAAATAAGTTTAAATCGAAATAAAAGAGAAAAGATGGAAAAAAAGTTCAGCGATGAATTATAAGAGTTTCTTGAAACAAACATAAAATAATTAAAAAAACAAGATGGCTTCATGCAGGGATCAGATGATATAAACTTTAAAAGAAAAAAAAAAGAAAGTATAGAATTTAAAAAAAAAACAATTAAAAAGTAAACTATGTTAAAAGAGACTAATAATGTATAATAATAATACGATTCAATTCAACTTGAAAATAAGAAAATGGTTTTAGTCGGCGATGCTCTTTTATCCTCTTTACTAGCTATCTCACAGAAGAGGCGTTGCTAGTCTTTCTCTACTCTATCGTAACTTTAATGGCAGGTCCTCGACTGAGCTTTATCTTTGGTACCCTCCCCGTAAAACATTCACTAAAAAAACACTGCAAATAGTTCCCCTTTCTCTCTCTCTCTACCTAAAAAAAACGAAACTTCTATCAGCACATTTTCTTTCTTAGAACGCCGGTCTGTGGAACACAATACAGCGGAGCTGCTTCCCAGCTGACTACAACATGACCGTTTTAAAATCCAATGTATACAAAATAATGTTGATAGATAATGACATTCTGCGTAATCACCACCGCCATTAACAATCAGCACGGTGTTCTCTCACCGTCCACCTGGAACTCATTTAACCGTTATCCTCGAGTAGCTTTTGGGCCTTGATAAGCGTAAATATTTTTGTTCAAGGTAAGAGAAAAGTTATTATCATGTTTTTAAGAAAATGATTATCAAATGTTGAAAAAAAAAAATTAAAGACAGCAAATTATGCAAGTGTTTTCGATGCGAATCACCTGATGCGCGAACCACAAGGACTTAATGAAAAGAACTGGATCAGTTAAAACTTTCGCTGGATTATTTATTCTTTTATTTTTGGCATTGTCACTATATTCTCTACACTGCTCCCTCGACTTGCATTATACAGACTGTCAGCATTCCTTTTGGCAACCTAAACATCACACACGATAACGACTCACAGCAAAATACTTTTAAAATTACTTCTGTCATCATCATCATCATCATCATCATCATCATCATCATCATCATCATCATCATCATCATCATCATCATCGTTGTGAACTACAGAGACAGCTACTATCACTACTGTTATTGTATATTGAAGTCTCCTACTTTGTACAATAACTGGCCAACATTAATCCGTTGTTGGCCCTATGCACCGCAACACTGACATCAGTAAAAGGTATGTATATTTGTATACAAATATGTTCTCGTTCAAGCATTTCATTTTAGGTGGGAAAAGTGTTAACGGGCGAGCTGTGCTATAGGTATCGTTTTTCAATACTGTATCCGGCATCGATCGATGCATCTGTAGGAATGTATAGACGACTAATGATATATGCATGTGTGCAACTTTTTTTTGCCTTTTTTCGTTTTTGTGTGTGGTGGGCTGTACAACTCTGACATCGCTCTATCAAACGTGTATGTATGCATCTGATAAATATTATCATTACATCTTGAATACCTGCAGGCACAACCGACCGTTCGTAATTACCAAATCTCCCGTCCGAGGAGTCGCATTTAACAGTGACAGCACCATGTAAAAAGCGTTATTGTAAATGTGTGTGAAATTATTTTACACACCCATACTTAAAATCGCTGTATATTGAATTTAGTAATTGGTTGATTTGTATTGATTATAAAAGGATGTACATTTTAGTTTTATTTATAAAGAATCGTGTACTGCGAGAGGGTGGGGTCGATTTTCCAGGCGCCGGCGCGGTCCAACATATGAAAATGAATGTTTAATGCTTGTAGATAAATATAAATACTACAAGCCACGTGTTTGCTTACGAAAACTTTTTCATGAAAGTTTATCAGTAATTTAAAGATACATTCTGTGAGTTCATACGCATTTGATTTTCTTTGAGCACACTTACAAACAAAAATAAAAGCTAAGATTACACTCATATATTTGTAAATGTGCGTTCATGATTGGAGATACATCTACTTAAACAGGCACACACACACACACAAACATACAAACACAGAAACCTACACACGAAGCCGCATTTATAATCGAATCAACACCGTTATATAAATTATATATAAATATCTATACATTACAATTATAAATATTATTTTCAATTTATATATACATATATATATGTATATATATATACATATATATAGATATATTCATATAAATATATATATATATATATATTTATATATATATATATATTCATATAAATATATATATATATATATATATATATATATATATATATATATATATATATATATATATATATACGCATATAGATATACTTGAAAGTGAGTACAGGTTATTCGTGCCATCAGTTTATTTGCATGTAAATATGTTAAATAAACTGTCAAATGTATGTATGTATTTATCTAATTAAAATATTAAAAATTATATAGTCCAAATATTTTACCAGATTTAAATAAATTCATACGAAATGTAAAGTTTATATCTAACTCTACATATGCATATAACTATATAACAAACACAAATTAGGAATGTTACTTGTCCGATTTATTATCTGTTATCCAGCTCTATTTGAAAGTATATTGATCGCTTTGCTGTCTGAATTCGAGGCCCTTCCTAGTTTAACAGAATAACTTTCTTATTGCACACATAATCATATATATATATATATATATATATATATATATATATATATATATATATATATATATTTATTTTTGGTTCAAGTACTTTCAGTTTAAGTTCTCAGGTATTAAGGCCCTTCTGCCTGAGGTTAACAATACATCTCGATATGAGATACATAGATATTTGAATATCCCATTAAAATACTTATTTATGTGTAAAACATTTAGTTTTCAAAAAAGTTAAGAATATATATATATATATATATATATATATATATATATGGCATCACAACAATATAGCAAACATCTTACCAATATTATATATATATATATATATATATATATATATATATTACATTTTACTTAATATTTGTAAGATGTTTGAAATATTGTCCGAATGCGACATATATATATATATATATATATATATATATATATATATATATATATATATATATATATATATATATATATATATATATATATGCGACATTATACTTTGAGTACTAAATATATTTCTATAAATGACATATCTTGTCGTTTTTTACCCATTTTTGTTTTTCTCTCTTTATACATTGCTTGCAACAGCTGGACTAAACGTTGAGTTTTAGGTCTTCAGCTTTTCTATTTGAACTCATACCGTTGGATTTATTTCATCATTATATATATATATATATATATATATATATATGTGTATATACACATATGCGTGTGAATACAGTTCTACGATACTAGGGTTTTACAAAGCTACATCGTATATGTTGTTCATTCAGTAAGAGGTAATCAGGATTAGCCTCATGTGCGCTTACTGCGTTTAACACAAGTATTTATGTATAGCTTGCTATGAACATATTTTGAAACAACTACTTAGCTTTTAGTGAGCATTGTTGAAGAAATAATTTTTCAACAAATATATAAAAAGAATATATTATGCGATAATACAAATATATAATATATATATATGAGGTTAAGAATATTGTTTTTAGTATCTTAGTGGCAATCTGTCGTCTGATCAGAATTTTAGATATAGATAAGGCTACAGATGCAAACTAACACACACACACAAGCCCCCGCCACATATATATATATATATATATATATATATATATATATATATATATAACAATATTACATTAAACACTGCACAATTCATGTGTAGTGGTCAGTAATTCATGAAAATACTGCCTGGTGCGTATCAACGCGCGAAATCCAAATATCATCATTAGCTTGTTTGTCATGAATATATTGTCATTTATAACTATATATATATAGATAGATAGAAGAATGTAAATATTGTGATGTAGCTATCGGATTTTTTAATTGTAACGTGAAGATATACATATATATATATATATATATATATATGTGTGTGTGTGTGTATGTGTATATATTAATGCATTTCTATGTACAAGATATTCTCCTAAACTAAGAAACACTCATTATTAATTTTAGAATATATATTCTAGTCCACATGATGAGTAACATGGGTACATTATTTTTGTAGACTTTAACCTTTATGAGATGGATTGATATAAGGTTACGTGTTTGCATGTGCATGTGCATATATATATGCATATATATATATAATAAATATTTGTGAATATATATATATATATATACATATATTTATATATATATATATATATATATATATATATATATATATATATCGTTTTACATGATAGCAATACAAAACTAATCGATCATTATGAATTCTCGGTAAAATAGGCATATATTCTTCTGTAAATAGTATCATTTAGGGTGTCTGTGTTTATACATTTGTTTTGTCTATATGTTTCTATGTTTATATGTATATGATAAACAACTAAACTAATTAAATTATCATGTAAGCTTTTGGGTGGTTACGCGTGTTATAATTATTTTTATTTAGTTTTGGCAAATCAGGCTGGAAGCTCTCCGTTAAAATTCAGATACTTCCGACGTTTGTGAAATTTTAACAAATAGTATTACACATCAACTAATAAATATTCCTCAATTTAAGTTTTTCGCGAGTAATTTAAAGAGGGATTATAGTATATAATATATAGGCACCATCTTCCATATGGAAATTAAAATATTTCAGATGTTCATCGAATTTGATACATGGTCATTAGACACAAATAAAGCAGAATCAATTTCTTCTGAAAACTCCTTCAGCTTCTGCTTAAAATTTGAGACATTTTCTAGAATAAAACGACTATACTAGATTTACCTAAACTCTTGAATAAGCATTCGAGATATAATGTTTTGTATCATGATATCTTTGTTTTAATCTTCGTAAGGGGGCAGAGACGTGGTGCAAAACTCGTATATATAGATATATAGATCAGATAGATGAATCGATCGATTGATTAATTGATAGATAAATATAAGAATATGAAACAATATATCTGTATTTTCTTAATCTTCTACTATAGTTGCATAGATCATCTACTAATTAGACGGGTATTAATGGAATCCTAAAAGTTGATATACAGGTTTATACAAATTAAATCTGACCACTGATGCGAATTTAAATATATCGTTTTCTTAGCACATATACTTATGCTTAAGTTTATTACATATTAGTTTTTGTTTTTACTATAGTTTAGGATTTATTCGTTTCAAAAGTATTATATATATATATATATATATATATATTGAAAACTCATAATGTATATATATATATATATATATATATATATATATATATATATATATATATATATATATATATATATGGGGTAAGGTACACGACAAGTCATGAAAATGAAATGCCGTGGTAGACAAACTGTGTGAAAAATGACAAACGGAAAACAGGTTAAAATGCTGGAGAAAAACAAAAACAAAAGATTTTTCCAGTTTCGTTCGCTAACACGAACGTCTTCAGAAAAAGTGAACATTTGGAAATAATTTTATTTTGAAGGCACACACATGGGAGACGGAAAAGATGATGCGATTGGACCATATGAGAATACTTTTAGTGACATTGAAATATGATTTGACAAGTGGGTGACACATTATTCTTTATTTCTTATTCTTTTTTTAAATTTTATATTTTTATTTATTTGTTTTTCTTGTTCACTTTCACACCTACGGAACTAGTATAGGGGAGGCGGAAGGTGGAGGGGGTAAAGGTGATGAGAGGGAAGAAGACATATACACTAGTCAGGATATGTTTATTCTGGCTAGAATGTGTTCCCTACAGATAGACAGCTCGATGCCATTCCTAGACTCTCTTATAATAAAGTCAAACAACAAACTAGCATTCAAAGTACACCGCACAAACACTCACAAAAACGACTATATACACTTCTACTCTCACCACAATAGCAAAATAAAAAACAGACACGATTATAGGCTTCTTCCTACGCGTTCTTAGAATCTACAGTTGAAGAAATAAAACACATCATTAATTCCTTAAACACGTTGCAATACCCCACACGTTTTATATTGAACGCCAAGTAGAAAGCCTTTCAAATATTCTCCAAAAATAACACACAAAAATCAAACACCAAACACCTCTCTCATAGACAGACCCCTTCTTTTACCCACGCATTCCAATAACATAGCCATATGCAACATGCTTAACACACCAGGCATTCCAACAGTTCAAACCACATCACAAACCATAAAACAAACATTAAACACAGCAATACATTAAAAAAAAACACATTTCATGCCGGCTTATATACTGTCCCATGCAACAACTGCAATCAAATTTACGTGGGAGAAACACAACGTGAATTGAAAAAAAGATTGAGCGAACACAAAAGGGGCATAAAAAACAATAACTCTCTCAGTGCACTTTTCTCCCATGTATTAGAGCACGATCATGCTTTCAAATTTGAACAGGCCAACATCACCAAATACATTCATAACAAAGCTCGGCGAAAACTGTACCTTTAATAAGCAAAATTATCCTGACCGAACAAACCTTTCTTCTCTTCGCTCTCAATTGTCATTATATATAAGTCCCCGCATACACACTCACTCACAAACCCCTCCCCACATACATAACCATTCACCACGAATCTAAACCACTTAACCACAAATAACAGCCTTACCATCTCACACATATTTAGATATTTAAACTCCTTTTGACCTCAATTTAATTTCAAACCATCAACACTGCCTGCACAAAACTACATTTCACTTATTTCTCACCAAAATTAATATCACTTTTATCCTTCTCTTTCTTTTTCATTTTCCTTCTCCTCATTGTCATATTCTCAGCACATTTCAACACTTTCCTTCTAACTTACTTATATGCACAGATCCCTGCCATAGCCAGCTGGTGAAATACTCCTACTCTCCAAATACTTCACACCTAACCACAACCAAATCTCCCACCTCCCCCTCGCCCACCTAACCCTTTCGACTACTTCTTTCACACTCTTACAATTTTAAAAATCATCTTCATTTCTTCAAATCTTTTTCTAAAACGATGACACTACCTACACACCAAAAACACATAGCCCCCTATCTCCCAGCCCCTCGAAAGCCATGCTACACCTCACCACAACAAAAACCTCAGCACGCCTAAGACAAATTCATTAACACTCCCACCCCTCCCATTTTTCACTCACAACCATCCACATTCATTTCAAATATATATTTGTTTCTGAAGAAGTTCGCCAACAGAACGAAACCGGTCAAAATCTCTCGTTTTTGTTTTCACCGTGCACTTTAACTTGTTTTCCGTTTGTCATTCTTCATTCATATATATATATATATATATATATATATATATATATATATATATATATATATATATATATATATAGTAAGTTATGAAAATATATTCATGGCAATATATTTTCATAACTTACTACCTAGCTCTACTTGCGTATCGAGCGCTGTTGAAGTAAATACTGAAAATTAATACATAAAAAATTATATCGCCTCATGAAATTTTTATGTGGATACATGAAATACTAATATATATATATATATATATATATATATATATATATATATATATATATATATATATATATATTGAAAACTCATGACTGAAAGACGCAGTATCACTCCTTGTTTTTGAACTTCAATAAAATCCGATGAATTCCTCATTTTATTATGTCATTCAATTACTATTATTGGTCTATACCCTATATTTAGCTTTGTTTCATCCTGATAGCCTACTGGCTAAAGATATAATTAATATCTTTAAATTATTATCTTACTCTCTCTCTCTCTCTCTCTCTCTCTCTCTTTATATATATATATATATATATATATATATATATATATATATATATATATATATTAGAAATTAGTTTTCAGTATAAGCGTTGTTTGATTTTAAATGCATTAGTTTAAGAAGCCACAACAACAAATATTTATTTATTTTAAATAGACTCGGTTGCGATAATATAACGTCTTTTTCAAGAAAAGTAGCGTTTTTTCGTTTTCTTTTTTCCATTTTCGTGTCATGGTGTCACTATAAAAAATCTGTATGGTCTTCCAACGATTATTATATTGTAAATGTTTAAGTCAGGAGGTTTGTTTTGGCGCGATTATAATGAATTAGAAACTGTTGCTTAGTGTATGCGTTGTATAACTTGGAATTTCTATGTTTTAGAAGCGAAAACAACACATATATTGTTTTTTTTAAATACATATATATTTATTTCAAATCAACTTAATGTGACGATATTGCGTCATATATATATATATATATATATATATATATATATAAATATCTATCTATCTATCTCTCTCTCTCTCTCTCTCTGTGTCTCTCTCTGTGTGTCTCTCTCTCTCTCTATATATATATATATATCAGAAATCATAATGCCCGTTGCTGAGGCTAACACTTGAATTCTATATTACATACGTAGATATCTTAGTGTCTAATAAAGATATTTTGAGCTTGTAAAGCAGTGAATACCACCAATTTGCCTCTCCCGAATTTACCATTAACTATGTATTAGTGTATCTTTATTGTTGTCTATACTTAGTCTTGCAAGATTCCAAGACAATACTTCATCTTATCTGATTATGTATCTTACTAAGTGCTGTTACTTGAAGTAACATCACTAGATTAAAGTATATAATTCTTTGTATGTACCAGTTTATTACTGTTTTGAGGGCATCTTATTTGGCTTTAAAATACTGTATTATTTTTAATATTTTGTGCGGGTTTACTTGTAGCGTAGATAATCTTTATGTAAGGTAGTCCTGACAAACCTCTATACTAAGATGCCGAATACACTCGATAATTGTGTATTGGTCGCATTCGAATTCTCCCCTGTAGGCATTCACGTGTGGATGTGCGTGCGCTTTTATACGATTACTTATACGTACGTGTATATATATATATATATATATATATATATATATATATATATATATATATATATATATATTGTAGAGTGTTTGTATATTTGCATATGTGTTTAAGCTACACCTTGATGAATCTGCAAATATGTTTTTAAGAAAAGACACGTCTTTATGTTCGACTTTACATGTGATTTTAATATGATACTATATACTGACTGTAGCAATACTTTCAATGTTTTACATCTATTTGTTTGCACTATTCAGATTTCTTAGTTTCGCCCTGATAAGTACTAACATTGTATTTTGCCATCTGGCCTTTCTGTTCTGTAAAGAGACGGGTTCTTATATTAGTGCGGGATCTTTACAGGTATTAAATAGCTGTGTAAGTTACTCAAGAGTATATATATATATATATATATATATATATATATATATATATATATATATATATATATATATTACATAATATAAAATGAAATAATAAAATAAGGTGCGAATCAAATTTTATTATAATTCAAAATTCAGGCAAACTAACTCAAAGTCCTTAACTCATGAGTTTTAAAAGCAAATTCTTCTCCTCAAAGGATCATTACCGCAGTGGCGTTACTGCAGGTTATAAAATTACGCTTTGAAAATATTAGTTGCCTCTTATATCTTTTGTTGGATTTACTTCTTATATATATATATATATATATATATATATATATATATATATATATATATTACAATAAGTCGTAACCAGTTGCATCACTGTTTCGGCTCGGGTCAGATAGTTTGAATCAAGAAAGAATTAGTTACAAAGGCAGTTAACTATAAAATAATAACATACACAATTCAAAATGGATGCTTTTCCGCTAGCTATATCTTCCTATAGATTTCTTCTTCTCTCGATATCCCGCATGCTACCAGTTTGGTAAATAGTATTTATACTCGTGGTCATATGCTGCATTTTATTATGGACTATTCCAAATTGTTCATGTTTCTTTTTTATCTTAAACTATTTATTAACATAGAGAGAATAGGAAAATAAAGAAAGAAAAAGAGAGAAGGAGAGCACGCTAAGTACTGACTGAGAAGAGACTGATAAACAGCGTATGTAACAAAATACAGTGAAAAAGCCTCGAATGGAGAGAAACAGAAGAGTTAATTGCAAATTATGCAAATTAAATGAATTAAATATATTTTTATCGAAACATAAACTAATCTGTAAACTACATCATTCATTCTGTGGAATGAAAATATACAGGATAAACAACATTTGAGAAATAAACGTTTACAAAGTCAGCCAGAATATACGTGTATTACTACTTATACTTCTAATGAGGATATATATATATATATATATATATATATATATATATATATATATATATATTTACATGTCAGCTAATCATAACATACATACAAAACTACAGGTCGGAACATTTACATTCCCATAGACACATTTGTGTATATAATTCAATCTATGCACATATATGTACTTCAACATACATATACACACATTGCAACACTATCATATTACGTTTACACATATAAGTCAACTATATTATTGTACACTCCCATATTTAATAGATTGTTGAATTTGTCTAGCACAGTAATGCATATACATATTTACACGCCGATACAAATATACATACACACAAGGAGACGTACGCATCTACACTCCAGTATAGATATGCATTCCAATATAGTCATAAACAATATATATATATATATATATATATATATATATATATATATATATATATTGGTATGAAATTCCAGCATCTGCTCATTTCTTATTGCTTATGTATGTTTTTGGAATTTGTTGCCGATATGATGAGGAATTTTTTAAGGACAATGCTCTCAGCAAAAAATACCTGTAGGTATAGTCTTCATCATAACTGCTTTCTTGTCGTCGGTAAAGGCTATTTGACCCCGCAACGTTGTTACAGCTGCAAACATCTATTATCGCTGATCACTCTGAAAAATAAAGTGTTTATGACAGCGACCAACGATGCACAACGGTGTTGCCAAACAGTGCCAGATTTTCGGTAAATGATTTTCAGAAATGTATTCACAGAAAATCGAATGATCTTTACTTTTATTAGCATGATTTTATCATACTCGGAGTTTACATACGCTTACCTTTTCATAGACACACACCTATATAGTTTTTCATGGTAAACAATTGATGCCCCCTTAAATAATGTTAGAAGCAAACTAATATAATAACTGAAAAAGTTAAATTTACTTACATGAGTGATTTTCCACTGAACGACTTGGGACTTAAGTTTTATTTTTTTTAAATATAGTTTTAATGGTTGAGAAACTTCCAAGACTATACATATATAAACACATGCATACTTACATCTACATCTGCGCATGCATAGAGTGATTCTTATTTTAAACACAAACATATTAGAGATCATTATGGGATTTATATTGTCCATAAAAAGTTAAATAAATCATTTCTCTTTTATCATCAGTCATAAAGATCCAACCTTTTTTGCTGATAAACCTTAATACGGGATTATTATTTCCTTTCTTTTTAGTGATCACATATTAGTGAGATTCAAATTAAACCTCTTTCTCTGCTCATTAAAATAAATGTGCATATGTGAGTATTGAAGCGAGGAAGCCAATCTTCGTTAACTTTATTATTATAAATTTATATTGCCAATATTTTAAGTAGAATGGTTTGCGAGGCGATTGCTATCAGGCAGAGCCAGATTGTATATGTATATGTAAACGTGGATTGATTTATCTCTCTATATATGTATTTGTGTTTATATACTCTTCTATATGTGTATACATTTATGTATGCGTTGTGTTTATATATACGTATTGATCTACATTTTATGGTGTCTGGATTTATTTATATATGCTAATATGAGTGTGTACTTGTGTCTGTTAGTTCAGTGGCTGAATGTATAAACGATTATCAGTCGTGCAATTTTACATTGACCCTGGCAACACACACATAACTGGATGATATTAAAGTGTGATGAACATTGCAACAAAAAAGGGCAGAAGATAGAGTCAGATGTGTAGCAAAATATAACAGAAGCATTTATTTTAAATAAATAAATATAAGTCTTTTAGAAAACAGTCCAGAATTCAGTGAATCGTCAATAAAGGATAGGTTTGTACTTTAATGATGATAATGATGGTTTTTATCATGGTGGGAATGTCCACTGGCCATTCATTGAAAGTTCTTGATTTGACATTGATGCTGCTGTCTCGATAGCTGCTGTAGTTGATGTGATAATGATATTAGGATCGGTTGACGGTTGATGTGATGATAACAGTGAACAAGAAAAAACTGTCGATGATGACGATGGATAAATGGTAAGGCAGGCAGGCGATAAAATATTACTGTTGGCATCGTATCCTGCTGTCGAGGTTGTCTAAGACTGTAGAAATCTGTTTTGGTGTGATGATGACGTGGAATCGTCTGGCTGGGCTTCTGGTGTCAGGAATTTGCTGGTTAAGTCACCGCATGTTCTGTAGCAGAGCTGCGGGACAAAGATCTAATTGCCCGCCAAGTTAGAAAACCGAAGCATTCGTGTTCTTGGTCGGCAAATATAACAATGTCCGCAGGGAGTTGAGTTTATTTTGTAAAGATTAAACATCTTGTTTGGTTAGGAGTGCTAAGCCGAAAAAGAAGCAGGACAAGTATTTTATGTTTTTTTAGGTAGAAAATACTATTCTTACTGTTTATACTACAAGCGGGTTCAATTTTCATAATTTCCGTTTTATATGTAAGTGTGGATACTTCTGTATTTTTAGTCATGTTCATACTCGGACAAATCTGTGTTGCTTTTTGTATGTTGGATTTCTCAAGGTCATTAGATAATAGATCTACTTCACTTTTAATATAAACAAGTATTTCAAGTTTTTCTTTATTAAAACAAAATAGAAATATATCTTAAAAGGAAAATTAAATAGTTCATAGTTTTTCGTTTATAAAATATATATTACGTTTTTTTATATATTAAAATAATAAAAAGGCATGTTCAGAATATTCATAAAAATACATTTGATCCAATTAGAAACATAAAACCAAAGAACGCTTTAATTTATCTCATAGTCTCCCCAAAAAATCGTTACTGAAAGCAAACAAACATTAACTTATTTTAAAGGTTCTTGCATCCCTTTTTGATTTAAAAAAATATCAATAAGTATATATTATTTATCATATTTAGAACGAAGACAATTCCGGTTAAGGTCTGAAAGTATGATGCAACTCAATATATAATATTTCATGTGTCTACTAGAATAAATATACATCTGTTCACGTGTGATACTGTGGGCTGCCAACGTATAATTATAAGAACACAATATAAAATTCACAATAAAATAGAAGATTATAATACGACAGCGAAATAGACGTGAATGACAATACGAAGGTAACAGTCAATGTCAGAGTTGTACGGAAGTAAACGACAATAAGAAAGTGGATGGTAATATGGAAGCGACGGATCTATTGTATTGTACAGATGAATGGCTCTATGAAGACATATCCGAGAAAAGGTCGGAATAGAGGATCCAGGAAAAAGTATTATTTTCCGGTGTATGTCAATTGTGAGTATCTAGGGAGAACCAGACTTATCGGAATTCCAGCATAAATATATTTAGAATACTGAGCAGACAACTCCAGAAAAAAATGACGGGTCGGTCGCCGGTGAATGGTCTCGACAGAACAATCTGAGTTGGCGACAGCACATGATTTCGACAGTCAGATATGTTTGCGAGATCCCAGTTATGTCTTAGATGATATCCTGGATTTGGGGTATCGGAGGCTTAGCTCAGAAAGGTGACTCTAAAGACGGGGCCTGACGACATACACACACTCGTATTCAACGAGTCTCCTTAATACAGTGTATATATGTGTATGTGTGTTTTTTTAATTATGTACGCTAATCACCGTGTCATTTTTAATTATTTTTAAATCCAATACTTTTGTCTATAGTAAAGTGCTTAATATCGGTGCGATGCTGAAAACAGATGCTGCGCTTTTATCTTAGCCAAATGAAAAAGGAACTATAAAACAACGGTTCATGAATGCAAAAAAAAATACTCATTTAATTCATTAATGTATCATCATTTAATCAGTGTTGGTAGTAAAGTATCGGTTTGGCTGTCATAATGTCGTTCTTCCAGAAATTAACCCCCTTTAAAGGGGTAGTGCTAATATTCTAAGGAATTAAATCCATCTTTTTGGGAGCGATACTGGTGTATATTTGCTGTTGTCATGATACAATCTACTCATGGATCAGATTCTTTTTTTTGTGGGGGGGCATATAGTCTAGTATCTTTTCTTTTTCGATATCATACTCGCAGGCATTACCTATTCTATTTTGAAGGGGGTATTGTAGTATCGTTTCTGTTGTTATGATACTATCTTTCCAGGTGTTACCTCCTCCCTTGAGAAGTAGTGTTTGTGATACCATCTTCTCAGTCATTACATTCTCTTATTTAGGTCAGTGCATGTAGTTCATTTATCATAATATCCTCGCAACCGTGATAAAATATGCGAGTGGAGGGATCATATATTTGCTAGTATGTCGTAGAAACAGCTACATAAATAATTATCAATACTGGTATTATATACCAAGGGAACGTGTACTAATGAATTCAATTCAAGTGTGATGATTAAAGGTTCTAAAGCATTTTCATTTCGTGTGATGTTGAACGATATGTGAATCAGACAATTGGGCTCCAGTTTTGTGTAAGAAGTTAACACGTAATCTTAACGAGTTGAAGAGTCTAGTGGGTAATCGTTGGTAATGAAAGAATATAAACACGAAACGGGAAGATGTTCTATAAATGTTGGTTGAGTAATACATGTAATGAAAAACCTATGGGAAATAATTTTTCTAAATAGAGTAAGGTGTCGTATATTTACATAGATTAAAATACTTGTAATGGATTAAAGAACCGTTAGTACTAATTTTATTTCAACATAATTGATCATGTCGTAAGATTTAATATTCGGCTATGTGTTTAAAATAGCCGTGCATATCTTCTTATATTTATTGTAATGTATTGTTATATTCTCTGTGATCCAAATGTGTTATGATTTTGTTAACTGTATGTATCATATATCGTGACGCGCAAATGTCCAATCCTTAATAGAATGTACATTCTTTTCCACAATCCACCAGCATTTCGTAGGAATAAACTTCAGTGTATTACTAAGCTTACCTGTTTATTTTTGTATCGCTGTTCAATTTAAAGCAAGGATGGCGATCGTAAAACCAAGAAGGAGTGCGATGCCCAAATAGAATTTGATCCTCAGAATGTTATCTAATAGAGAAATGTCAATAGCAATTGTCCTTAACTAACAAAGCAGTTTATCACATTTTAACTCTCATGATGTTCCTTGTCTCTCATAAAAGAGGCGACTGTATTGTTTTTTTGATCAGTGAAACAAGAAGAATACTCCCAGTTGGTGTTTGAGAGACAATGAAAACCGGACACCCTAACATATTGAAAGATAGAGTAAACAATACCAACACAATTGGTATGTCTTTTGTAGACTTATATGTGGAATGGTTCATAACATATTTCTTAAGAATTCAACAACATGTGACAGAGGATATCATATTATTTTCTACACATGCGCAATAAAATAAATACAGATAAGTTTCTTACGACAAACAATGTAAATATGAATGCATATGAAACATGTATTTTCTTACGACTATTAATAAACAAAGATAGATAGACAAAGAGTAGTAGAAAAAGGAGTAATAGATGGCATACATCATAAGGACATATGATTTAGGCTTACACAATCCTTGCTTCACAATTACACACGCAAGCCATTGCCTCTCAAGACTAGGCGACGCTTTCTTCTATTTGCAAATCAATGCTAATTATATATACAACAGCTGAATTACAACACTGACGCCTATTTTAACATGCATTTTGTAATCAATATGTAAACATTGACTAACTAAATAATAGTTATATAATATATATATATATATATATATATATACTTACTTACTTACTTTATTCATTATGCATGGATTAAATTATTTTATTTACTAGTAAAATGACACATTGAACTTCCAAATTAGATAATGAAATTGTGCAAAACGTTTCGAAATCGTAATGGAAAAGACAGAGTGTCATAAATGAGAATAAACATTTGCATTTAAAGATATACTTCTACTTTAAATACATCGAAGTGTTGATTAATAACGCTCGTATTTTATTCTTGGATCATTTAATTCATAAAAAAATTAGTGGAACCTAATTTTGTTTCAGATTTCTCCGAAATACGATTTCTGTGTTTTCTTCTGATCATTCAACGATATTCTACACGTGGACGCCAATTACATTGATGACGAATTTACATACTTAATTCTATTCAACAGTTTCTTGTTTTCATATGTATCCCGATTAATTATTTGCGTATAGTTTGAATTGATTATCGGAAATGATGTCACCTTAGTCAAATTAAACTGATCTTTTATATGTTTTCTTTATCACAAGCCATTTGTCTAGACAGAAACAGGTTAATGTCGACAAGTAAGACTTGTTTACGACGCCATTTATAATAATAACTTTTAATGGATGACAAGGAATAAGAATGTGGCAGACACATTAAGGCAAATTTTACGTTCAAGTTTTGTAAGTCGACTGCAGACCACTACGACTTCAGAAAACATATTTTTGGTGGCATTCAAAATTCAAAGCCATCATCGTTGTTATCTCACTTGTGTTTGGGAATGTTTACGAACTCGAAAAGAATACCTTTTACATTTTAAAGAGGTTATTTATTTATACATATAAACACAACACAATAATTTGCACACAAATGTCGTCTCTTATAAGTTTAGAAGAATAGTAACCAGATATACCTATTGTGTAGAGTAAGTTATAATCACAGAGCTGGTCTGCTGGTGTACGTATCTTAGTTTAGCTACGACGGTAAACATACCGGTGCGTATATTAGCAGATTTTTATCCATCAAAACAATGGTTTCATTACAATTCCGAATGTCTAGAGTCAAAAACTTTACAGACCTTTTACAAGGTTGTTGTAAAGTATATACACTTGCAGAGTGACGCGCAATACAACTGTGTACGTTTTGGCACACCAATTATTTTTTACATATTTCATGTAGGTTGTAAACTGATTCCCACATCTTGACGGCAGGATCTGCAAAACGTAATACCAAGTAATTATTGTGTATGTTGGAAGATACGTCCGAAAAAGCCTGAGGCTAGGGTCATACAGTATCTAAGACAATGAACCTGAGTACGATCATTTACATCAGTATTAAGCCTCTAGAATACCAAATATATGCTAGATATTTTGATTGACTGCGTATTATGTAGAGGTGCGCAGATGCCGGTGAGTCTTTTACTTTAATAGCTTCTTACGTCGTGCCTGTTTCCCCAACTATACCGACATGCAGAAATTTAAAACTAATGTAAAAAGGCATCCTACTGCACAGCTCACAACGTAAGATGAACCCCCAAACTTACACCCTAATTCTCCGTAGCCCCTTATGTCTACACTCGCGACAGGTTTTGTTTGGGCGCAATATGATGAAATACAGGTTGCTATGCAGTTGTGTTAATACGTTTGCTTCTGAAAAGCCCCATCAACTCACATAATCGATTAGGCTCAAACAACCAAATTGTATATTTGCAGCATAACAGTATTGGTAGAGTATCAGATACATTCCAATGATAAAATCAATCGACATATGCACGCAGATATAAATCTGCATAATGTTGATGTACACATGTTAAAATCTTTAATCTAAAAACTGGAAATGATCATCACATTTTAACAGGTGTCTTTTAATTTGAACACTTAGGACTACGTAGGCTGTGAACAACAGTCGATCATTAGATTTCATTCGACAATAAACATATATTAGTGACTAGTTTGACGACAATGTTAGACCGAATCAACCATTGAAATTTGAGTATCACATGTGTTTATTCAAAAACTAAAAGGCATATTCCCTCCGTACTCGAACCAGGTACAATATCCACGTTTATGTTGAGAACACGCATGTTTTAAAAAAATCACTTATTGTGTTGTGTCATAGTAGTTTTCGTGTCTGCTGATCGGTAATCTTGTGCTTCGTCAATTCTGTTATTTTTGTGCAGATGTGTTATGCCCTAATATAACATATCGTTGGAAATTTTTTTTGAGTAATTTGTTTCCCGTAAAATGTTTACACCTCTATTTTCCAGACAATGTTTCAGGGAACAAACAGTGCACATTGTATTCTTTAAAATGTTCTATATCAATGTTCAACTATTAATTAGTACTTATGGAAAATATAAAAATAATTTTCCAAAAACTAGAAACAGCAATTGCATAGACTGCCAAACACAACTGGAATTGAGTAACACATTTGTACTTTTTATTTGATATGAGTAGTTATTAGTAAATACGGCCAGTAAATCACTTGCCACTAAACTATTTTTTATAATTATTTAAAAGTGTAATAAGTGTTTGGAAGACACTTTTCGAATAAGAAAGAAAAAGCGTTTAAAATTAGCATATCTTTAAATTATCCTTATATTTTAATTTCTATGAGAAAAAACTAGAATCGAAAATAGGTTCGGGCTAAGCAGATTAAGATACATTTCTGCCATTTGTAGAACATACAACAGGAACGTAATGTATGCCTTACGTAATTCCCACTTGAAGTCGATTAATTAATGTTACACCGGCCGTTCTTACACAGGAGAAACTACACCGGTTGTCACTATAAATAGTGCGAGTCACCAGAGACACTGAAGACAAACCACAGTTTTGTAACTGTCTAGCCAAGAGCTAGTCAGTTTCTTACTTTGTTAATACACTTGTTAAACCAACCCTCGACTTGACTTCCTTTATTTATTATTTACTGTGGGACAACTTCACAACAATTAACAATCTATATTATTTTTAAGTTTGTTATGCGTATATTCACTGAGGAACTTTCAAACAAAAGAACATCGTATATATTGTAAAATCATGCTAGATTTACCAATAAAACTTCACAAAATTCGACCGGCCGACCCATAAATGTCGAAATTCAAACAACATATAGCAGTTTAAGTGATATTGTTCGACGCGTAATTCATGAAAAAGTAAATTGTATACGTCAGCAGGGTACGACTTTTAAACCGTTTGATTGTTTTCACATTTTTTCTCGAATTAGTACAGGAGCAAATATGAATGTTAGTAACACCCACGAGTATAGTTGTGCCATTAAACCGGGATAATTAGAACTTGGCGTCTCATGTATTCAATCAAAATCCACTTTGAGAAAATCAAATAACCGTAACAGTTCATCAGTCCTTCCCGTAAACCTCAGCATCTATTGATTAAAAATACGTTCGCTAGAAAACCAATTTTACTACATCCACAGAGTGTGGAACAGCGCTGATGTTCTTAAATTATATAAGTATAATTAAATCCGCTAAAGCGATTGTTTCGTCTTTTTACATGGCCTATAATAACTTCTTGGTATTATGTCAACACGTGTCAGATTGATTTTCAATTGACTGCCCAATAAAGAGCCTTACCAATATATGCTGGCATTGTGAGCTTAAATTAAGTATTTGTCTTCGAAATACCATTTAAATTGTCTACTATTTATATTGCATAAAAAAGCTAATTTTAAGATTGAGGAACTGCTATTAGACAACATGTTTTTATTTCTCTGTTCTCATATATTTTTAGAAAATTTTATAGTTTTCAATCCTGAATGGCTTAATATTATAATCATACTTACATGAAACTTACTATGGAAGTATATTCCGCGGACCCTATTTATACGTTTTCTTTATTGTTAATATTATTATTCACTGTTGCTTTTCATACACATTTAGGCAATTCCTTCTTAATTTACCATTTCATTATTTGGTATTATCATTAAGACTAAAAGCATCCGTACTACGTTTACTGTTTTATTTAATTATTATTGTTTTGCATTTATTTATTACTAGCGTAAAATATGCTTACACAAAGCCATGCTACACCTATAACCTCTATATACATATTTTATCTGATGTTTTAGCTATTAAATATGACATTTAGCTGTAAATATAAATTAAATTATATTATTACAACTGTAAGTTTCATTTACATGAATTATTAGTTCCTAACGTCGACAGAATACCCTTACTAACATGGAAGCAAAACATATTAAGGCGCGTAATTATTGCAATACAGCCACAGTAGACAGCAATATGAATGGGAAAATACTCGCCTTTCAGTAATCATAGCTACTAACCTTTAATCCGGGAGAAATATTAAAAGAATCGGTTCGTGTACAGTTCGCATTAGGAAATTGTTAAGAAATCAATGTACAGTCTGAGTAACAGTTAAATGCTAATTTCGCAAAAATTATCTTTCTACTTTCCGTCAAAACTCCTTAACGAATGATAATGCATCAGACTCTAGGCAAGAAACCCATTGCCTTTACGTGTGAATGCACTGGAAACTAAAAGTAAACCATCAAAAACCAACAATGATTATAGAATTCCGAGTCCAGGAGGAATTATCCATGTAAAGTTAACGTCAAAAATAGCGTTTTAAAAAATATGAGATGTAACGATGTTTCTATTTCGAAATAGGGCTGTTGCAAACCGGACTAACGATAAATGGCATGGTTAATTGAGTGATATTTTGTAAGGGGTGTTGCCAAGCAGACTTACGGTTAGTGGTAGATTTAAGGGAATGCTTTATTGAGAGGCCTTCCTGACAGCAATTATAATGTATTGAAGGGTGTAGGGAGGCGTTACAGGAGAAGATATGGCGCTCTTTAAACTCTGACTTATGGTTAGTGTAGGTGTTAAGGGACGTTTATTATTTTCGGAAATTATTTTCGAACTATTTCTTAGAACTCGTGAAACATTGTTTCGTTTTATTATTTTTACTCTTTTTTATTTTCTTTTTAAATGTTTCGGTTTCTTGTTTCCATTTCATGAAATAATATTTTGTCAATAATAACTAATTTTTTAAATCATAGAAAAGTAATTATTTAATTTTTTTAACCATAATCAAACCCGAACAAAGAGATTTAATGCATCTCCCTTTATCTGGTTATATTTCCCTAAACAAACATGTTACTATAACCCCCTTATGAAAACATACTCAATGTATCCCTAATCTTCTCATTATATGACCCTAATACGTCAGGCTGTTTAAAACTGGCGCGGAAATGAAAGAATATTTATCGTTTAAACTATATGCAAAACTGACCCTATATCCTTAATTGTAAAATACGTTTTTACCTAAAATCTTCAAGATGTTCACACCTATACCTGTAGTGCCCCTCTTTTCATTAGAATCATTTAGCTGAGCATCATAATCTTAACAATTATATAATGTTTACGTCTGAATATTTAATCTAATAGAAATGAACAATAAGAAATGAACACAAAGTGTCTCATTCGCTAAAGTTTTAAAGAAAGACAGACATCTCAATATAAAGAAAACTTTAAAAAGTAAGTAAAAAGAACAGAGATGTCGCAATAAGACCACATTTAAAAGAATATACAACAAATAAAACATATCATCATGAAGGGTAATAACACAAAAAAAGAGGAAATCGTTACAAAAAGAATGGAAGAAAAAAAGAACATGTTTGACTGTGTAAAGCAAAACAGCTCTGCTTTTGGGGAAACATTGCAACACTTTTCGTAACATCTTGTAGCTATAGCAATAACAAATGCTATGTTTATCGGCTGGCGTAAAGCCGACAAAGAGTAAAGATATATGATGTATGTCATCTTCGTATAGAAGAAATCGCACATAAGTAGTTGCGTGTGTTTAGCGCCGTTCATGAAGGAGGAAGTGTTTCACAGTATATTTATATAAAAATATATACATATACGTATATATATATATATATATATATAGATATATATATATATATATATATATATATATATATATATATATATATATATGAGAATTATAACTAAAAGGTGAACTTGTATTGTGAAATAAGGAAAGCTCAATATACTGGATAGAGAAAACATATGGTAAGTCAATGAAAATTGATAAGACCTGCAAATGGAAGCAAATCAATATCTTCAGTTGATAAAAACAAGGAGCAGTTTAGTTAATGAAACATTTATTTTTCTTCTTATTCATTCTTTAAACCAGGCTTTTAAAAGATTAAAATCTTATCATCAGAAGAAAATTATGATTGATAAGTTGACAGAAAGGACTGTCAACATTCTAAATTTGAAAGAGTTTTTAAAAAAAATTTAAAGTTCAAACGGGTATGAAAGTCACCAATAACGAAATCCAAAAAGCGTGGGGCTCAGAAATATTGGTAAATCCAGAAGAATCTGTATAAAAATCCGACGACGACGATTCCACCCAGGTCTGTTGACCTCGAAGAGGGGATCAAATAAGATTGGTCATGTTAAAGAAAAACAATATTCTTCCTGTCTTCAGTTAAGCGTATTCCAAGGCGTTGTTTTTGCCTTGGAATACGCTTAACTGAAGGCATGAAGGACATTTCCTTATCTCAGTATAGAATATTTAAGCATTTACAGCGTTATTATGGTTTTGTTTTCCACAAATGTATTATAAATCTTTTGAAAGTATGTACTCTAATAGGAAAAAGATAAGTACCAGACGTTATCCGGGTTATAACGGAAATCGTATTGTTTGACAAAAGTTAATCAGAAAATCATAATAAACTGTTGGCCAACATTGTTACTATAACTTAATTCTATATAGCGTTTGTGTTTACAACATAATCACACAAATCGTAGAAAATTCAATTTACTTTATTATAAAGATATATTTGTCTATTTTCCATGCAACAGTTACTAAGTATGATATGCTATTAGCATTGATAAACTTAGATTGTTGCTTTTATCAAAATGTATATCTATTATTACGTTTATCATATGTAAAGTTATCATTATAACAGGCATTTTGAAATATGTTACGTATTATTTCATGGCAATTATATATATATATATATATATATATATATATATATATAGATATATATATATATATATATATATATATATATATATATATATATATATATACATAATACTTATGGTTCGTCGATAGCCGAACATCTTATAAATAACCGCACCTGTGTCTCTAATTTTAGTGTCGACATATTCTCCATTCTTACTAAGTCGCACTCTCCCTACCATCTCAAGATCCTAGAAACAATTTATATTAAGTCCTTCAGCCCTTCTCTTTGCAAGCAAAGTGAAAATCTCCTCGGGCTTAACGTTGTTTATATTTGATTGAGATTTTTTTACCGCTTTCACTTGCTATAATTCTCATAGCATCTTTATTATATTTTTTTACACGATACCTCGATATTCTGTTGAGCAAGGTACGAAACAGGTCAGCTGCCCTTTCATCTTTTTAATTCCTAATTCATCATGATTAATAAATATTGTCTCTTTCATGCTATTATAAAGTTTTTTACTACAAAAAAAAATATATATATATATATAGAGAGAGAGAGATAGAGAGAGATAGAGAGAGAGATAGAGAGAGAGAGTGAGACGTTTAATTACTAACTACTTTGTTGACTATTGACAAAGGGTTTTTTCTTAAAAACATTAGCTGAAAAGTTAGAATATGAATTATTATATAATAGAATATTATTTTTATTCCTGTTATCTAACCTATTGTTCATTCTTCTGATTGTGTTTTAGTCGCACAGGCGTTGGATGATCAGTAATATCGTGAGGTTAAAGTAAATTCTTTAGGTGATGTAGGTTTTATTGTCTGTTATAATTTACATATCTTTACCGAATAGGATATTTAAGCATGTATTTTTAGGCTTTTTAGTCCGACTTGTTGTAACATGGTAAAAGAGGTGACACAAAATATGACGATAATTGTGGTTAAATACTGTAGTGATGATGAATATATTAGAAATTGGAGAATAAATGTCTGACAGAAAATATTAAACGAGATTTACTCCGAACAAAGATCGAATATCAGAAATAAGGAGTCTGAGTAAAAACAAAATTATGGGATGAAACGGAATTTAAATTTCGACAGAAAAAACGTAGGTAAAGAAAACACAACAACAATAGAATTTCGGAATTTAGTTTAGGAATTAATTCTGCAGAAAACAACACCCATGTTTATATAAGCAGGTAAAGCTATAGAACGATAGACGGACAGACAATGATAGGCAAATACATTTGTCGCTGTCGACATAAGCAGGTGATATCCTCACAAACGAGGTGTTGTGGCAAATGCGTACACATTGTTGATCAGACTTCTAGCTAAGTTAAACTTACAATAAAAAGAACGTGTTTTTGTTTAATTGCGTGTCTTCTTGTGTGTGTTGTCATTTAGTTTCTTACATGAGCCACTAAGATTACTGGATCAAGAACAACAGTAGAATCCACGGAAACTCCACATTGTGAGCGTGTTAATTTCTCATCCTATTTTGGAAAGGGACATAACTATATATACACGTTGTCATGAACATCGTCCAAGCCTCAACATACTACAGTGACACAATTGCCGTTTATACATAACTCTACCTGATTCAGATTTGTCCATCATGTTAAAAGAGTGTATTCACCTTCATAACACCATTTAAATAGTTTAGAAATGAGATGGGTGGAACCCTTTTTTACATATGACAATCAGTTCGTGCCAATGATTTAACATCTGTGAGTGTCCAACTACTTTAAGTTCGGAGTTTCTCTTCTTTTACACTAATTTAGAAAGAAAATGATCCTATTCTTATCAACTCTACTATTTAATCTATACCCCGACGAAGGTATATGGATGTATGCATTTCCCAAGAGTATTAGTAAAATAGATTCAGAAACTAGAATCCGGCGCGCCGAGCTTACAGTCCGCCACTGTAAACATAGCAAAAACTAACATAACAAAATTTTTCTTTTTGTAATTAACAAATCTACTACTTATAATGCTATATAATGATCGACAAATATTACTACTAATGTTATCTATCAGAATTGAAACAAATCTTGCAGGAAGATACTGGACAGCCGGGTGTGTTATTGCTGAGTCATAATTAACAGCTTATTACAACTATTTATACTACAAGTACTCATGCTTATCGGCTGCGCAACTGTTTATAATATTTGTCGTTGGCATCAAGTGACATGATGAATACTAAAGAGTATACTTAACTAAACCATAAACAGTTCCGTATATCATCTTGTTTAAACATCGCGTTTCTCAAACATTCACCTATGGACTATCTACAATTTCTACTAAATATGTCTGTCTGCTTATCTTGGCGTTGCTTTCAGTTCTCTTGGAATTTTATCTTGTAACTGCACTCAAGAAATGCCCTTTAAAGACTTACGATGGGATAGCACATCCCTTGCCTTACTATAAGCTCCTTGCACCGTTACAGAAGATGACTCCGTTACAGAAGATGCCCATTCTCTTTCGAGAGTGAAAGGATGTATTTTCAGCTGTGTAAAATAGCGTGTGTATGTGGGGAAGTTCCTAACAGACAAACCAGGTCAAACCTACAGAGAGCTTGTATCGTGCGATGATGCCTAGATCACATGCAGATCGATTTCATGTTGCGAGCCTTGGGAAACGTGAACTGTTTCTTCATAAGACAGCTAGCAAACTGAAAGGGAAAATACCGGACACAATATAATCAAAACGTGACCGCATCTTTCAATATGAGAAGGGTAGAGATGCAACGACCGCGTAAAGAGAAGTGTTTCCCATCAGTCAGCACCGTAACTAGCAACCAAATGATTCAGTCTTTCTTCGTTCTGGTCCATTCCAAGCGATGACGCCACAGGAACACACTGGCGGTGTTAGCTCTAAAACCTTACACGCCGTATGCATATAGGCTAAATACAAATTAAGTTGTCTACATACCTTGGGCGATACAAATCTTGTTTATTCCCTTAAGCAAACCAATTAGTAGAGATTCGTTTAACTACTATGACACAGTAGCGACTTTAAGCATGGCCACTCTATTAATATCCAAAACGTTGAATCTTATAAGTGTTTCATATTAGTGGTATTATTATGTGTTGTTGTAGCAGTATTCATATCATATAATATGCCCCCCAAACACTTGGGGTTTTTTTCAACGTGCGCCATGCCAAATATGATACATGGCTGTTCAAATAGGTTTTCGGATAATGGAAATGTATTTTAAAATTATCTTGTTAATATTATTTTTAGTAGTAGTTGTAGTATAAGTATTGGAAATATAACTACTACTACTACTAATAATAGTAATTGGAGTAGTGTATTGATTTACTTCTCTCCAGGAGTTAGGCACAAGGCCAGTTTTTATCTTACTCCCACAAGTAAGATGTGACCCAAGCTCGGGTCGGGAAAGCCAGCGCCCGAGAAGTGAGCACTCCGGCCATTAAAAATTGCCTGAGCAGCCCCGTCGGCATTCCCCGGTATGGGCACCTCAGGCAGTAAGATATAAACTTACTTTTCCCCAAAGAGGAGAGGCAATGCCTAAGAGGGTGGACCTCCTAGAACTGCACAGGACAAGTCCATAGACCGGCGAAATCAAGCCCCGAAGGCCAAGACGATACCAGTCTATGGGGTGCAGTATCCATCGGAACAGATACTACACTTTGATATTGGCCAAAGTAGCACACGAAGAATATTAAATTATCCTGTGAACGTAAATAAGTAATTACTTCATATATTTCATGTAAGATTTAATGGAGATGATGAAACCCATAAGTATTATTTGTTATTCTTCTTATTATTATTATTGGAAGTAGTAGTACTACAACTTAGTAGTAGTAGTATTATTTGTAGTAGTGTTAGCCGTATACTGATTTTGACCTCTTTTACGCACCTGTTATAACGCAGTTGCATTGTTTAAAAATATATAAAGTATTATTTTCTCCTTCAACTAACCGATTTACAGACTCAATTATAATATAACTAGTAAGTATTCAATACAATAATATATCATTTTCCTTGGTTTATTATTTTCATGGTATGAAGCATTTTCTCGAAATGTGTAACACGACGTGAGCTTCAGCTTCAAATAGAACGAACACGAGTATATGTTCTGCATGCAAATCAAGAAAATATTTAAGAAGGTGCATATATCATTCTGTTTCAGAGATCGATTGGACACTTTCGTGCTCGGGTTATTCTGGTTATAAATAAAAAATAGAAGAGATCCAAGTTCACAGAAACCGAAACACTTTATTATGAACGGCACGCAATATCAGATACGATGTAGCCTTCGGCATGGGAATTGGTTAAGTTTAATCATATTAAAATAAATAAAATATGAATATAGGAAACTTTACTTTAAATAAACTTTTTGATAATAGTATTTATCATTGACTTGAAAATTGAAATTTATATAGAAATTAACAAATCAGAATATATGTTGCAATATGTTCTTCGCACATAGAAGCAGGTGTTGGCACGGGTATTTATTCAGTCGTGAAACACGTTGGTTACGCATGCTAGAATAGAGTGCATCAACATTAATGCGTGTGTGTATATATGAGAAATAAGGAAAATATATAAACGAACAGGTGCATTACTTTTTAACGTCTGTGTTTACAGGTGTGTGGCTTAATATAACATGATATGCATTTAGCCTATAAAGTATTATGTAACCAACAATATTCAGAATAAATTATATCCAAGTTATTTGTCTTTCCTCAGTAATACATCGTTTTACTCTGTATATTCTCATTTAATTACAAATACGTTTTGTATTATTGATCAAACATATTTTAGGATGTTTTGTAAATGAAAATAAATGAGGTCGTTTAATGTATTTAAATTATTAAATGAAATTTGACATGCACTCTTATGCGTTTTTCTTTCGAAAAAAATGAAAAAAAATGTTTTTCCATTAACCATAGCGGAATAAAACGCAGCATAATTCATAGTGCCATAACATTGGAAGTTCCAGAGTTAGCAACCCGTAGGGACATTAAATACATTTCTATGAGAACAGTTATTATCAAAGATCAAAGCGACAAAGATGAAAATAATGAGATGCCGTTTAATGGTTAGACTCTACTGTGGTACACCTAATGAAATGTTTTTATTTAAAATCAATTTTGATAACGATTTGTTTAAGTAAGCAATTATATTCAATTACACATCGATGTTTGCCTTCGGTCAATCGGTAACGCGTATACAATACATTTGTACATATAGATACGGCGTTTTTACTGACACTAAAATGTTTACACTAACACAGAACAAACAGAGAGAGATAGATGTCGAACAAAGGTGTACGGAATTGTATATGTAAGAAGTATGTTTATATTTATCTAGCACCTCATTTGTGGCAATTATATACCGATGCATAACAAATTCAATCTCGAAAATGGTTACAGTTTTCTTTGATATAACGCTTTTTAGATGTTTCGAAATACCAACAGATCGTAGATATTTTGGACCAATTTTATCGAGCACGCAGACATGACAAATGTCAATGGCCATGCCCCAAACATAATTAATGCATGTTTAAAGTTGTTCTCTCTTTGTCGACGGCCATCACTCCGAGCCGTACAAAGCAGAACTAAAATGTTAAAGCATCGGTATTTACTAGTAATTGATCGGTTTACTGTTTCGTGATATATATATATATATATATATATATATATATATATATATATATATATATATATATATATATATGTAAAGTGAAAGAATAAAATAAGGTGCGAATCCAATTTTATTACAATTCAATGTTCAGACAGAGTTCTTTAATTCATGAGTTTTCAAAGAAAATCTTCTCCTCGGAGGACCATTACCGCAATGCCATTACTGCAGGTAATCAAAATTAAACTTTGAAAAAATATATAAAAAATATATATATAAAAATACATAAAGGTATATAACACATCAAATATATCGGCCCCAAACATACATTTTAGTAAAACTATACAGTTCATCCAAGTCAACAAGTCTTAAATAGCTCCGGGCAAGATATCAAAGAGGTTAGTTAAAAAATAATCTAATTGGTGAATGGTGGTCCAAAAACAACAAAAGTTATCCAGACGGGAAATTCGTTTGCTATCGATGCAGTAGATAACAATGAAAATTGTATTCAATGTGTATGCAAATAAATAAAACGATAAAAAACAATAGAAAAAACAAATCATATGAAAAGTTCAGAAAACTCACTTGGTGTTGAATATTATTATGTCCAAATTCAAAGTCCCTAAGAACTTATAAGAGTAATGCAAACCATAAAATCCAATTCGAATAAAATTAAACTAACCTGATGTATTCGGCGATTGTTTCTTCCGGGTTAGTTAAAATGACTAAAAAAAAAAATGTTACATTCAAAGGTAATAAAGCTCGCGCAAGCCCAGTAGACAGCGTAAGAAATCCGAAAGCGAAGACCTCAACTTGATAAGATAACAGCCGCGCGAACGAAAATGAATTCAAACGCGCACACAAACGGATGTTACATGTCTTCAGTTAACAAGGTAAACACCCACACATTATGAGAGATGTGTAAATTCAAATATAGGGATACCGGATGTTATATGTCTGGGTCAAATCAGTTATGTATATATTTGAATATTAAAAGTCTGGGTCACATAGACGGATCTGTAAATTAAGGTCAGAGTCTCGATATGTCCCCCTCCAAACTTACTATTTGCACCTCTGCTTTAAGTATACAAACCCAAATTCACACATCTAGCCCTTTCATATAATATAGAAGATTTATTAAATTTATAATTAAGAAGTTGTTTACACATTTAGAATTTAATAATTTAAAACTTTAAAAATTTAAAAATCTAGAACCCCACAATTTAATAACTTTACAATGTAATACATTTTTAAAAAATTAAAAATTAAAAGATCCAGAATTATGCCACTTAATTTTTTTAAAAGAGATTTAAAGAGATATTTATAGGCAGGGAAGATTTAACACATACATATCCAAGACGGGATACTCCGAAGCCGGTCCCGACACTCACTCAAGCAGCAACAGTGTGTTTGGTGGTAAGCTGAATTGTGCCTACTTGGCGACATTTGGAAACTAATTAATTTCTAGAGTTTATTAAATGTAAACGTTTAGTTGCTGTGGCAACCATCACAACCTCTAAATTGCATACCCACCAGGATATAGATCCTGGGTTATAAGAGTTTGATTTTTTCAGGATGTATACTGTGTGGAATATTTTTGGGCCTTACATGTTTAAACTAAAGTAGTCAGTGATGTTTTGTTGTTGCTGACATCGTTATTGAAGGAGTAATTATGCATAGATATGCGGGTTTTAATTAAATTTGCCGTAGCCCCAATATAAGTGTGTATCTTAGGGTTTGCTATTCTACCTGAACCATTATATTTCTATTCACGGGTGTACTTCTGTTTACTGTATTTTCATGATATGGATAAGGTTGGTTAATTGAGTGTATATTATGGTTAGCCTTATCATTAACAACTGTTGGAAGACTATTATCGGCTTGCTGAGGTTGAGGGGGATATTAGAATTATTAGGTGTAGGATTATGGTGTAAACTAGTCATCATGCTCAGTTGTGGAGTGTGATTGTCAATTAGTGATAACAGAGCAAGTATAAGTCAGTTCATATTATATTCCAATAACCATGGTTTTATTTTATTATTTTTATTTTTTCACATTTCCAAAAAACATACCATTTCTGTGAGATATATTTTCCACGGTCAAAACAACGTTTGTATGTAAACATCGTCTCTGCAACATCACAAAATCATCAGAAAAAATTCACAAAGAGTAAAAAGTTCTTGGATTAAAGTGTCTTAAAAAACCTAAACTATACAGTGGTTCAATTAAGCCTATATATATCTCTAAAGGACCATCAGAAAAATATTGAATATCCAGTGTAGCAGCCATATACTTATATGGCAAATATACACGACATAATTGTTGGAAATAAGTTTTACATCATCTAGTATACCTATCAATACCTACAACTATATACCTAGAAAACGGAGCTGTTAAATCTGACATAGCAATAAGAGGCAAACAAGGAAAATATCAACCTTAGTTTAAGTAAACGTCCCTAAGTAGGTTAGCTTAAAAAGAGCTGAGACTAATAACATATCTAAATACGATGCTTTGAGGTACGACACTAAGAGAGACTGGAATCTTAGCGAACTCTCTATCATTCAAGTAATATAGGATCAACCGGACTTATAAACAAGAATTTCAGAACTACCTTGCGTATATACCCAGTGAACCAAGTAAAAGAGAGGTAGAGACAATTGCGATTAAAGAGAAAGATGGAATCCTAAAAATATCTCTTGGTGGATTCTCTGAAATAACAAACAAATTTCTAGCATCCGGTAGGATGCGCTATCCCCAGAAAAAAAACAAAAATAATCGAAAATTGAAAAAAAAAAAGAAAACAAAGAAAAAGAGAAAACTCACACGTGGGGGAATTCACTAATACGCCATGTTGAATTGTTCGTTCAAATCTAGTACCTAAAAGTTGTGCGGACATTTATGAATTGTAATTCAGTAATATTTCTTAAAATAGTTATTAAGTTTTATAATTTATTTATAAAAATTCTAATTCACTTGAGTGTAATTTGTTTACTTTCAAAGTTACATTAATTTGCCTTCAGATGTCTATTAAGGTAATTTGGATACGAACCTATATATATATATATATATATATATATATATATATATATATATATATATATATATATATATATATATATATATATATATAAAGAATAGATAGCAATAGAAAAAAAATACTTTCATACTACGAACACTAAGGTCTACTGACGTACTGAGCAGCGTTGAATTAAGTATTTGAAAATCTATACGCAATATATCATATCACCTGGTACTATGCATAAATAAAGTAACTCACTCGTGATATAGCTTTATTTGAGTCTATACTAATCTAATATTAAGTTATTTTTGCCTTTTTATTTTGAGATTATAAAATCCGACACATTTATGTTTTTACCATTAATACTCGAACACCTATAACTATTTAAGTCACGGAAGTATATGCTCCGTTCCTTCGTTAATATGCAGAACGGAAATATACAGTTTGCATCCATAATTATCTTTGTAAAACCGATATCCTTCGTTAAATTACTTTTAGCTTTATACAATATTTTATTCGACTGTTTCCTTTTTGAACGCAATTTTTTATATATGTTCTTTGAGTATCATTAATAAGTAGAATGCCAATATACGACCAGTAACCATCAAATGCCTCTTATCTGTTAAGAAAACGGTGAAGCGGAAGTTGTGTATTTATCATGATTCGGTTGATAACATTCTAAAGACTTGTTCAATAGGCAAAATACGGAAATGGATCATATCCTTATAGCGCTGTTCAATGGTTGGTGAAAAGAGAAACGCCTTCCATCTCGTTGTACGCCCAGTATTTAACAACGTACTGGAGATAGTGTTCCTACATCTTATTAGAGACTGATCATTTTCATGTAATTTATCAATAAGTGTTTTGTATTTGTGATGTATTAAGATGTTCTCAATAACCTTAACAACATTTTATTTAGAGACAAGCAATTATCTTCTACAAAATCAATACGCAATCTAATACAATCAAGCTAATGTCAATGTACTCGTACATTAAGATTTGCAGTATCACCAGCACATATATTCTTTCGTTTCTTTGCATAAAAAATCAAAGACCAGCTGAGGCTTATACTACTTTTATGTTATATTGTTTGATAGCATTTTCAACGTTTTCATCGTAATATTTTCTGTGTACCATTAATCATAACCGATACCTTCAAGATAATTTTTCATCGATTCATTCATAAAATAAACTTGTATATATTCCTATTTTTTTACTAATGCGTCAGCTTGTTTAAATGCGAAATGCCACACCAGTATAAGGGTTAATATACTGGAAAGTTTGTTAGATGAATGATGGACAATATCATCAGACGATTGAAAATGGTCAAATGAATAAACAAAATGTGATTACTCATAAGTTTATGGCAATTATTTACCGATGTTTGATTTGTAGACGATAATGCTGTCGTCTGCAGGGAACAAGTGCCATCGTAATGTGTTCCACAGATAAGAAGTTCTTGAAACGAACCTCTGTTCATGGAAGTTATATTTGATGGTATGTTCACGGAAAAGAGAAAAGTTCTGGACAATTGTGTTAGACATCCCAGTAGGTTGCAATTAATTTCTTTCAATGAATAACCTTTTATTTGGAGCTCAGTCGGGTACCTTACTTGGGAATTAAGTAGTGAAAGAAGAGAAACGTCTGTTCTGCGATAGGGGCGCTGTAGAGAACAGAAGAGGTGACCCTTCAGTAAATTGCGAAGAGAGAGGTTGTGTCATTTTTCAAAGCAAGAATGTATAATCTAGGCGGTATGTTCGGAGATATAGCCGCATACATCAATTATAGGACATATCTCTCACTTATATTCTTTAATATACACACTCTTAAAACTGATTTGGCACACACATACACACGCACGCACACACATATATATATATATATATATATATATATAGAGAGAGAGAGAGAGAGAGAGAGAGAGACAGAGACAGAGGAAGAGAGAGAGAAAGTGAGAGAGAGAGAGAGGGAGGGAAGGAAAGAAAAATAGAGAGGGAGAAAGAGATTTATAATAGCTTTTAAACCAAGTTTCGCCATAAATGTTTAATAAATAAGTCAACACATACTCAAGAACTAACATACATTCGAAGACAGAGATCCCGAGAAATTTGACCTTGCATCAGACAATAACATTCCTTCAACATCAATTGACATTAAACTATACTTAAACCAGCTTTGAACCAGACACTCGATATTATAACTCAAGCATATTTAAGAAGTATAACTTGTATGATTAATGAATACTCCATACAATAATGAAATTGTTTGGAAAACACCTTAAACCAGGATATTTTAAAATCTTTGATCTCTATTGGAGAGCACTTACATCTGTGTGCAATCGTTTGGTACATATTTTAAGAAGACAATACTTAATGGGTATTTTATTTTTATTGATAATATTAAGGCGGTATATATATATATATATATATATATATATATATATATATATATATATATATATATATATATATTATTTATTTGTAATTTATTATGGGCGATAATTATGAAGTTTCGAGTGTATGGTCTCAGCAACCCGATGAGTAACATCGACACATGATTACTTTTTGGAAACATATCTATTTACGTTATGTTCCCCTTATCTCGCTATAAATTCAAATCCCTACCAAATTTTGAACAGAGTGGTGCTCGCTCGTGAGCGTATATAATATGAATGTGCTTAGTAAAGTCAGACTATAGAACTTATTATTATGAATTAGGCAATATGTATTACTGGTAACAGGGAATGTAACGAATACACATTATTTCTTTTCAAACTATAGCATTGAATGAGTGCCACCTACACCGTACCATACTCTCAAAAAAAGAAAACATATTAAAATATGAAACTTTTGCTATCTTTATTGCTTCTGCGAGTCCACATGCCCTGTTCTTCTATATCGATATATATATATATATATATATAGTTATTTATGAAAATATATGTATAACAATTAAGCTACACAGAGGCTTCCGCGTTCTAACCCCGTAGGGAGTTGTCAAGCTAAAATGCATTTTAGCCTATGATTCCCGACGGTGATGAAAATCGCAATCTTCTGTGTAGATTAATTGCCATGAATATGTGTTCATATCTTACTACCTAGCTCTACTCACGTATCGAGCACTTTTAAAGTAAGTACTGAAAATGTATACATCAAATATCATACCACCTTATAACATTTACTGTAGACATATGAAATAATATATATATATACATATATATATATATATATATATATATATATATATATATATATGTATGTATGTGTGTGTGCGTGTGTTGTGTTATTATAGTACATGAATTACAAAAATAAGTTAAATACAGGTCGCTGTAACTCATCATTTTGTTTATTAAATCTCTCCTCTTTTATTGGGCATTGTTTAGAAGTATAGGGTACACATATATTTAAATATATAGTTTTCTTCTTTTTATCTGTTTCCATTGTTATGGGAAAAGAAAAAAGAAAAATATATTGCATGTCTTGTGCTAATATGATAATACATCATGCGTTATTATTACAATCATAATGTTATATTCTGGGATTTTAAGCTACCGTTTCTTCTCATTGGTTCATATACTGTGTTCAAAATTATACTAGACCCACTTAAGATGGTTATGTAGCGTTGCGTATGCGCTGCTCGTTGTAGTCTCATGATCTTTTAATGTAATTCCGTCCATTATGTTAATCTCGTTTCCCAGCTGCTGCTCACAAAAATAGCGTCATAAAATGTCGAATCATTAGTGTGCTTCAATGTTCCTAAGACGTCTAACTACTTGAGTGAACCCAGATAGACGTTGTGATTCCTCTCAAGCCGACAAGTGGGACGCTTAGCAGAGGCAAACAAAAGCAGAAAACGCCCCAGAAATTCTAAAGGATGAAAAAGACAACAAGAAGAATATTGGAGAGAGTTGAGAGTTACAACAGCAATGTGTAGAAAAGAGATATATGTAGTTCTAGGTAGCAGCTAAGATACACTAAAACTGACTGAAAGTGAGTGATAGTAAATATCAGAGAGAAGAAGAGACATTAAGAGAGAGAGAGAGAAGAATATAGAGAGTTAAAGTGGGGAGGTACATAAGAGAAGAGAGAGATAAACAGACAGCAGGGCAAAATTAAAGAGATAGACTAAAAGACGAAGAGACATGAATGGAGAGAAATAAGCATTCAAATTGAGACGAATGGAGAGAGATAAAAAGACAGGTATGGATTAAAACCAAATAAATATAAGATCACATATAATTAAGAAATATAATTTTAAACAATTGAATTGATGTTTAAATGCTTATTTGGCTATCTGTTAAATCATTAAAACAACATGTATATTAAAGAGATTGACTAGTAATCGAAACAGAGAGAGATAGTATGAGAGAACGTATGCAGCATACTGAGATGTAGTTGCAGATTGTGTACCCCAGGAACAATCAAACGTAGTGAACACGTGACTAATAGCCAAAACGAAGGTGGCCGAGAAATAAAAACCAAAAGACAAAATGACATAGATATATTGAAACCAACACACAAAGATACACATCAAGATAGATAGATGAAAACAAAGACATTTACAAACCATATGTAATTTAAAAATTATTGTATTTATATGTGAATTCTCATTTTACTATCTTTTAACGAGTGGACTTTATTTTATATTGACATTCAACATATTTAAGAATAAATTAATGTTCATGCAGTACCTATTAGCGGATGTGTTTAGTGGCAGAGTCAGTATTTATATTTTAACAAACATGACCACAATTCCGTCATTGGCATTTTGTTACAGTCACAACTGTTGTTTAATATAGTTTGCTTAACCAGTCACTATCACCGTCACAACTTGTAAGTTTTTCATAACCATGTATTGCCCCTTGGGTAAGCGATAAGTTAAAACTTTCGTATTGTTAATGTTAGCCTAGTAACTTATAAGTATATGGCATATACTACTGATAAGTTTAGTATGTTAAAGCGGGGGACAGAGGCAGACAGATGACAGATGCAGAGAGAGATAGGGCAGGATATGGACAGGGATAGTGAATACAGATACTATACTTGCAAATGCCGATGTTTCATCTATGGATGCATGTTGTACTTCCAGTCTTTGTCGATTTATCTTTCCGTGTCCAGCAAAGATTTATTGATGATTGTACAAGTTGTCTTCAATATACACTAATATCGCACATTCATAATTTCATGAGGCATACAGTGATAGAGAGAACACACGAACACGTAGAAAAAATATGGACACAAATACACACACACACACACAGACACACACACACATATATATATATGTATATATATATATATATATATATATATATATATATATATGTGTGTGTGTGTGTGTGTGTGTGTGTGTGTTAGTCTGTATTATAAAAATAAATAATGAAATTAAATTAATTACCGATTAATCGTAGTGCCTGTTTTATTTATAAAATCAGTCCGGAACTTTATCACATTTAAAAGTATGCTTAACATATGAAGAGTTCGAATGCAAAACGCGAGCAACGCCATTTTCAAAATCACGAAACTGTCCATACAAAAAGTATTACATTTCAACACTCACAATACCCCAAAAGTATGTGTTACATAATATGATGCCGAAATAATTTCTGTTAGATTTCAATTAAAATCACATTTCATTCGAAATCTAGATTTAATATATTTGTGTTTTTTCTCGTTTAAGGTCTCAATTTAAACGAATTGGATTCATCGTGTTTTGCGTTCGAACTCCTCATATTGTTAAATGTATAGACTTTCATAATATGAGGTTTGGAATATACGGTAGATCATATCAGTTTTCTCACCAAATAGAAATATGAAAACGAGATGAGATTGTGACCCTTATTTCAGAATGTTGACAAGATTATTTACTTTAAAGCACAATTAAAAATATAAACGATATAAAAGAACACCGCTGCTCATGACTTTGTTTTTGTATTTGAACCCATCCAGTATTTGAAACGATTGGAGCATTTTTTGACTTCTTTTCGGAGCATTGGGGAATACATTTTTGATAAGTGATATATTTCTGTCAAGCTTTGTGATTTAACTTCTTTTAGCGTGGTGTTGTTTCTCCATGCAATATATATATATATATATATATATATATATATATATATATATATGTATATATATGCCAGTTAACCAGCTTTTCGGTGTTAATGCATCTCCTACAGCCCCGTTGAGATCTATTAACATCGAAAAGCTAGTTAACTCGTGTATGCTCTTCTAATCATTGTATAAGTTGTTTTTTTTAAATATCGACTTTGTAGTGATCACTTTTGAAAAAAGTATATGTTATGAGTTTATTTCATGAATACATTTGAACTTCATTACTTTATATATATATATATATATATATATATATATATATATATATATAAATATATATATATAATTTCTCGCCATGAGGTAAGCCAGAAGATCTTGTGTGGACTTGAAAAGCCAGCACACTATAATAAACGCATTCTGGCTTACAAAAAGGCATCGGAAGCCCCGTCGGCATTCCAGAGTATTGGCGCTTAAAACGATTAGAAACAAACAACCCTCTATTTAGAAAGAACACAAGGTTTCGGAAGGTGAACCTCTTCGGGCTGAACTGAACCATGCTCCAGTCTTACAGTAACAAAGCCATCGTCGGATTGATTTTGATAAAAATTCTATGATACGACATAACATTTTTGGAATACTGTATATATAGTAAACTGCAAATACACAGAAACACCCCGTGACGTTTTAATATCATGTTTTTTATAAACAACTACTAATAAAATAAGATTCTTTAACATACAGTTGTAATTGTAGAAAGGTGTACGCAATATTCTTGTCGATAGTAAAACAGTTTCTAATAACAGATACTACACTTTAAGTTTAGCAAAAGATCCGCTGTGAAATAAAAATCATGTGTTGATGCCTAGGCATTCTTAAATGAATAAAAATTATTTAATCCCTCAGTGTATTATATTTTTATCGGGCTGGGTAGTAGAGTATAAGTTGACTGTAATAAGACCTCACAAGAATTACCCTCTTTCTTTTTCATGATGTTGACGGCAATCCTATTAGATATTACACCTTCTTTTTGGGAAGGGGGTAATGTAGTAGATGTTTTGTTCGCATGGGAACATCTTTCAATGGATTACTTTCTCATAGCATTGTATACGTTCTATATTCTAATTGTTTGGTATATGTTCTGTTTCCAGGATATGATCTTAAAGCTTAACTCATCCTTTTTAAAGATCTTCATCATGTTACCTTTTACTGATGGGACCAGTTTAGTCTATGTTCGTTTACCATGGTATCACCTTACCAGGATAGCAAACATATCGGACCAGAAGTATCATATAGTTGCTACTATTTAAAAAAGTAAAATATAATTTTAACCTATTTCATTGACAATTACAACTTTCGACCCAATTCCTCATGCTTGTGGTCAGAAATATATGCATTCATTTCGTTCCCTTTCAACATTTATAACATTTTTACTTAGTAAAAAGCCACTCCGAACACAGATTTTACTGAGGAAATCGCAGTCATTTTCACCTTCATGCTAATTTACTCATACCGGACTCTTATTCAACAGCGAACAGTTCTTAATACCGTGAGTACTGGTTAAATATCTAGAATTATTTCAGTTTTTCTTTCCTACTATTATCTATCTTATACAAAAGATTTTAAATTTAAATACACATACTCCCCCTTCAAGTATTATATTCCCTTTACGGGCGTATGTTAGAATGAGGAAATACAGGAAGGAATTGCGTTTTAACATAAACACACATCTTAAATTTACTTGTTAAAAGTACTTACTTTTTTCTCACATTGCTAAGAATTAACATTAAAACTACAATTCACTATCGCGTCAATTGAAATATTTTTGGGTTTTATTTTTCATTTTTACTTCTCTATTTTCGCCTATTTTAGAATAATAACATTTTATCTGATCTAATGTAATACAAATAAAACGTTACTATCAAACATGACCACTTCATTAAACCGTTTCGTTTTTTTAAACTTCCTCTTCCAGTTTTATTCCATAGCTTATGATTAGAGATTCTACATCACGTACAAAATATTATAGCTATCAATGAACACTATTTAATCAGAAAATACAAATAGTAAAGTCAAACAAGCCATTATTTTTGCAAAAGGTCCAACTTATTGCAACATACATTTTTTTGGCACAGTGAATTTCTATGTCAACATATTAAAAGTCTAGAAAAATCTACCAATGCTAAATATGCAAATTTGTCACTCTGTATCAACAGGTGCCCTGCATTTTTTAGTGAATGTGATGTACACTACTAATCCTTAAAATTCATAATTACAAATTAGGATATGAAATTATGTATATCAAATTCTTCTTTAGTCTCATAGCGAGAATTAACTTATATAACATGTATTTTAATGTAAAACTTAAGTTTTGATACATGTTCTCGTTAACATACACTTGTTCTTATATGCATTCACAGAATAATTTACCATTATCAACTTATTCGGATATATTATGTAAGTATTTTTTAGATATACTTTTACATTATGATTTTTCAATTATAAAATATGATGAATATATAATAAATTATCCACTGAACAAGCAGGTTATGTTCTAATCCTCATTTATGTATTTGTTTGTCAGTTTATTTTAGTGTTAATTATAAACTTTATGAAAATTCTAATCATAAGATTTGAATTACTTTTCTATTTACAAAAGCTGTACCTTGGGCCAGAGAAGTTATCTTTAAATTCTGGAAGTGATCCAATTCAATATATTAGTTTAATACATTTGTTTGAATATTTGGGAAAGTCTCTTACTTGTATCACTGTCCAATTTAACAAAAATCATATCTCAGTCAATGTGTTGTGTATTCTTTTGATATGAAAAACATGGATATAAGATAGAGTTACATATTACCACATCAAATTTAATCTAGATCTAATACTATTTCAACATTTTGCAGTACCTTTTGATGTTAACATAGAACATCCGATGTTTAAGCTTCGGATACATCTCTGTCAATCTGTCATTTCTCAATCAATCCCTGTAAATTTTCCTGTATTCATGTAGGGTATCATTTTCAAAAACATTGCCAAGTTTCACTCACATTGTAGGGTAACACAATAAACCATGTCCGATGTTTTTGCTCTCTGAGTTATTTTTTTATTCAATTATTTGTCATAATCCAACTCACTGTTATCTTCACCCACTGATGAATTAGTATAAGATGTACCACGACACTCTCCACATGCTGTTGAACAATTAACCCCATGCCTCTTGCAGGTACACTGTTCCATATTGCAATCTATTTTGCAGTTGGACTCAATCAAATTGAGGGTGGTGGCACATCAGTCATGTCGAGTATTATAACACCATTGATCACCTGTCATCACCAATCGATTAGAATTAAAAACCGATATTCTTGGTAGTACACACATGAAATGAAGTTCGCAAGATCTGATGTTGAAGTTAATATATTTAAATATACTGTGATTAGTATGTTTACATAGAGACCTTATATAAATTCATTGTGCCAAAAAAAACTAATGTTGCAATTAGTTTGACCTTTTGCAAATATAAAGGCTTATTTAACTTTACTATTGGTATTTTCTGATAAAATCGTGTGGGAAACCGGCGATAGCGCAATTTATTCAAATCTCCTTATTGTGTTCCCCAATATAAAATAACTAAAGCATCTAACGCACCAGATGAAATGACGATTTCGTCTGATGCTTTATTCTGACAGAAGATCTCTGCAGAATTCTGTAAGTCTTTATATCTTTATAGCACCTGCTTTTCTCACATTGTAATAAGAGTGAAGTTGTGTTATATACAAGTAAAGCATCAAGAAATTGTAAATGTAAGCATATGGGTGGGCCAAGAGCAGATTTAAAACAGTGTATATTCCAAATGTGTTATGAAGCTCTTTTCTTTGGTTCATGCGTCATTAAGGCAGTTTTAGCACTTGAACAAACATAATAACAAAGGAGAACGAGTATGTCTGTATCATCAGCAACACAAATTATGTTATTATGATTGCAGCATTGACAGCAGTTTCAACAATAAGACAATCAGCATCACTATGGCATTGATACTCTAACATCGTGCCTGTTCCAAACATGTAGACACAATCCGTATAAATTTATGTTTATGAAATTCATTTGACAAGGAAATGTCATTCTTCATCGCAAGAACAATAGTACCATTGTACTGACACATTATTAAATCCTCTTCTTAAATGAGTCATGTCTTTAACTGAACGTTGTTCACTGTAACCATCAAATATTATAACCAATTTGCACAGTACATATTTAATATATACATGACATATTTCATGTTTCGCCACTACTGCTTTCTCGCAGCATGGACTCTCCTCCAGCGCTCACATTAGCACCGGCTACTACTCTTCTTTATAAAACTATCATGTCAACCCAAAATGTTGATGTACTTGCATGACATTTTTCTTCTAATTATCATCCATATGGAGTATTACAATAAAGAGGAAACGTTGATGAATATATTAAAAATATCTCTTGGTTCTTTCCTTTTTTATTTCCCATGTATATATATATATATATATATATATATATATATATATATATATATTGTAATAGCCTTCTAATACTTCTTTCTATCTATCTATCTATCTATCTATCTCTATATATATAATGATATTTATAAATAAATATTAATTATTTATTACTTACAGACATATATGTTTCATGCTAACGCAATCTTCAGTGCAGGAACTTAATTCTCTACGGTCAGCGGGCTCGAACTCCGATCACAAACTGCCACTGATTTGTAGTCAAGAGCGTTCCCCCGTCGGCCACAACGAATTAGCTAAGAACTAAGGACGAATTTAACTTTGTAAATACTGAATCGGCGGGTATTTTACACGAGCAGTTGAAAGTGATCAACAAACTGTGTTTGCACTTGCATGAAACTATTTGTACTGCTTGTTATAAAACTGACTCAGGGTGCCTGGCTTTTAGTAAAGGGGGCTTATGATAATATTTATAAATAAATATTAACTATTTATTACCTAGATACATCGATCTTTAATGCTAACACAATCTTCAGTGCAGGAAGTTAATTCTCTACGGTCAGCGGGCTCGAACTCCGATCACAAACTGCCACTGATTTGTAGTCAAGAGCGTTCCACGTCCGCCACAACGAATTAGCTAAGAATTAAGGAGGAATTTAACTTAGTAAATACCGAGTCAGCGGTTATTTTACACGAGCAGTTTAAAGTGTATATACACTTAAATATTAATTACAATGTGTACATGCCAAAGTGCATTCCATGTAGACCAATGATAGTGCTATCATAGTTTGAGGAGTCTGCGTTAGCGCCTGCCATTCATGAGAAAGTAAACACCCTTTTACTTTGTTTTATTTTATATATAACATATACCCAAAAACATAAATGAACATAAATAAGAATGTAACATATTACATTGAGTGCAACCCTTCCATCAATATGACACATGTGTTATCATTCATTTCCGGAAATACCTACTGCGCTGAAAGGTATTTATATTCACCGAAACTAATTTCAATAACTGTGACTATTATTAAACCACCATAATTCCGTGTCACTCCTTTGGCTTTCAAAATTTCATATTATAAAATGTTCAATCTAACTAAATAGGTTTATCTGGTATCATGGCTTCACAATATTCAGGAAACATGGATATTCTCAGTAAATCTCCGAGATGGTAATAGTATGTATAGTAATTTAGATATATTTATATATATAGACCTTGGCCTTTTGGCTAAGATCAAAGTGTAGTATCTGTTCCGATGGATACTGCACCCCATAGACTGGTATTGTCTTGGCCTTCGGGGCTTAATTTACGCCGGTCTATGGGTCTGTCCTGTGCAGTTCTAGGAGGTCCAACCTCCCAGGCTCCCGGGGAATTTTAAGACCCCACTTTCCCGACCCGCCCTTTGGTCACATTTACTTGTGAAAGTAAGATAAAAACGATGAGTAAATCAATACACAATTGGTTGGTAGATTAAGTAATCACTTTGATCACTTGCGTTTGTACTCTTAAAACTCTTATCACCTAATATTTGTAAGGGTGTAGCTAGTGCAGAAATGTAAAAGTACATTATAACCTCATAGTTAAATAGTAACATTAGTACAGTTTGTTCTATGTACAGGTGGGGAAATGTTTATACATAGTTTTCCAAGACAAATGAAACCAGGTCAAGTAAATAACTTTTTAAAAGCTAGTTTTCTTTAAATAAAAACAACAGGAACATAATTGTCGATTTTATTATCTTATTTTTTTTATCGCATAGTAGGTCCCAGCTTTACTTCTTCAGAGGATTATTTATATAAACATTTTTTATTTTAGTGTACATTTTTAAAACATGCTTCCAGTTAACAAAACCAAATATACAAAAGTTTATAAAATACATACATATAATATGCGGTTCATGAATACAATTATTTCATAAGTAACAGTTTGAAACTGATATGGAAAGTTTTAATAATTAAAGAAAGTTTCAGAAAACACAAACTGCAGTCATTTAATGATATTCAAAAAATCATCTGCCATTAAGATTGGAAATCTCTATATAAACAATGTTTTTGTTTTCGTTTTATTTTGATGTGCATACACAAAAATGGTTGTTTTTGCACGCACACGTGATGCTCCTACATAAAGCTGACCATGTGAAAAACATGGTTCTTCAAGTTGCAATTCGGCAACTTTTAGTGTTTGGCTGTGACTTTTATTCATCGATGTAGCGAAACAAAGTCGTACAGGAAACTGCAACCGCTTAAAGTTAAAGCGTATAATTAATAGTATAATTCGTTTAGTTGGAATAAAAATAGTCTCACCTTTGCCACAACCAGTTTATCATCAACTTACATTTCATTTTTTAAAGACTTGGAAATCGAAATTAAATGCAATGACTTATACAATTATTGATCCCAGACAACGCTGAAAAGCACAAATGTTCACTGTCAATTCTTGATTTATCCTCCTCCTCCACTTCAACTAGTAAAGCATGTTCGTTTATGTAGCGCCCCTATTATATACATTTATGTTTATCTATGTAGCGCTCCTTGTTATATGAAAGAACTCATCAATCATGTTCATTTATGTAACAGATATATGAAAGGACTCATAGTAATTATGAGGTGGCGATTTCTTTACATAACGGATAGTAGCGGGCATTGGCGGAAAGTGGCCGTTATTAGCAGATCGTAGTTGGCCTCGTCTACTAAAATGTAAAATTATAAAAACGCGAATTGATTTCCTGTTTGTAATTATGAGTTGACAATTTTTTAAATATCGGGCACTGGCGGATAATAGCGGATGGTAGCAAGTAGTGTCTACTGAAATTTAAGATCTAAAAAATGCTGTCTCATTTCCTGTGTTCAATTACGAGTTGGCTATTTCTTCATAGAGCTGAAAATGACGGACACTAACGGGCACTGGCGTGCAGTGTCCACTACAATGTGAAATCTGATAAATACCGACTTATTTCCTGTTTTCAATTACGATTTGACTATTGCTTTATAAGGCTGACAATGGCGAATAGTGGCAGGCAGTGCCGGTACTGGCGGGGACTGGCGGGTACTGGCGGCTACTGGCGGGCAATTTTCACAAATATGTAAAATCGAATCAATGCTGACTCATTTTCTGTTTTTGGAGTATGAGTTGCCTTTTTCTTTATAGGGATGATAATGACAGACAGTGGCGGACGGTAACGGACATTAGTCGACACTGCCGAATACTGGCGGGCACTGGCGGGCACTGGCGGGCACTTGCGGTTACTTACGGGCAGTTTTCACTAAAATGTAAAATCTAAAAAAATGCTGACTCATTTCCTGTTTTAAATTATAAGTGGCAGACAGTGGCGGATAGTGACGGCAACTGGCGGACAGTGGTTGACACTGGTGGGCAGTCTCTACTAAAACGTAAAATTTTAAACAATGCTGACTCATTTCTCGTTTTAAATTATGAGTTGGCTAAGTAATGGTTGGTTTAGTCCCCATCTTTTTTCCTAGAATTATCCTATTAGAATTTTGAATTACCTCCCTCCACACCGCATTTTTTCTTTTATGCCATTTACGATTGAATTTGAAAATATGACTGGTAGTTAATTTCGGAAATGACTTGCAATTTGTTTTTTAAAAAGGCTACATGATATAAATGTTTTCTATTTAAATAAAAAAAATAATTAAATTGAAATTAAGGTGAATATAGCTGTGATGATCGACCCAACCCAGATGAAATCTGACCAATATCACCATTAGTAGTGAATATAGAAATTCGGGAATACACCATTAACTTTCTCGGTGAATTTTACATTAGAATAAACTGTTAGATTTGATTTAGATTCGCTGACTTTTTTCTATAGAGCACATACACACTAACCCACATACATACATCCATTGACTTTTATATATAGATATACGTATATCTATATATATATATATATATATATATATATATATATATTAGATATATAAGCTTTGTTTGTGATAACGTGTTAACAATCGAAATTCATTTTATCTACCGTATTTAATATTTTTTAGAGAAGTGATCTAATGTATTAATAACAATTGTGTTATGTTCTCTTCTTGAAATATAGCACTGTTTCGAGTTATTAACAATTTCCTTGATCATATGTATATACATATATATATATATATATATATATATATATATATATATATATATAGTTATATGTATATATATACATATATATATATTTATATGTATATATATAAATATATATATACATATATATATATATATATATACATATATATGTGTGTGTGTGTGTGTGTGTATTTAGGCAGCATGTATTTATTGGGGTAAATGTTATCAAACGTACTGTTTTATTTAATTTTCTGAATAGTTCATTTAATATTTCAGTAAAATTGGTGATATTACTTATGTAGGTTTCCTCTTAAAATATGTTTCACAACAATAATTTAAAAAAAAACTTATTATCATGTCAGTTTTACTACGACAACAATTTTCCGTTAGATCAGCATGCCTTACTGCAGGACCAGCAACATTTGCCACACCTAAAAGACATGAAATATGAAATAAACCTGGCTTATATATACTCTGTTATTTCTGATTGAGGATCTTTTACATAGACTGTTAATTAAAAGGCACTTATAGTATATGCAAGTAAATATATCGTCATAATTTATGTATATATATATATATCTATATATATATATATATATATATATTAATGATATAAATTATGTATCTGTCTGTTTGAAGCCGACACTATATTATTAGTTTTGATTGCTCTCTTTTTATATTTACTGATTAGCTTCTATATATACCAATTCTTAAACTTTCCTAAACATCACGCGTCCTTTTAATTTACATAATTAATTTGTTTTTAAAAATAATTGCTTCTAATAAACTTATATTCGCAAATATACACACATCATATGTCCTTATCAGCTCATATATATATATATATATATATATATATATATATATATATATATATATATATATGAATTAGAAAATGTAGGGCGATTATATCCAGCTTTACTTCGCTACGGTACAAGAGATAGGTCATATGTAAATAGAAACAGCAAAGAATCTGCCATTTCATGCGAGGAATTCTTTGAAAAAACTAAAGATAGTATTATTAATAATACTTCCGATTCTTTCAATTACATTAGAAAACTTCTAAATCAAACAAAAAAGAAGGTACAGAAGGATATTGCATCTAAATTATTACTACAACCGGATATGATGTACAAAAAAGAAAAACTAACTCAATGGTATGAATATATAATGGATATAATCGATACTAAACTATATAAACCACCTGTTGTATATAAAAAATATTAAACCTAGAAATATTTGTGTAGTTCTGTATGAAAATAAAGGATTAGATGATATAAATCTGCCAAAAATATTAAATCATCCAGAAATCCTACAATTACTACCCACTGAACTTAAAATGGAGGGACAAAATCCAATAGTAACATATATACTTGGGCAAACCATACGAAATAAAATTTTCAATTATAAAAAAACAGTAGAAAATATAAATACAAATGATTATAAGGATGAAAATATTCCAGAATGCGAATGTAAGTCCTCCCCTTTGTGTAATAATGACATAGGGCATGTCATTACCTGTAATTTAGCGATAGTAAAAAATCCTAAGTTGAGAAAGCTCCTTACAAAAGGTCCAAATTACAGAGAACCTAAATGTTTAAATTATACAAAATGTATAAAAGAAATAAATAAAGCATAAGAAACCTTTAGTGTATCCATGGCAAAAAAGCACAAAATATTACATTCCACATTTGCGCATGGAAAAATAATATACTCAGATTCGTAAATAAAAAGGTCGAACGTTTAAAAATCTTTAAACATCCTAAAAAGACGAATCTTCTCCTTAGAAATTCACAAATAATTATGGACCTTCAAATACTTCAAAATGAATTTGCAATTGTTCCTATTGATAAGGCAGCAAATAATATAGCTTTTATATGTAAAAAAATATTACATAAAGCGCTTATTGTCAGAAGTAGGAATTATAGGTATAGAATCAGATACTTATAAAGTAAGTAATTGTGAAAAAGAAAGTATTATTTTAAATAACACCATTATTTGTGAAAAATTAGAACTAAAATTAGATGAGAAAAATAATAAACTTCTATGTATGTATGTGATACCTAAAAGGCATAAAAAACAGTTGGGGCCCGTTTTATTGTTGCCTCCAAAATGTGTATTACTAAACCCTTGAGTAAGGCTATATCAAATGTGTTTAAATTAATAATAAATCAGATAAATAATTTTCATAATAAAAGAAAGTTTTATAGTAATATAAACCTATTTTGGGAAGTAAATAATTCATATCCAATAAAAGAAAAACTAGATCATATGAATTCCCGTAAAAAGGCAAAATCAACTTCTACATATGATTTTAGTACTTATATACAAAAATACCACATAATGAACTAATTAAAGAATTAGGTAACATTATAGATTTAGCTTTTGCCGGAGGTAATGGTAAATACATAGATTTTTCAAAATCTAAAGCCTTTTGGTGTAAGACTAAAAACAGTAAAACTAGTACTTCAAAAAATGGCCTTAAAATACTTAGAAGTCACCTGATTAAAGAAAGTTATTTTAAAATAGGAAATAAAACACTAATACAAACAATAGGTATTCCTATGGGTTTGGACCCTGCCCCCTTTGGGGCAAATTTCTATTAACATAAATATGAATACATATATATGTCATCATTAATAAAAAATGATATATCTAGAACGTATAGTTACCACGGCTGCAGGAGGTTTATTGATGACCTGGTCTGTATAAATGATAGAGAGGAGTTTGAAAATACAAAACATTTAATATATCCTAGGGAATTATGATTAAATTGTGAACATACAGGAATACATGCTACCTTTCTAGATTTAGATATAAAAATTGAGGATGGTAGATTTATTTATAAAATGTTTGATAAAAGAAATTCATTTCCCTTTCATATCGTTCGTATGCCGCATAAAAGTAGTACCTGTCCTATGTATATATTTTATGGGAGTATAATGTCCGAATTTCTAAGAATAGGCGGCGTTACTTTAAGGTTAATGAATTTTATACCTCCAGTCACTTCATTAGTAATAAGAATGCTTAAACAAGGTGGAGATAAAAATAAAATATTTAGACAATTAAATAAGGCAATAACACGCTATCCTGACGCTTTTAAATTATATGAAATAAATCAAAAGAAATTGATAAAAGAAATCCAAAACTCTACTATAAAAATGTATAACATATGTAAATAGTCCATGATGAAATAAATAAATGTATATATATAGATATATATATGAAATATTTTTATAAATATATATTTTTAATTTTAAAACATTTGTAGACAAAGAAAATAACCAAGAAAAAAGGGGGGGGGGTTATTATAATGGAATCATCTAACTCTATAAAATAGATGTTCTGTAAAATAGTAAATACTCACTTTGAAAAGAACAACACAAGTAAGGAGAAACTATATTTTAAAACATTAGAAAAACAAATCGTGAGGTAAAACTAAATCAAATATTTGTAAACTTTTTAATTATTAAATAGGGAGGTGGTGTCTGATCAACACTACATGATAAAGAAATACTGTTTTGTTTTTAAAATCCCGAAACAGTTTTCATGGTAAACAACTGACGATCCCTTATATAAAAAAAAACATATATAAAAAATATATTTATATTAGAGTAAATTCTTGGAAGTTAACTAAAATAGTGATTGCAGTAGATTGATTGACTTACTAGACTAAAATCTTTAAAAAAAAACAAAACATTTTTTTGTTCAGTTTTGAAGGTTAAAAGAACTTCCGAAACTATATATATATATATATATATATATATATATATATATATATGTGTGTGTGTGTATATAACAATTACCCAAACGTCACGCGGTTTTCAAATTTACATAATTGACTTGTTTTAAAGCTTCTAAATTTATATTCGAAAATATACACCCAAGATTGTTTTTTTCATATTTTAAATTCTTTCCGCGATAATAAAAATTATAATAACAATTATAAATATAATTAATTCAATAAATTGTTTCTTAAATCTATTAATAATGGAGTTTATGTATCTGTCTATCTGTCTGTCTTACTGTCTGTCTGTATGTCTGTCTAAAACCGAAACTCCATCAGAGTAGTATGACTATTTACTAAGTCCGCCAGCTTTATTATATACTATGAAAAAAAACCGCCTTAAACACTATGCGCATTTCTCAATTTACATAATCAATTGCATTTGAACTTCTAATAAATAAATATACACTCATGATGGTTTTCTTCAGATTTCCACATGTATTCACGCAATTTTGCTGGCTAATAATCTTACTTATAAATCATAATTATTGAATCAAATTGTTTAATCAAAATAATAATTGATTGTAAAATTAATGAGTTACGTTGTTATTTCATCTACGTCCAACTGATTGCGTCCGTATTGATTTGACGGAGGGATGTCGTTTCAATGGACTAACGTTCGCTGTTAAAGCGAACGTTAGTCTATAAAAACGACGTCCCTCCTTCAAATCAATACGGACGCAAGACGACCGCGTAATTTCAAATGTAACCAAAACGCTGGCATTTTACCGTGTTACTTTAAAACGCTCTGAGTTTGTTTATGTTCTTAATCTTATTAGCCATTATGTTTTAAAACACAAATGTATTAACTTAAATTGTTTTATTGAAATAATAATTGATTTAAAAATTACTATTTCAACTAAAATATTCTCGATCATAAACATAGAGAATCAATGTCTAACCACCCAATAAATATGACTGGAGCTCCATCGGTTTACGCGTGAGCGTTCATTTCTGACGGGGCAGCCTAACAAAAATATGCATATATTTGCTAGTCTATATAATTGAGTTATGTAATAAAACTAGATTGTAAAAGAATATGATGGAACAGCCGGCATCCACTCCAACATTTGGTTACCCACCTTCTTATTATTAAGTATAACGTTCTATCTCAAGCGTACAGAAAGTTCTATTTCCAGAAATAGAGATAGAAAGAAAGAGAGGGAGTAAAAAGGAGGGTAAGAGAGAGAAAGTAAAGAAAGAGAGACATGTACAGAAGATAGGTGCGCGTTTTTTTATTAATAACATGAAAACAACACTTCTCTGAGATTTATTGTACGATTCGCTCAAAAGTGGTATATTTACTTTGATGCTTTTATTAACGTGTTGTTTTTATCTTATTAGCATTTATGTTTTAAAGCACAAATTTATTAAATCACATTGTTTAATTTAATAAATAATTGATTTAAAATTAATATTTTCTTTGTAAAAAACAAACACACACATGTTACTGAGCAATTAAATAAGTAGATTTATAATCATGCTCACTGTATTTTATTGTTTTAATTGTTTATTTTATTTTAGGTACACCTTTTTTTCGATTTTAAAAACATCAAATATTATTATTTTTTTACGACCTTTAGAATTTTATGTTTTCCATTTTAAAGTATAGGGTTATTTCCTTTTTTGTAAAAAAAACAAACAAACATATTTTACTAAGCAATTGCATAAAACAACTGGCAACAATATGCGATCGGAAAAAGCATATATTTGCTAATATATATATATATATATATATATATATATATATATATATATATATATATACATATTTATACAGAGAGACTTGTTTGTGTCCGATCTGTGTACCTGTACTTGATAATTTCCATACTGATTGTTTCCATCTTATTAAATTTAATTTATACGGCTTACGGTTTTTATTGGACTATGATGAATTTTTATATTACAGCAGTAATTTTTAATTTTACTGATGTTATTTTGTTAGCTTTTTTAAAGATTCGCCAGTTTACACATTTCTATCATTTTTTTTTCCATATGTCTTTTTGTGGAACGCCTTTATCTAAAGACATGTTTGTGTACAGTTGTCTGAACTGTTTATTCTTTAAACAATTTAACGTTTTATTTTTCTTGTACTGCTCCTCTTTCTTCTTCTTCTTCTTCTTCTTCTTATTATTATTATTATTATTATTATTATTATTATTATTATTATTATTATCATTATCATTATTATTCTGCGTCTTCTCTGTTTACTTCTTTCTCTTATTAATTAATTAATGAATGAATTAATGAATGAATGAATTAATTAATTACACACTACTAGTTTACACTCGAGTTATTATAAATAAGTCTCTACTTGGCAATAACATATCGTTTACCGTGTAGTATGATTGACAATATGATACCGGCATACTTTCTTTTTATTTTCAAATAAAATGAGTTTTAAATCGGAGTCTATATTTTATATATTCAGTCTTTTTATTGTTTGATGTCTACATTTAAACTAGTTGGATTTATTACGTTTTTTCTTCGAACTCGTATATTTCGAAATCTATCATATTTGCAGCAAACTCCGCCCTTTTCAATAACACTTTTGTTTCAGAAGAGCGATTTAACATTTATATCACAATGATTATGAACGTATATGTATACTATTATTTTAGTTGTTAAAATCATCCCTAATATTCCAGTCCTACCCGCGCACTTGTACTAAATGTCTAGAGGGTGCTCTCCTTTTGATAACTTTCCATCATCTTTGCTCCTTTATGACCAGTTTGCGTCACACCGGCTGTGATTAATGTAATTTTCTGCCTGTACTTATTGTTGTATTTTTATTTCAACTTACCAATAGTTGATCGGCGTACTCCAATATTGAGAGTTGGCTGCTGGAGTGTCACCAGTTTACCTTAGTATCGTCCGTTGTATGATGTCAGTCCTTCTTTTGATTACCATTTTCCTCGTCTTTTATCTAGGATTTTCGAAACTATTCCAAGCGCTTCCACAAGTATTTGGATTATTTCATGTGCCAAATCCTTGTCGCTCTTTAGAGAAATTACCGCATTTTCTTTGCTTTCTTTCCTCCTTGATCTTCATCCCATAACATGCAGGGACAGCTAAATTTACGATGTGGAAGTCTTTTTCCGCCTTGTTGGGCATTATCACGTCTGGTTCGCTCACTTAAATACGTTTGTTCAATTGTACTTCCATGTTTCAGATATGTTATGAGTATATAATTTATATTTCGTGATTGCGCTTTTTTGTCTGTACTTTCAAAGTGCAGGCATTCGCATTGCTCGTAGTCGACTGCCTTTCCCACTCATTTCTTTTCATATAGACTCGTTTGCTGCATTTCGTTTATTTTGTCAACATAGTCTATATTTACTCGTGAGTTTTGTCTATGTTGGCTTTGACATAGTTTGTTCTGATTATGTTATTGTGTGCAGCTTTCAATAGCGATTCCATTTCTCTGTTCGTCTTTTTCGTAGGCATGTACATGTATTTTCGTGTGACACTACTTTGATCAGTCTTATAAATCATCTGTGTAGTTGCTTCCCATTTTACTATCTTAGTCGTGTTGAAGTTTCGCCTATTTTTAAATTGTTTGTTTTTGTAGTGTATTTGGGAGCGGTTAATCGTATTTTAATGTGTGTGGTAATGTATGTATGTATATATATATATATATATATATATATATATATATATATATATATATATATATATATTGTTCTATTATAGCAACATCCCCGCAGTATTGAATATTTCCTAGTACTCTTCCCCTTCATTGTTTTTTTACATAGACAATCGATGTCATTCTTCAGGTGCAGTGCTTTGTGTATAATCATTGGTTTATTTGATTCAAGTGACCGAATTCTGTGTTTGTCTAGCCGACGAAGTACACAGAATAACTTACTTGATATATTGCTTAGGTAGTCATTCCTTTTATTGTGTTTAACCGATATACTTTGGGTTCAGAGAGCTTTCTTGTTCTTCTTAAGAATTCTCCCCTGAACTTGTTTTAAACTATGTGGTTCAAATTCCATGTCTTCATCTGTCTCATAAATTTATAACACGGATAGTTTTCTTTCATCTTCTGACAATCTTTCCCCTACATATACAACAATAGACCTATCAATGCTTTGTAAAGTCTTAACTTCAAAGGTGCTGTTGTGTGATTTTTGTTTATTTTTTTTCTTTTAAACGTCTAAATATCCGAATGTAGAAGTTACTATTCCTATACATCTGCTGATGTCAGTTAAGGATCCTTAGAATCACTGAGCCCAGAAACAAAACATTCGTTTATTCATCTGTCTTGTTTATTTTTAAGATATTATTTTTAGGAATAGTTTTTCCATTTCTCGCAAGAGGTTTAAAGCTCTGAACTGGCGGGTTTCCAGAAAAACTATAGTACATACTATAACACGAAACAATACTATATTATAATCTATTTATATTATTCTTGAGAAATGTTTTCCATGAGTCCAGAACTGAGTCGAATTGAATCTATATTAGGTATCCCTGCCTTTACTGTATTAATACTATTCGATGCATTTTCTTTTGGTTAAGGCTGTTTAGTAATTGTCTATTAATTAGATAACGTCGTGTTTCATCTTGCAAGTTTCACATGTACTAGTTTTGTTTTAATATGTTTGTTTTTTTATTTTTCGTTACACAATATTTAATAATAGTGCTGTAATTATATTCTTTAAAAATGCATTTCCCTTATGTAATTTTATCATGCGTTTTTTAACACTCGAGAATTTTAACTATTTAGAACAGAATGGTGATTTCTTTGAAATCCATGCTTCATCTTATTCCAATTTATTATTGTCTAGTTTCAAGGTGTCTTTCATCTGCATATTCAATAATCCTTTACCCAACGCACAGGAAACTACCCTATTAAAACATATAATGTTTATATTTATTATCTTTTTACTTATGTAAGCGTGCAGACTTTACATTATTATGTTGTTAGATGTGTCTTCTCTTTGTCCGTATTTAAGGTTTCCCTTCGTTTCCTACGAGTTCCTTTCTTGGAAGTAATTGTTACGAACCCTGTTGTTTATTTGCGTTTATTAGAATCAATTTTCATTCTATTCTCATTATATATCTAACAGTCTTTTAGCTTGTTTGAATCATTGTAATTGCATGACTGTAGATTAAAGTTAGAATTTGTCACGATGTGTACACTTGGTATTAGATATATATGTTAATTGTTAATACAATTTATGTTTTACATATAGCTATTTCTTTTCAAATTATCTTTATATTTGAAAACAAATAAGCCGTCTTGCAAAAATACAATTATGTCACGAGGTTTATATATAGTTTGATATTTCGGACACTTCTTATATTAATCCAACAAGCGAATAGTTTGAATGCAACACGGGATGAATATTATTTTCTAAAATTGTTAAATTAAATATCACACTGGCATACACAAAATCATTGTGTTCATGTAATGTGATATTTTAGTGGAAATCAGCTTAAACTGTTGAATTTTAGATATTAAATATTTATCTTAGTGTGAAACATTCGTTTTGATAGATCACTTAACGCGTTTTATATTCAAACTATTAATGTGTTTTCTGATAAATGATAAATTCTTACGAAACTTTCTGAAATGAACTTGACATTTTCAACGTTAAATATCTAGTTTTCAATACTTCTTTGATGACGTTCTCGAGGCTACACATGTTTTCCTACACAAAGCGAAACTGTATGTTTGAGAAACAATGTCACTTTCTTAATATGTAGCCCCTATCGAAGTATTTTATGTTCTTATTACGCCTAGTTAAAGTGTTGATATATTCAAAAGTAATTCAGTCTGAAAATAAATATTTTCTACTCTATAAAAATGTTATATATTTTTAAATCATAAACGTCAGAGTTAAGACTTGATTTCCATATTTTTAGTTCTAATTCAGATGTTTTATTTTTAATTATATCATCATTATTATATACATATATATATATATGTATATATATATATATATATAAAGAGTTTAAATGCAAATTACTTTAAAGTGAACTAATGAACAATAAAATACAAGTATATCAAATGTAAACTTCTTGTTTTAATTTAAAAAGACAAATAAATCATGCTTTTATCACTTCATGTAAATAATCATTTGAGTTGTCATAACGTGCAAAAATCTAAGAACTTTTATAGCGACAGTTTTGAAATTTTGTAAATTACGTTTATCACATTTTGCATTCTCTCTATACATATATATTCAAGAGAGGCTTTACATAATTTCCATCATCTATCCGCACATTCCATTTTGCAGAAAACACTTTAAACTCGACATATAGGATTAAATATAGCAAATATGACCGGTACATCAGCCGATGTAATACAATTATCATATTACACTGAATTTCACTATATATATAAAAGGTAATGAGATAAAACGCCAGACTATAGACAGTAATATCATAGTTTCGATCCTTGTATTAGTTAACACTGCTGGTGACGGCTGTGAGCCAGAAACACGTGTCCGTGGATTACATTCACATAAGTATAAAATTATATATATATATATATATATATATATATATATATATATATATATATATATATATATATATATATATATTGGGTTGGTGCAAAAACAATGCCGTTTTTTTAATGTTAAACTTAAAAAGACCATAACTTCTTTTATACCAAACTTTATTAATAAGAACCATTAGAATCAAAATATTTTTGCCAACGGGAAAGAAGTTTACTTATTCCATTATCATAAGAATCCGGTGGTCTGGAAGCGATGAAGTCATTGAAGGCCGATTCGGCATCATCTAGGCTTATGAAGCATTTCTCGTGCAGGAAGTTGCCGTGATGCTCGAAAAAGTGATAATCGGTTTGCGAGAAGTCCGGTGAATATGGCGGATTAGGCATAGTTTCGTAGCCCAGTTCATTCAGCTTTTGCAGGCTGAGTTGTGCAACCTGCGGGCGAGCGTTGTCATGGAGGAGTATTGGTCCCTGCATATTGACTAATCTCGGGCGCATAAGTTGGAGCCTATGGTGCATTTCGTCAATTTGTTTGCAGTGTTTCTCCGGCGTAATGGTTTCGCCCGGATTCAAAAATCTGTGATGGATGAGACCGGTCGCAGACCACCAAACAGTCCCCATGATCTTTTTTTGGTGCAATTTCGGCTTCGGGAAGTGTTTTGGAGCTTCGCCGGCATCCATACTGTGCCGAACGCGGCCGATTGTCATAGATGATCCACTTCTCATCACGCGTTACATGGACAGTTTCCGTTGCGCAGCAATAGCGTAGAAGACACATAAAAACGACGATTTTTTGGATTATTGTTCAATTCGTGTGGCACCCATATATCCAGCTTTTTTGACTTCCCTATTTGCTTGAAATGATCAACGACTGTTGAGTGGTCGAACTCAAGTACATCAGCAACCACTTGTGTGGTTTTCCGAGGATCGACTTCAATTAAGGCTTCGTTATTAACCGCAGTCGGCCGGCCTTGACTGTCTTCATCTTCGAGGCTGTCGTCACCATTGCGAAATTTCTTGAACCACCTTTGTGCCGTACTATCGTGAGTGGTTTCTGGGCCAAACGCATTATTGATGTCACGAGCTGTCTCAGCAGTTTTTCGGCCTTGTTTGCACTTATCGTGCGAATTTGAATTTTGCCCATGCTACGGAAAAACCTGCAAAAACAATGAATGAAGGGATTAAAAATGGAAACGAATAACACGATTCGATGAGGCAAAAAAACGCGTAAGGGCAAAAAATGCGGTAATGGTCCTCTGAGGAGAAGATTTTCTTTGAAAACTCATGAGTTAAGTACTTTAAAAGACTTTGTCTGAACATTCAATGCATATAAAATTTGAGTCGCACCTTATTTTATTCTTTCACTTTATCTAGTGCTATTAATGTTCTATCCAGTATATTGAGCTTCAGTTTTATCCGCATGTCTACTAATTAAAGATATACATTTTAGATTAACTTTATATATATATATATATATATATATATATATATATATATATATATATATATATATAGATAAATTCCGCGTACAACAAAATCGTAGGATAAATTTCAGAGGAAACATTTTTTAATGAATAAAACATAGGGGATGGAAAAATATTTCTACCAATTTCCTTTTACGACCTTATCGTCTGACCCTCTAAGAGAACACGTAAGAATGATAAATTAAAAACTAAGAAAATCGAATGAGATATGAGGGGAAGATTTCTTAAGTCACATGAAACGATTGAGAGAGAAAAATTAAAACGTAAATCTTTCAACGTAATGGTGGATTTGAATTATTAAAAATCTCCAACTGATGCTTCAAATTATTTTCTCTACTAAGGCGAGGTCGGGAATTGTTAATAACTAACACCTCAATAATATTGAGATGGTAGTTCGACTTGCCACTGTGTAAAAACGAAAACCATCTATCGGAATACTTGTCAGAACAACTACTTGTACTAACCAATTGATATATATATATATATATATATATATAATAATTTTTAGCAGTTCAACTGCACCACACAAGTTCTAACATATTAATGCCAATAAAAAATACTTCTAATGCGTTATTTCATTTCTGTATAAAACACAGTAGATACATTTACTCTAGTGTAAGGAGAATCGTAAAATATATATAAACATTATGAATGCAAAGTGCTCTATTCATTTAGATACTGATATGCACGACTCCTCATGGTAAGCGCCGATATCCCTAACCAGATACGGGTGGTTATGTAGATATTCACAAGCATATTTTAGTTTTGTGTGAATTTTGCGTACTTTAAGCTGATATCGAAACTCAGACGTTGTGTTCAAAGTCGGAATTCTTACTCACTACGCCATCAGTATAAGCTACAAAATCAAGAACCTAACTTAAATACTTATATTCGCATTATCAGACATATTGAGTCTTCTACTCTGTAAAAATCCTATTTATTTTTGTAAGTTGCATTCTGATATATAATTTAGGAGTGTTAAAACAAAACAGCTGGAGGGCATATGCTTTTGTCGACAGACATACTTTTGGGTGTGCATTTTTGTGCGAGTGATAGTGCATGAACATGTTTTATTTGCATGCCTACAATTTAACTGCACATCAACATACCTGACATTTAAAAAAATGATGAGATCACAATTTAGTTTTATAGAGTTTTACAATACTCAATTCTTTTTTGATTGAATACGTGCCCTTTAGGTTCACGTGCTTGTCCTCTTATCGGTTTAAATTACATTGTTTGAAAAATGTATTTACCGCACAACAGAAATCATTAAATGTCAACCGGATTGTCGTACAAAGAACGATCAATATTCAGTAATTACTACTAACATTAAACAACTGTAAAGGTCGTCTATTCTGGTTCGCTTCATGTAATGTCACATCTTTAACTTCAATTAGGAAACTCATTGTTTTTTATTCTGTATACCTTCTTATATCGAAAGCTACTATACGTAGAGAAATACACTGTATTATTGCAACAACGTGTACATGTTACTTGTTAGTTTAAATTATTACTTATGGAGATTTGATAACTGTATGTCTGAAAGCAGAACTATACTTTTATTGGTATTAATTTTACAATTTTAATGCTCAATTTAGTTTACTATACTATTTCAGACACATGTTCTGTTTTACAATGCTAAAGAAGAGGGTTGTGCAGTATATGTTGCGTTGTAATGATACCACCCCACCAGGTATTACCTCCTTCTTATTGAAGGTAGTCTGGTATCCTCTTATAAGTATATCCTTCTAATAATTGTATAGTATCTGTTTAGTTTTAATGGAATAATCCACCCATAAATTACACCTTTCTTTACAGGACCTTTGGTCTATGTATAAAATATAATGTGTTAATGATTGTCTTATGGATATATTTTGTATGAATTTATTATAAAGACTTTTGAATCAATTCTCTAAACTGTTATTAAATATTATACAGCTAGTGTTGTCCTAGTGTTGGCATTCAGCTAGTTAATATAATAATATTTAATCTGATGAATTTATTTCGATGTATTTACTTGCGAATAAGTGTCTATGTATATAATATATCTATAGCTCTACTCTCAGTATACGTATTTATCTAACTACCTATCAATCTCTCTCTATATATACATATGTATATATATAGATTTATATACGTATACATATATATATATGCATATACGCATATATATATATATATATACATATATTTATATATATGCATGAGTAAAACACTGAAGATGTAATACGTGTTGTACTTATTTACAGCTTTTATTCTCCTGCCTTAACTTGCCTATGTATATATATCCATACACACATATATATAGTGTACTTCTTGTGTGCCTATAGATACATATATTATATTATATATATATATATATATATATATATATATATATATATATATATATATATATATATATATATATATATATATGCACACAAGAAATATACCCGTACGCCGACGAGTAAAATTACTCTGAACCGAACACTACTTTTATGTCCCTTACGAGCATGGGAATCATATATAATGATAATACACGTCTTTAATCGTTATTAAAATGTTCATCAATTACGTGCTGTTTATTCTAGAATATATCTAAAATGTAATCCCAAAGCTTAAGGAGTTTTTATATAGTTTTAATCGAAATTACAATCACTTAAACATAATCCAAAGGAACTCAAATTCGGGTAAAATTTACTAATTGATGTCCAATTACTATTGTTACATTTTATTACAAATCGAAGTTTTATGACATGTAAGAAAGGTATTTCACGATGTTACCATCTTTGCATGGAAGTTGATTAAACTAAATATAATGACAGAAGAGAGATAAAGATGTACGGATGACAAATTTATTTCGTCTGTAATTTTGCATTGCAAAGTCTACTCGATAAATACCTGTCTATATTTCGTTCCTTAACCCACGCTTTTTAAAGATTAGAATCTTATCATCATGAATATAGATGAATAAGTTGGCAGTGGAATAGGCAAGGACATTTTTTAAAAATTAAAAAATTAAGAAACAAAATAAAGTTAAGGAAAGTAAGAGTGTACCTGAAAAATCTAATTAAAATGTGTAGTCTGTAAAGTTTGTGAATGTCCGTTGAGAAAATGTTCGGTGACGAAAAAATTAAAGATGGAAAACGAGATTTCGTAGGAACAGCGTTAAAAATGTTAGAACAGAAGTAAATCCAACTTTTGGATTTGGTCGCGTTTCTAATAACTCTTGATTTACTAAAAACTAATTAATGTGTGGAAAATTTCTGATTAATACGGACACATCCTCATTAGCATAAGTTTTTCATGCTTTAGCATTTTATAAAAATATGCACTTAAACCTCATTAATTAAAAGCAGTCTCTCTGAAATGTTTGTGTCTACGACCAAATTCATCTATCGAATAGCAGGGGATCCATGCCATAAACATTAGCGGTATTTTTATTTATTAGTTTGATATCACATGATTAACAAAAACATTAACGTAGCAGGTTGCTAATAATTGTAGTGTTTTATGAAAATAATCTCAAAATATAATAATCAAAATTAAACTTCTATAAAGTTAATAGGTAAAATATGATAAATTCATATAATCTTTAAAAAAATATTAACGTTCGTTGTTCACGGAGAACATATTCTATGCTCATATTTCTATGCTATCATCATTTGTATCGCTCTATGTATGATTCATGGTTAGGTAATATTAGCCTTAAATTTGCTTACCACATTTCTGTAGCTGCACGTCGTTGTTATCAGGCTTCGACCCCTAGCATAGTTTTTTTCTGCTCGACCTTTGTTAAAATACGTACACAAGGATGTTCTTTCACCCCAACTTATTAGTAATATTATTTATCAATTTAAATTTCAGTGCGATGTACAGTGCAAAGGTTTGAATCCAGAAAAAAATAACACCACCTAGCACTTCGCCAGGGCCGACTAAATAATTAAAATAATTTAGTTAACACATCCGGTTCAGCTATTGCTTACCATCTTATGAATAGGGCCGAATGTGCGTCGGCTTACACTAGTGAGATATTATCTGTAGTAAGTAGATCACATTAATTATTCCACCTTAAAATCCTGGAAGCAATATATATTAAGTCATTAAAACTCTTCCTTTGTAAACGAAAGGAGTAGCTTATAGGAATTAATGTGATACTCTCACTTTTTCTCTAAACTTATCACTGGTTTTCTTTTAACTATTTAAAGTTTTTAATCGTATGCATGAATTATTTCAACGTATTTACTTAAATGAGTGTGGACAAGAGCTGGCTTAGTATATGTATGTATTGCTTTTTTTTTCCTCTCGTTATTACACTTTTCATTTCAACCCAAAGAAAATGTCGCCAACGTATATATTATTTGCTTTAATAAAATGTTGTACATCTAAATAATTATTTAATAAGAATAATATATATATATATATATATATATATATATATATATATATATAAATATATATATATATATATTACCCGTAAATATAAATGTTCTGTCTTGTATTTTTAGCTTCACCGTATCTCGATAGGATATAATATAATTTTTTATTTTTATATTATCCATGTATATATATATAATTATATATATATATATATATATATATATATATATATATATATATAGAGAGAGAGAGAGAGAGAGAGAGAGGAGGAGGAGGATTCCAGGGCTATGTGAAACCATTTAAGTATGTAACATAAACAACAGTAATTTAACAAAAATGTATATATTACAAAGAAATTGACACAAACATCCCTGATGATACATTTTTGTTTCAATATTCTATGGCGTTTATTCGGGCTCGAAACCGCCCTACAAGCTAGAATTAAGTAGCCACTTTACATTTCGTACATCGCCTGGACAATGTCGGCTTTAGTGAAGCTATTGTACTGTAGACATGTCGATTAGTTCCCCTTAAAACAACACCGGGCACGTATTATTCAATACGATTTACGTCTGACGAGTTAGGGGGCATCATTGATATCAGAAGATTGTAACACTTCTCTGGTAATACGTCCTGACTTACAATACGTTTTCGAGAAGCTGCAGAGTTTTGTTGAAAGACATATGACTTTAAATTGCATACTTTATTCATCACGGGCTTAACAACCGTTTTTAGAACATCAAGGTATCTAACAGCATTGCCTATAAAATCAGATGAGAGAATGTAAGGTGACATGACTTTCATTGCTTACAACTCATAACACTCTATCAGTTGCTAGATGTTTGATGTGCATACCCCACAGTTTTTTAAGACAAAAGATACCCATAACCATATGTAATTCTGTCTGTTTTTTTCGATTATTACATGCCGCAAACTCCAACCGTTAACCTTATCAACAAATAATTTAAAATTACTGAGATTTAAACTACTATTCTTTGCAGTTACATCAACTATGACTTCATTTCTTTTAATTTATTTGACTTTAACCTTCCTCTGAATGCGCTATCTAAAATGTTAAAAACATATATCATGAATTATTTGAGTGTGTAGTGAACTTTAAAAAAGATGCCCTCAAATAGCCCTGGCACCTTGTATATATATATATATATATATATATATATATATTACAAATTGCTCAAGCTATTACCCTAGGTATCAATAATTCCGGAACTACTCTATATTATTTTTTATTTGATAAATGGAACAAGTATCGCAATTCACGAATAGGTAGCGGAATTTTTTTACCATACGTAAATAAATTATGGCATATTTGAAGAAGACTTGAATATTATAAACGCTTACGCGGGTACTCATTCAGCACAACAACGCCTCCGTCTATGTCCGGTTGTGTATGCGAGCACTTATATGTAAATACGATGAACTAAACTAGTTTATGTAGGTATTTATATTCCTGGAAGGTTAGCTCATGTTAAAGAATACATGCATATGTCAATATTAGATATATTCCGATGTGTGCACTAATTTTCATAGCTATGCAAATACACTTATCTATTCTAAAGATTGTTTAATGTATGGAAGAATATTTGTGTTATAAAATAATTGTCGATATTCACTGGACTATGCATAATCATTAACTATTAAAATGCAATCGACTGAAAACGCAGAATCAATAAGATGTCTCCGTTTCAAAAATGGTAGATATTTTTATTAAAATAGAGAACGGATAGTGCTAACATAGACAGTTGCATATGACCTGGCCCAGACAAGTTCCTTATACATCGTGAATTTATACTTATATGTGAAACGTGCACCTGTCTGCAGCTTTTTCTTTTATATGTCAATAGAAAATGTATAAATATTGTACTTCAGCTACAGATAAAATAGCAACGTATGTTTAATAACTGTAAATTGAATCGTTACTCATTTATATTATACGTCAGTATTAAATAACTATCACATGTTTGCTGTTGCATAAAAACAAGACAATGAACCGAAACATAAGTATAGAGTTGAATCATTTTATATTTGTATATATTCACGAATAAAGTTGCAAGAGTTATCAGATTGCTCTACTTATTTGCGTGTCTTTGAAGCATGTCGTCATACGCAAGTTTCAAACTGTTTTACGTAGTCCTTTGTGTTTTTGTTGCACTATTCAATATTTTTTAAGCGAAGGAAGATAAAGCACCGTTATATCGTATAGCTTTCACATTCAAAGATAATCAGCTCGGTTGTGTAGCCCCATGACAACTTTTAATCATTGCTTTTCAATTGTCGAGACTTGAGTGTTTTCCACCGGACCCAGAGTGCTTCTGAGACAGGAATGAGAGTTTGAGAACAGAGGGATAACAAATGTTAGTTAGAGTGGGCAATTTCCTAGCTTTCTGATTCACAGCTCTAGTTTCTTTCCTCATGAGATGTTGTTACCGCGTCGACATGGCTAAGGATGCTATTTCCTGACTTAAGTCATTGGGTAGTTGGCTATAAATAAATATATGTCTGAGACCTTCGCTGTAAAACAGCATTTTTAAAGAGTATATCCTTTTTTCTGTTATCTTCCTGGTGTTAAAGTCGTAAGCAACACTCCTCGTTGTAGAGAAAGAAGGTTGCACGTCTGATTTTGTTGACGTCCTTTCAGAAAGTGAAATCTGATGTTTAAGTGTGGTATTGAGGCTAATTTGAATATGGGATATGGGGCATATCTTAAAGAAAACGTTTTTTGAAGGTTATTTTTAGAATCTGGGGAAAATTTTTTTAAAAGGTTACGTTAAATCACATATACATTCTATAAACATTTTTTAAAGTATGTAAATGTAAAACGTAGTTTTCACTGTATTTATTGATATTCCCTCTATAATGACGTTTTACAAAATAAAAACGACCTATATTTTCTGAATAATATTTCACTTAGGAAACATGTAAACTGAATGAATAAAAGTGTTTACTTTCGGTAATAACAATCGTGAAATATAAGTTATCGAAGGGTTTGCACTGCTCTTATATATTATGTTTTTTTATAGTTTATAATATATTATTGCATGTCACACTAACTCTTCAAAAGGGTTAAACAATGCATTGTTTGTATTTACTCCTCCGCGGAACAAGTACGCTGCTTGTTTTAAATAACCTCTACTTAAATATTTCTGAAACGTACATTTCTTAATCTCAGTTAATGCTTTTATAGAATAACACCAAGTGCTCGTTTGAAGCAACATTCGTGGCAATTACCGAGTCGTATTGTTTGTTAATGCGAATGTGTCATCTACAGAGACACCATAACTGGAACTCATCCAACGTTTCTATCCGCAGCTTAGAATACTTTCATACATATTGATGTTAATTGAGTTCTTGTTACGGGGTTCAAAATAATCGAAAACTTGGCATGACTATTCTTGCCAGCAGCCTTTCACAATGGATTATTATCATAATATAATTAGACGTAAGCTAACTATTACCGCCCATGCGGGAAACCTTTCATACTCTGTTCATAATAAGTTGAGATTGACGAGTTCTGTTTTCTCCATACTGTTGGTAAATGAAACTGATAATGTTCTCTTTCCCATATGACTGGATTAAACTGTACGCTACACTTTTTAACATATCCAGATTCTAAGAGAAGGAAAACACCTAAATGAGACTAATTCTTCTAGTTTTGTTCTGTCCGATACCCCTGAATGTATTATTCCTTTGGACATAAGAAATATCAGATAGGAAGAAGCGGTAAGGGATAAGGAAATTAACACTTGATTATAGATAGGTGGTTGCAAAGAGAAGACGAATCTTGCAAAGTGTTAGATAGACAGAATTCTATGTTTTAATTTCATGCGGGATTGATTCTGGATAATGTGATTGATTTCAATGTTTTGTTTTGACTACAAAATTTAGTTGGGTTAATCTTAATATATTTCTGTTTACTGTATCATAAGATTAATAACAAATTAAAAGAACACTATACATTACTACAGGAATTGAATTACATGTAACTCATCATGGTTATACTTCTTTTAGAACCTACAGCTCCCCAGAACCAGAAACAGCTAAAACGACACATTTTCCTTGACACTGTTTGTTTGTTTTTATTACCTTTTTAATTATATAAAACAAAATAATTTCACTCATTAAAAATAAAACGCTAGATTACATAAAAAAACATAATTAAAAAAATCAATAAGATAAAACGTTACGTACTTTTTATTACAAAATATTTATAAACAATTAAAGGATACATTAGAATTTTATGTTTTAAATAATTATAACCAAATAGTAATATATTTTCAGTAAATCCAATGAGTTACAAAAATATTAAAATAAATATTGGATTGTATTAAGCATACACCCGGAAAACAGTTTTTGTCAAAAATGTTCTTGACCTTTTGCTGGGAGCAAAGTATCTGTTATGATACGACACTTCACTATTCCTCCCTACCGTCTGTGAGAGAAAGATAATGCTACACTTATGCAATGTTTATTTTCGTCCAAAACAAAAGTCATTTGTTGGATAATTATATTGACTTTACATAAGAATCGAGCTTGTGTAACTCTGTCGGGAAGCACGTTAATAAATACACCCCTCAAAGTTAGAAAAACAAAGTTTTGTAAAACCATCCAAGCTAACATCCACGTTTTTCATGTGTTTTGCTTAATTTTGTTCAATTTGTTTACACATTTTGTTTAATAAAATGTTTTATACATTTTTTTAATTAGAAAGCTTTAATATATAACTCTTAAGTTTATGAAACTAACTGTTTTGTTAAATAAGCTATGAAAACAAGCGTTCGTTAATTATTCATTTCAAAATTCAATCGGAAGTAAAAGAAACTGGTCTCGATCCAAAATGTGTCATTTTGGTCGTGTCTGATTATGTGTGCTTTAAGTATAAATGATACTTTATTTTTTGCGTATTCGTATATGTATTTGATATGTATTTAATATTCGTCAAATTAAAATAACTAAAATGTTTACAATATTTTTAAATGGATTGATTAGCGTAGAGTTTTACACACTCCTGTTTAAAATAACCCTATACTTAGAGTTACGCATTACAATGTTTGCGAAAGAGATGGACTCACAGTTCCAACCCATTGAACATCTAACTTGCTTCGGCATTCAATAAACCAAATCAAACGAATGATATGTAAACAACTGTACATAAAAATTATATTTCTATATATAATAAAACTATGATACTTTTCAACTGTATAATTGATATATAAATCCAGTCAAACATACTGCATTTATTTACATTAAAAGAACATTTAAAATTAGATTCGTTTCTTTTTGAACATCTTACGTTGAATTCTAACCGTAATTAATATTTGTCGATGCGCAATTGTATATATGTAATACAAGTGCTATATTCCGGTATTAAATAAGACAAAGTTAGTGATATGCTCAAAGAAATAAGACAATATATATATATATATATATATATATATATATATATATTTATAAATGTACATATACACACAAACATACACACACATATATATATATATATTAGGTTTCATTCATATGTGATTAGCATATATATATATTTATATTTATATGTATATATATATATATATATATATATATATATATGTACTCAAACAGTATTAGATGAACTGATATTATTTTCGAAGTGAGATCACGTTTGCATTTTTTTAAATTTATATTTTCCTTAAATAGAAATTAAAATCACAAGATAAATTACTTCACAACTTATTTTCCTACAAAGATGTCGAAACACATTACTAGTACAACGAAAAGGTGACAGAAACACTACCTACTAGGTCTTTAAGTCAAATTTTTCAATGCAGTAAACCACATACATAAGTATCGAGAGTAATGAGAACAAATTATTTAAAACGGCAAAACAGGATTAAACTCTCTAAATGTACATTGATGAGTATCAAATTGTAAGTAAACTCTTTTTGTTTGCATAGAGGCGCTTGTCGTAGATTAATTACAACCGCTTCGTGAATTTGTAAATAGTTCTTCCAACGAGCTCTTTGAAAGATAGGCAATGCGAAATCCGAGGACCCTCCAGTGCAACATTGGCATAATAATAAATGATAACTAATAGCCGAGTCGTAGATTTGTGAACCCCCGGAGATCGGCCACATTATGTGCCTACGTATTCAAGAGGAGACATTTTAAAAGATCGTTACTACTAAACGTTTGATAGCGTACCCCCACGTAGTCAGCCTCGCGCTGACGAAAACAGCAATAAATAACACTGTTATATTCTAAGTGGTGGGGGACACCATCCTTTTGAAAAGTGAGGGCATAACTTTTAGTGCTGAATACCGTTCAATGTTCGAACATTATTTAAAGAAAAACATAAATCGACTGAAAAATTCTTTGTGACAACTCCTGACTTTAGGTACAAATCTATGGGAGCTGCACATAAACAGGACATATTTTCGCGACCGAAAACTTTTTCACCTCTTAAATCAGCGATTTTGCAATTTATAGATCTTCTAATGGTATCGAACCGGTAACCACTAAATAAATTGATTTCTGTAATACTTAGAAGATCTATATCTAGCTTGGCACTAGAGAACATCAGCGAAAGAATTAGCAGTTTTATTAACAGTTCTTGTCGAAATATCAGATGCTTGTTTTGTCACGACCATATACAAAACATCTACGTTCACACGTCAGTATATTTGCTGCGATTCGCTCGCTCCTAAAAGTCAAACAAAAAAATAAAAGGATTTAAACTGTAATAAAATATTTAAATACTTCAAGACCAATAATCAACCAGAATTAATCCGTAGATTAAAATTTCCATTACAAACTTAAAGTAAAATAACAACTGCTCTGGCTTATAAGACGTTCCTCCATGGCTGCTTGAAAAATATCCTGCACATATTTTCGAACGATATTGTAAACGCCATAGTCCGTTTTGTATTAATATATTATAAATGACCCTTCATGCTGAAAAATGTATGTGTTACTTTATCATATCGAACCTGTTTACGCGTGTACAGTTTCAAACGACTCTCTATATCGGTGTTTTAAATCGTTTAGATAATTTAAGAGTACACACAAGTAGATAAACATTATTACATACTTTACTTTATATATATATATATATATATATATATATATATATATATATATATGTAGATAGATAGATAATCATTATTTTTTGTTTTTTGGGGGGTACAAAACTTTATTAATGCAATAATGAAGGGAAGACGTGTTGAATTTTTCATAATTAAAAGATTATGGGGATTTAGGGAATGAGAATTTTTTTCCTCATCCCCTTTAATCCCCTAAATCTTTTAATTATGAAAAATTCAACAGGTCTTTTCTTCATTATTGCATTAATATATATATATATATATATATATATATATATATATATATATATACACTCCGACTCTGTCGATGAGTACAATGGAATGTTTAGATACCTATGGTCCCCGCTTTTCAGTATAAGTGTCACTTATTTTCCATGTTACGACGTGGCAATGCCTCGTGGGTTAGTGGGACTGAGTGAACGCTTACAGATTCAATGGTGTCTCTGTGAACCGAGTTCGCACCCTATGACCCTCTGACAGTGTAACGTCCCTGCCCTGATGAGAGCCATATGCTTGAAACAACGTCGTACGTAGGTAAAAAATGAATAATTTAATATTTATTAACCTTGAATAAACACTGCTGTAAATCATACTTTGTCTATATAATTGTGATAAATAAAAGGCTCAACGTTATATTTAGTATTTATGGTTACATATACTCGTATAGGTTTCAGATATAACACGAGCAAAACTGTATATTTGTCATGCCGACAGTTTAAAAAATGCATGTAAATTAGAAGACACATTGTTTCACTAAAAATGTCTATGTGACTACAATATCGGCAGTCATTTCTAACTCACATTAGGCCAGCTATAATCTGAAAATAAATACATTTTCCCTTTATTGCGGCTGGGACAATTTCTATTATTCTGGACTACTAATGAAATGAAAAATGTGTTCAACTAACATGAGTGTTTGAGAAGATTCAGTCAATCATATTGAAACTTGTGACTAAAAAGATTTCAGATCGGCTAAAGTGAAAAAAGTGTCTGTAATTATTTTTTCCGAGTTGCTATCGTAAGAATGTGTATACATAGATGTTATCTAAATGTTCTTTGGTAAACTATAACGTATATTTTGAATGTATGATACTTAACATTCAAATATATATATATATATATATATATATATATATATATATATATATATATATATATATATATATAAAGGTAAATGAAAGAAGAGAGATAAATATGTACGAATGACAAATCTATTTAAACTTCGATTGTTCAATGCAAAGTGTACTCGGTAAAACATGTTTATTATTTTTCCTTAAGCGAAGGCTTTTCAAATATAAACATCTTATCATCAGAAAAATTACACAGATAGATAAGTTGGCAGTAGAAAAGCCAAAATTCAAAGTTTGGAAAAATATATAAAGTAATGGAGAGTAAGAGTGTGCGTGTAAAAATGTGGAGTCTTACCAATTGGTGAATGTCCGTAGATAAAGTGTTCGGTGAAAAGAGATTTAAAGATGGTAAAAATGGTATCGTGAAAACAGCGTTGAAACTGTTCAGAAATGAAGTAAATCCAATAGAAAGATGTTTAGTTAAATCGTCAATAAATGGAACGCACTTATTCGGATGTAATTTTGAGAATTAGGGTCATTTTAAAAATACTTCCGTGGACCGAGAATGAAAGTGGTTTTTCAGTGTTAAGAATTAACTATGTATATTAAACGCAAGCAGTCAGGGATATAAGTAGTGACTTCAATCGTGTCTAAGAAAAAAGTGTCTGCTCTAGTCGGAAACAAAGCCAAGTGAATGAATGGGGAAAGTTAAAAGATAAGGAAGGTGGGTGATAGGGTTAGTTAAATAAACTATGACTGACGCTGGGGGAGAAAGGAAGAGTTTGTTTAGTTACTGTTCATTGCCAGTAAGCAATAAACCAGGTGCGAGTTGGGGTGGGGTTATCATAAGCTTAAATAGAGGTAAATTTAGGTCAGCAAGTAAAATAATTCTAAAAGGGGGGGGGTGTAATTAAAAAGGAATTTTTATACAAACTTATATATAATTCAGAAAATTTAAAAGGTTTCCAATTGGGAAATTAAGGTTCTGATGAATGGAAATCTGGAATTTATGTGGTTGATATTTGATGATTCTGACAAAAACTAGTATTTCAGAGTTAAATATATAAGGCCTTTAAATAATTCCCAGTTAGTTAACTATTAAATGCATGGTTAAATAAGAAACGTTAATGTATAACTGAAGTAAGGATTGAGAACGGCGTTAGTCTGCTTGCAATAATTGAGTTCTACTATATAGATTATGTGGTAGGGTTGGGTTGAATATTGAAACCTAGGTGGTGCACTAGTGTGTTGAAATTATAAATATATTTTAAGGGGGCAAATGGACCATTATATGAGTAACCAGGGAGCGTAGTTGAAAGGTGAGGGTAATGGAATGTATGAGAAAAATAGGTTCAGTAGAGCGAAGCGTATACAAAGTCGATGGATCGAATACAAGGTAGATCAAAAGTAATAAATGAGTGCATGCTAAGGTTGGCTAATAGTTTAAAAATGGGGTATAGGGATTAGCATGTTGAAGTAGAAGCGGTTAAGGACTACTGGAGTGGAGGAGAATAGTATAATTTCTCGATTTACCTTAAGTTTTATGGATTAATTGAGTTATTAGGTGTACAGAGTACGCTATGTTATTGGAGTGGTTATTTGTAAGGTTGGAGAATTTAAGAGTTAAAAATTAACATATTATAGAATTTAAGAATTAGTCTAATGTTATAGAGGGGTTGTTGGTTGGGAGGAGGTGTGTCAGATGGAGTAATGCGATTTATGTATAACAATTTTCGCTTGTGCCTGCAATTTGAGATAAGTTCATTTATATAGTGAATTATAGTTTTGCTTTGCCCTTCTGTAGTTATCATGATGGTATTAATGTACATAGTTGGCAAAAAGCAAATCTTGGAGTGTACGGTTTAGACCTTTTTAATATTGCCCAATGCAGGGAGTAGGGAGTGTGTTTACTGTTAAGACTTTTTATATTGGATTGGATACAGAGGTGTCAATGGCACTCTTATTATTATGTTGAAAGAGTAGATATAGTTTGAGATTCGGGTCTTGATAGGGAAGGCACTTGCGCCAATGTAAGGGTGTATTGTGTATGGGTTATTATTATAGTATTTGTGTTATTTATAGTATCGGGTGTGTTTTGGGTGTGTATGTTCAAGTTCTGGCCCAAAGTTAAGTTGGAATTCATAGGTGGAGAAGATAAGATTATTTGAGGGGTGAGGTCACGGTTATTGTTAGTTAGCGGGTGTTGTTGGTTAGTGTAAAAAATGTAATTTAGAGTGTCGTTTGGTACAGGGAGTTGGGGAAGAAGAGATATGTAAGATGAGGGGAGAATTTGTATGTTGGTGTTTGTTTGCATAATTGTGTTTTGGGGGAATTTTTTAACAGTGCAAGAAAATATATGACGTGACTTTGTATGCAATTGTCATTTAACGGGAATTCTCTTTATTTCTGTCAGTTACAATTATAAGTAGGGTGTATAGTAGGTGCTGGTAGCTGGGCAGATTGATTTTTTTGTTATAAGATGTGATGATGGTTTGTGCTATATTGGGCATTAAAGAGTAGGAGATTTTATAGGGTGGGTTAAAGCAAATGCTATTCTTTTTTCTGATTCTTTTATTTTTACTATGTTTTAGGGGGTCAGCTAGTTTGTTAATATTGGTAATTTAGGTTATTTAAATATGTTTTGGTTTTCTTAGGTAGTGTATTATGTGTCCGCTTTTTATGATCTATTACCATTTTGTGTGTAATTACATTTAAAAGGTTTATTTTATATTATATATATATATATATATATATATATATATATATATATATATATATATATATATGGGATTATATGAAAAATATATACCCACACTATAGAACCCCCTTTTAACTGGTCATTTGAATGTAGAGTAAGCCCCCAACTACTTTAATGAGCTTATTAATATTCCACGAGCTTATTAATATTCCACGTAAATTAACGTTACACATTGAGGACGGGTATATAATTCTCCTCTAATCCGGGGGCTTTCTAAGTTGAGATATTTTTTCTTGTTGGGTGGGTGGTTTATAGTGAGGGGGTTATATTGCACTTACTCTCAATAAATAGATAATGCTGTTAAATTACTTCGGAACACTATGGATCAAAACGTCTATTAATAGTTAAAAAACTACAACAAACTATAAATTAAATTTTGTAAATCTATACACTCTCTTAAATCTATTAAAATGCTAATGAGGAGCCCAAATCCGAGATAGTTTAGACAGGATAAGGCTTGAAAATTTGATACAGCATCAATAGAAACGTTTTACTTCTTTATATGATGACCTAATGAGCAGATATCAGGGAGAGAGTAGGTGGAAAGGCATAAATAGCAACAATCTATTTCTTGCAATTAGGTAGATATCACTAGTTTAATATAAATAATCGGTAGGTGGGCGTAGATGTGCCCACCATGATTGATTAAGGAAAGGGGGGGGGAATGTATAGTGGTTTATAGATGTGGTACTATATCGGGGTTGAATCAATAAAATTAAATTATTGATAGTTTGCAATCTAGTAACTTAAGGAATCCCCGAACTGATTTATTACAAATCAAAGTCAATTTATTGTAGTGGCTTAGAAATGTCTTTTCACACTTTGAACCTTATATTTCTTAGACTGTAACATAAAAAAGAAGGTTATTTGTGGGAAGAATTATAGATGAACCAGAAACATCTACGCAGCATGTAAATATTGGTATTATATTTGAAAATATAGAAGTTGCTATTTTGCAACAAAAATAAGGGGGGTTTTATTGAGAGACACCGCCTTTACTTTTTCTACCGTATTATGCCAGTTTGGTGTTCCTTTTTCATACAAGGGGAATTCAATTATAACAATTTAATTTGGTGGAAAATCTTATTGCGTGTAATTTTAAATTAATTTTCGTTAGACATAATACTATTTGTTATATATTACATATTTTTTGGAGTTAAGATTATTCACACTGTAGTTACTGAAAAAACATGACCTAACTAATCCGATGTTTTGTTTATAGCCTTTTAAACTAAATGTATGTTCGCATTTAGCTATTCAATAAAATCAAGCATTTTATAATAATTATCATTAAAATTAAGAGCTAACAAAATTTTATTAACCGGCAATGACAAATTTTATTGAGTTTTTTTACTCCGGTTTTCAGTTTTGAATCAGAACATGACGATCATAATCCTACTTGTTTATTCTAAAATAGCGGCTTGAGAATCGGCCTACACTATGTACGATGTATATGAAGAGACTTTTCTCTGATAACCTTCTTTGATGTGAGTTTTGCGTGTTTGTGCCCTGCTGCTTTTTCATTTTTTTTTCTTTTTAATATTTCTGCTAGTGTGCTTTTTTAATCAAATAAAGGTTTGTGATCAGCAACCCGTAAAAACTTAGGACTATATGTTAGTAACGGTCTCTGAAACGTTCACAAAACAGAAATTGTTAGCATTGGCCGCGATAAAATAAATTAGAAAATATGTTGATGGACTGACGTTTTTTCTCCAGAGCGACAGAATGTGTTACATTCCACTAAGTGGAATGTAACACATTCTGTCGCTCCTTCTCTCTCTCCTACACTATATATATATATATATATATATATATATATATATATATATATATATATATATATATATTACTATTCAATGTATCCCCATAAAATCTTACGAGGATATATAATTTTTTTATATATCAATTTTCAGTATTTACTTTAACAGTGCTTAATACACAATTAGGACTAAGTAGTAAGCTATGAAAATATATTTATGGCAATTAAGCTACACAGACCGTCCCGCGTTTCATCACCGGGGGTGGGGATCTTCAGGCTGGAGATTTACCGGGGATGAAACGCGTGAGCTTGTGTGTAGCTTAATTGCCGTAAATATTTTTTCATAGCTTTTTCGAATCGTGTGACCGGTGGTGAATAGTTGTACTTCTATGCTGATGAGTCTTGATTGAAAAGAGACGAAACGTATACGTCCATAGATAAATAAACAATAACAAATATTTATATTTGAAGCTCCTCGTTAAAAAGTAGAGCACTGTAAATGGTAGTAATAATACAGCGTGACATTACTTGCTTTATATGCATCATTCCTTCACTTATAGTCGTTGAATGCCTGTACGTTTCGCCGCCTCTAAAAGTGTTAACATTATCATTGTTTATAAGCTGTTCAAAACTGGCCTATTGGTTAGCGACGTTGGATTGGGGTTGAAAAATACTTGTAATCCAGGGTTTCGAATCGTGTGACCGGTGATGAATAGTCGTACTTCTATGCTGATGAGTCTTGATTGAAAAGAGACGAAACGTATACATCCATAGATAAATAAACAATAACAAATATTTATATATATCTATATATATACATATATATATATATATATATATATATATATATATATATATATATATATATATATATATATATATATATATATGCCCACTTCAAAAGAAAATACACCCATTTACAGTCATGCATAAATATATTCATACACATATCTGCCTAGATATATATATTTATATATATTAGTTTTTTATCTATCTATCGATGTATATATACGTATACACACATATATATATATATATATATATATATATATTCTTTTTATATAGATGTGCATTTACATACGAACATCTACAAGATATAGTGCTCAATTACAGGGATATGAAAAATATCTTCACTATTTAACCAGATAATAACATATTAAACTAATGTATATATCTTAATAAATAACATAGGGGATTTAATAAGCATCTCACTGTACATATATATATATATATATATATATATATATATATATATATATATATATATTATTTAATATATTACCATTATGATTTTCGTAAAAAATATAAAAGAAAATGTGCGAGCAACAGTAACCTTATAAAATGAGAAATACTGACAAAATCTTCCCTAATAACTCATGCAGTAATTATATGTGAACCCTATATTGCATTACATAAACAATATATTTATTTTCCTTATTTTACCTTTGTGCATTCTTTCAAACATTCTAAATGGTACGTAAGAAGATAACGTACATAAACATTTTTGTAGAAGTGACGATGAATGTTTTCTTTTTTATCCTTTCAATAACCCTCAGTTCACGATGAAGTGTAAACATAACACTAATCAAAACACTTGTTTTACAATTTACTGCTGATAAAACATGCTTGTAAGTCGGCAAATTGAAAGCTGACACACTCATAACTTGCTCACTGACAGTTGCGTTTTTTGTTTAGCCGGAGCAAATAGATAACAGATTCATTAAAGCGGCGACTGTATCTGTCACGTTGTGTTTTCGGATACAGTCGCCGCTTTAATGAGACAACTCCTATTTTATTTCAATATATCACTGGCTTACCCCCTCCCTATTTCTCCCATTTAACACCACCCACCTCCCACCGTACACGCACAATCCCTCATTACACTGACGAAGGCCGAAGGATCGCGCCCGAACATTTCTTTCTCTTTTCACACACACAAACACACACACACACACACACACACACACACTGGCGCGACTACTAACATCATCGCTGACTTATGCTACGTGCCTTTTTAACCCTAGACTGATTTTGACACGTCCCATCGCATGTGTCTTCCTTCCCTTCCTCCTCTCCCACTTCTGTCTAAATGATCTTATTTTATTCCATATCATTTTATTTTATTTCATTTTTATCTATTTATCTCTACCTACTTATCTATCTATCTATCTATCTATCTATCTATCTATCTATCTATCTATCTACCTGTTTTATCATTTCTCTCTTTTCACTTTATTTTATTTTATTTTATTTTATTCTATTTTATATATTATATTTTATATTTAATTTTTTTTTTACATCATTATTTTTTATATTTTGTTTTTGATTTTGATTTTCATTTTTTGTTTTTGCTTTTGATTCTTAACGGTCCAACCACGTGACTTTCCACAATTAAAATTTTAAATTTCTTTTCTTTTTTCTTCATATCATTCTTTCCAAATATGATCTAAGTTTAAGATCGGATTCTAACTCTGCCTGATGGGATCTCAGTTATAATAGCTGTTGATCGATAACATCGACATGCCAGTGTCGCAGATGTTGTACATGTCTGTGTAAATAAAAATAATCATGTATATATATATGTATATATGTATATATATATATATATATATATATATGTCTATTTAATAAAGAAATTCACACTTGTAACGTTGACGAATTACAAAAATAGACAAATATTGTTTAAAGCTAAAAAAACGTGTTTGATTTTTTTTAAATGAATTATTTGTTTATTTAAAAATATTGAGATATTTCGAGCTTAAACAACGTATTTACTAAAAGTATATAGACATTTACCTCCCTGTTTTTATTTTATTTTAATTTTCTTGAACGAGGTATATTATCGCTGTGGGATAGAACATGCCAACGCAATTCTACATTTATGTTTAACCTAAATATATTTATTTTACCGAGTAAAACATTTTTAAAAAAGTATTATTCAAAATAATGTCCTTATTGGTACCTGTTATTTGATAAGATTTCTGTTTGTATCTTCTTCGCTTTTCCGTCTTTCTCCAAGTAAAGTTATATTGTCTACCAATATAATTGGATATATTGGACGAAATGCATACTGTGCCGGGGCAAAATGAATACAAACTGGGCCGATATATCCTTGTACAGCTCTCCTTAGTATTACGATTTTCTATTGATAAGCATTGAGCAGGTAATGCCTGCTGTACCCGTATGTATAAAGACACAGTTATAACATAGGTCTGATTCAGTGTAATATCTTTAAATGTTGGAATCAGTCAATATCTTTTAATAAGCCATTTTTGCGAGTTATGGTTCGAGAATTGAAAGTCATGCGTCAGAACATCTCGCTCGACACTTTATTCATGTATATGCCTGCTTTTTTATTATCAATGGTTTAATTCGACTTATGTTATATACTATTGTAGAAATCGTGTGTTGAAAATAGTTTGTTTATTTTTACTTTTAATAAGAAATGAGAGTTTAGATTACGTAACAAATGAGTTGCATTGGCGACAAAAACAACAACAACAAACAAAATGCAAAAAAAATTCTATCAAGCTAGCATTAGCGATTCTGACTATTTTGACGGTAAGGGTTATACGAAATATACTATTAATAAACTAATTTTCTATCTACTAATGACATTTATAATAATAAATTAAGCTTACGATAACTCTCGGTGAAAGTACCCTGCCCTACAGTTGTTTACATATTATCCTGGACAGGTTTGCTCTCATACGCCGACAGTTGAAGGGGAATAATTAGTACCGATCATCTAAATTTTCTGTATGGATAAATAATGAAGTGTAAACTATAATAAAAGTAATAAGTCTGACTTATTCAATAATTAATATTAATGTACGATAATCTACCTTTTTATTAAATATTGAAATGCAGCTAACACAAAGTTAGATTAAATTGTGTGTATATATATATATATATATATATATATATATGTATATATAAATATATATATATATATATATATGTATATATAAATATATATATATATGTATATATAAATATATATATATATATATATATATCGTAATAGTCGGCTCACACTCGTGTCTAAGTATCGGTTTCTGTCGTCTGTCTGCTATCCTCTTTATCAATGTTTATGAGTGATGTTACTTCGCAGGCCCAGTCTATGCTGGATGTGCCGCGGACAGTATTCACAGGTAATGGTAGGGGCGAAAGAGGTTGCTCGCGACGCTCTCTTCCTCTTCATTTACGTATTGCCTCCTCATGTTCCCTCCCGTTTTCGTTAAAGTCCGCGAGGCATTCCCGTATTGATTTTCCCGACGTGTACCCACGAAGATGGGTCTATGCTGGCTGAGGCCAGTGTGCCCTCTAGTTCGTATTCATAGCGCATTTTCGGGCTCATCGTTGTCTGCTCCAGTTGACCAGCTTGCTATACAGTATTTTCCTCCGGAGTCTCTATGGATCCAGTGGTGGATTATTGTGGATTTACCGCTGGTCACTGAAGCTCGATCAAAATTTCGGTGTGATATATGTGACTCTCCCAAGGGATAATTCATAATTTTCAACAGGTTTTAGTGCTGGAAGCGTTATACGGTGTTTATATTGCGTCTGTATATGTCCACGTTTCGCATGTGTATAGAATTGTAGATATAGAACTACTGCACGGAATACCATGAATTTACTGACCATCGTCAGTGTGTGATAATTCAATACACAGCAGTTCTAATTGACCATTGTCGAATTAGGCTGCCCATACCATTCTTACATGTGTGAGTAGATGATAAGATGCTCTCTTTGGTATGAAAAATTGTCAACTTCTTCTAGTGGTAAGTCATTTAAAATGGTGTTAGTGTTTAGGTGCACAATATCAGGTGGGTGTTGGAAAAGTGTCTTGGACTTGTCTGTATTCACTTCCATCCCAAACCGTTCGCAGGAGTTGTTGTATGTGTCTGCTTACGTCTCGAGGTTCACTGTAGTCTGATCTGGGATGCCATTGTCGTCATCATACAGCACTGCCCGTACTTAACACATGCTGGCGCGATGTCGGGCGAGATTGAAAACGCCTCTATCTGTGTGAAAACAAAGGTCGATTGAACGCATGTCTGACGGAACCTTATTAAGTATGGCTGGTATGTACAGAGAGAAACACGTTGTAGGCAGAACACCATTCTGTTTTAGGCCACCATTGATATGGAATGAGTCAGAGATATAGTTTTGATAACATAAACTGGTACGACGTCTTCTGCGAAGACGAATAAGCGGTAAAAGTGAATGCGAGAAAATATCTTACTTGCAATTCTCAGCAGTGATATTCCTCGGTAGATCTTACAATGCTCCTGCTTCGCCTTTTTAAAAAAATATTACAATGGTTGCATTGCGGAATTGACTGGGATTGTGTTCGTTTCTCAGATCTTGAATATAAGTAGCATAAAGCGGTTCTTCAGCACGAGGATCACCGTGAGTGAGGTTCTCCAGTGGGGAGTTGTCAGGTTCAGGAGCTTTACCCTGTGTCATCTTCTTCACGGCCTTGTTGAAGTCCTAGATGGAGAGTGAGAGTCAATCCAGTGAGGGACAAGAGTCTGAGACGCAATATTTAGGAGATCATCTGGTGTCAATGTGATCGTTAAGGAGGTTCTCAAAGTTGGGTCTCCAAGTTGTGAGAATCCCCTCGCTGTCGGTTATGGATGTGCCCCTTTATAGTCTTTCAAACAACCCAGTGATGATCGTGTAAGACTGAACATTTCTTTTGTTTCTGAATATAAGCAACGTAGATTTCGCTGGTCAGTATTGTTTTGTATCTCCGAACTTTTTTTTATCAATATCGTATTCTGCACAACATGAACGGACATAATGGCTATTCTATATCCCTAAACCTTACCTAATTTTTAGTCGGGCCATTTAATCTCTGACTTTCTACCTGTAGCCCCATTACCTTTTCATCTCTCTCCGAACGAATGTTTATTGAACTGATAAAGCTGGCTACTAAATCTCTTTCTGCTAGTTTAACAATATAATGCATCACCAAACTTATTGTATATCCAGGCGAAGCCTGCCCCCTTAGTCTTACGTTAGCGAATACTGTCGTTGCATGTTTGGAAAATAAATTGTTTTCGGCAACTATTAAAGCGGAGTTTTACATGCGTTACTTTGACAATATTTTTCCTTGTTTTGCTTCTCGTACAGAGAAGAACAATTTCACTGTGACTTGCATCCATCGTACCAATTAACTATGGCGGTTCAGGATAACGGTCCCTTTCCATTACTTAATGATTTTCTATCCAAGGTCGGCTCAACGTTCGAATCATCTGTGTATGGCGGTTGAGCATAACGGTTTTTTACCATTACTTGAAGTGTTTCTATCCAAGGTCGGCTCAACGTTCAAAACATCTGTGTATGGCGGTTGAGGATAACGATTCTTTTCAATTGCTTGAAGTGTTTCTATCCAAGGTCAGCTCAACGTTCGAAACATGTGTATGGCGGTTGAGGATAATGGTTCCTTTCCATTACTTGATGAGTTTCTATCCAAGGTCGTCTCAACGTTCAAATCATCTGCGTATGGCGGTTGAACATAACGGTTGTTTTCCATTACTTGAAGTGTTTCTATACACGGTCGGCTCAACGTTCGGAACATCTGTGTATGGGGATTGAGGATAACGGTTCCTTTCAATTACTTGATGATTTTCTATCTAAGGTCGGCTCATTGTTCGAAACATCTGTGTATGCCGGTTGAGGATAACTCCTCTTTTCCGTTACTCGATGTTTTTATATCCACGGTCGGCTCAACGTTCAAAACATCTGTGTATTGAAAACCAACATTTACATGACTTTATTAAAATCGGTTTACTTATGCTGCTAATTCGAGGACAATTAATTTTGTCAGTACCATTGTCCATTGAGAAAATATGATTTTCTCTAACGGTCGATTGAACGCGTGTCTGACGGAGCCTTATTAAGCATGTACAGAGAGAAACACGTTGTAGCCAGAACACGATCCTGTTTTAGGCCACCATTGATACGTAATGAGTCAGAGATATAGTTTTGATGACATAATTTCCCTACTATTCCTGTAGAGGGTGCGCACAAAAGTGATGAAATTAAATGGGCAGCCGAACTTTGACAGAACTACCCAAATGACTGATGTAGGTATCGAATACATTTTCCCTATCCCAAAAGATAAACATGTCAGTCTTCTGTTGTTCGAGGCTCTCCTCCTGTAATTGTCGCGCATAGTCAATCATGTCTATAGCCTCGCAGGATAGTCAAAAGTCGCATTGGGTCTCTAGTAGGACGTCTTCTGTGATGACGAGTAAGCGGTAAAAGAGAATGCGAGCAAATACCTTACTTGCAATTCTCAGCAGTGATATTCCCCGGTGGATGTTGCAATGCTCATGCGTCGCCTTTTTGAAAAAAATATTACAATGGTTGCATTGCGGAATTGACTGGGATTGTTTTCGTTTCCCAGATCTTGAATACGAGTAGCATAAAGCGGTTCTTCAGCACGAGGATCACCGTTAGTGAGGTTCTCCAGTGGGAAGTTGTCAGATTCAGGAGTTTTACCCTGTGTCATTCTGTTCAGGGCCTTCCTGAAGTCTTAGATGGAGAGTGAGAGTCCATCCAGTGACGGACAAGATTCCGAGACGTAATATTTAGGAGATTATCTGGTGTCAATGTGATCGTTAAGGAGGTTGTCAAAATTGGGCCTCCATGATGTGAGAATCCCCTCGCTGTCGGTTATGGATGTGCCCCTTTATACGTCCTTCAAACAACCCACTGATGATCGTGTAGGACTGAACATTACCTTAGTTTCTGCATATGAGCAACGTAGATTTCGTTGGTCAGTGTTGTTCTGTATCTCCGCAGGTTCTCCTTGCCACCATGGGTTCTGGGGTACTTGGACAACTCTTTAACAGTCGCCTACAGCTTGCTTGTGAGCACTTTTATTAGCAGCTGTAGGCTGGTTCTCTATGATCAAATGTGTTTGACGTTTAGCTCCGATGAGAGAGAACATGTTACCGTCGCTCTTGTTGACCCAGTCAAGCCTTTTCTAAGTTAAGTAGCCTATGTTTTCCTCTGCAGCAGAGGTAATGGCGTCTCTGAGGGTAGACCACTGGTGCTCTAATGTGTCCTGACCCACAGGTCTGGATGGTGACGTTTAAAGAATTGCTGTAGGTTTTGGGCTAGCTGTAAGTTGCGGAGCTTGTCACAGCTAAAGCCTCGGTGTTATACCCTATCGGGTGTCTGTCTAGGTTGTCAAAGTGTTTGCTAAATCTGAATATCAGGAGTATGTGGTCCGTCCAGCAGTCATCTGCTTCGAGCATTGATTGCACGATGGAGACGTCTACCTGGTTTCTGGCGCTGGTTAAGACGTAATCCATGATGTTCCAATGTTTGGTTTAGGAGTGTCTCCACGTTGTCATTTCGTTTTAGTAGGCTAGAGAAGTTGTTTGTTACCACCGCTTCGATTTCTGCACATTGACCATTGCCGTTGCAGTTCCTGTGTCGGCCAATGCTTCCACCCAAGAGGCGAAGCTCCTTTCCTACTCTGGAATGAATTAATCAAGCCACACGAGGTCGCCATTGGCTGGTACTGCTTGGATTGGGTGGTCGAGCTGGGTGTAAAAAGCAGCTTTGTCATCGTCAGTTGAGGACAGTTGAGGACAGAGGCTGTGCGTACACAGAGATTAGAGTGATGTCTCTTTATCGCGTGATGGGAATGCGGACAGTCATCAGACGCTGACTAATGGCAGTGGGAGAAAGGTTGTGTAGTTGCACGAGATTAGAACGAATAGCGAAGTCAAAATGTAGTAAATCCAACAGAATGATGTTCAGGTCAACCGTAGATAAAAAGCGCTTATTAGGATGTAAGTAGGTAAATTAGGGCTATTTAAAAAAAAAACTTCCGTTCACCGCGAATAATAATAGTTTTTAAGGTACTGGGTTCAAAATATTGTATATATTTCAAGTACCCCGAATTACTGGTGACAGGTGTTAGTTACTCCAATCGAACATAATGTCTGAGATAGAATTTTCTGGTCAAAAAACGGTGCCAGTAAAAGTGGGAGAGGGGTGAAAGAGTAGGACTATGGGACGGGAATGTTTAGCAGAGGAAACTATAGCTGATACTAGGAATGAGGTAGAAGGGCTGGTTTAGTTATAGCTAATCGCTTGTAAGCAAGAATATAATTTTATTACTGCTCGTTTATTTTCCAGGTCTGTTATGGCTTCCGTGAAAAGTTGCGGTGGGGTTTCTATACGCTAATACAGTAGCGTTTCTTTTTAATACGTAAACCATCGGTGGATATTCCGTATTTAAGCGGATTTTTTAAAGATAAAATTAGATATAATTCAGAAGGTTTAAAAGGGTCCAAAATGGGAACGAAGGCCCAGACCGTTTTAAATCTGGACTTTACGTGTTTAACATGTAATAATCCTATTTATAGTATTTAAGAGTTTAATGTTTAAATTTTTTTTAGATTTTCCAGTTAGTTAAATATTACAGGCGTGACTAATAATGATACTTTAATATATTACTGATGTAAGGATTGTGAGCGGCGTTAACATATTTGTATCAAAGGAAGTGGTAGTATTATGATTATGGGGTAGGATTTGCTTTATTATGCAATCGAAGTAATAACATGGAGTATTTGAATTACAGATAGATTTCAGGGAGGGCTACTGGGGCATTGTAGAAGTAACAGGGGAGCGCAATTTAAAGGTGAGACTTATGGGATCTATGAGAAAAGGATTGTCGGTGGAACGCTGCGTCCACAGAGTCTATCGATGGTATAAAAAGGGAGATAAGAGAGACACTGAATAAGTATGTAAGAGGGGTAAGCTAATAATTGAAAAATTGAAAAGGGTATATGAATTAGAGTGTTGGAATAAAGGAGATTAAAGATTAGTAGAGTGGTGAAGGTATCGTTAGTTCTCAATGTATGTTAAGGATCATGGGTGAATAAAGTTATTAGGTGCACAGGGAAAATACGCTATGTTAGTGTGATGATTTGTCTTAAAGTTGTATAGGTGAAGAGTTAAAAAGTTAATACATCATAAAATGAAAGAATTAGTCTAATGTTAGAGGGGGTTGGCTGGAAGGAGTGGTGTCAGAGGGTGTAATTAAACTGATGTATTTAAATGTTCGTTTAGAGGTAATAATATTTCCACTGAACATAGTGGGCAGAAAGCGGATCCTTGAGTGTAGAAACTGGACTTTTTTTGAATGTTGACTAATGTAGGGATAAGGACATTTTTTTACGGTTAATTTAATAAAACACTTTAACCGTAAAGCACTCCCTACTCCGTTAGATAAATCAGAAACAATATGGTCGGGTTAAAACAGAAACTATATTTAATTATATGTACTTCTCTACAATATATATATATATATATATATATATATATATATATATATATATATATATATATATAGGAAAACATTATTAAATAACACAAAGTGTTTTTGCCTGATAATATTTTTAATTTTTGGGGGATTTTAAATTTTCCGAATAGTCCATTTAGTGTTTCGGTCAAATTGTTGTATATAAGTTCCGTTGATTTCTTGTTCAATGTTCTTTTCTTTTTCGCAAGTACTTTCGATCAGATTCATCAAATCATCATCAGGTAGTGTTTAGCTTAATGTCTTTTAAAATATGTCTTACTGCTGAGTTTTTTTTCATTATAACTGCTTGTAATTTACTACTTATAAAAGAGTGTCTATAATATTGAAATTTGACATGAGAGCTTGATTACGTTCTAAGAGCTTCTTAATTATATTATTGATCGTGGAAATGTTTATTTTTTATGTAGGGGGCTTCAGTAATTTAAATGTTTGATGTTGTTATCGTGGTGTATTATTTTAGTATTGTAAACTAGTATGTGTCTATATTGAGAAGAGGATTAGTCATGTTTTTAGATGCTGGCAAATAGAATGTGTCGAAGAGATGTAAAGTCTTCGGGAAAGTGTTGTGGTAGTAAAACCGATGCAATAATAAGGTTTATTATTATTGTAGGAGATATATTCTCCCATGTGACATTGAAACTGATAAATTACATTGGGTCTTCCCGATGTATTCTGGGTCTGAGAAGTGTTATTTTTAACTACATTGTTCGATGTTTTCATTTGTTTATAATATGAATCTTATTTTATTATTTAAGTTGATAGAGGATATGTAGCGATGGATTCTATTTTTAAGAGCTGTTTTATCTAATTTAAAGTTAGGATGAAATTGGTTACAGTCGAATAGATTTATGTAGTGGTAATTATTTAGCTGATTATTATTAGTATTGTCTAAGTTACTAATCATTAATTTTATTTGTTCGTGTACAGTATAATTGGGACATTGGTTATTAATTAGGAATTGTTTAATGCGTTTTTTTAATTCGTTAAGAGATATTATTTTTGTTGAAGATATTAGCTTTGCACAGTTTAATAGATTTTTTGATCATTGCAATTTCATATAGATATGAGACTTCGCTTCTATAACTTAAGATGCATGTATTAATAGAGGAATACGTGATAAATGCATCATTGTTAAAGTCAATGAACACATCTAAAACGAAATAGTGTTATTAACGTAAAGCTCATGAGTGAATGTAAGTACGGAGTTATTTTGAAAAGTGTATTGTAGTTTTTTGTCCCATCATTATTGGTTGCTAAAATAAAGATATCATCTTCGTAGCAGGCATAACGCGAGGGGTTAGTAATTATATTAAATATTTTATTTTCGAGGTCAGCCATGTAAAAGTTACTGAAGTGCGGTCCGAAGACCGATTCCATTAAATGTATAAGTAATATACACACACACACGCGCGCGCGCGCGCACACACACACCCACACACACACACACATATATATATAGAGAGAGATAGATAGATAGATAGATAGAAAGATAGATAGATATATATATATAGATATAGATATAGATATATAAGTAGTTTGGTAAAATAATTAATATAAATGAATAAATCCTTCTATTCTGTTAAACATTCAGAATGTTGGCCAAATTAAAGTTAGGTTAATTAAAAGCATATACAATTTTTTCTTAATAAATGACTTCTCTCACATCAACTCAAATAATTTAATTACATTTCAAAAGAGATTTTAATGATGAATTTAGATATATAAAAAATAAATGTAACTATGGTGTAATCCACAATGATATCGATTAAAAATTTGGGTGGACAAATAAATTAATTAACCCAAGTTTAGATAATCAGATTATTTTATACTAAAGTGTTGGACATATTTAAGTTAGATTAAATCAAAACCTTATTTGCATATCTATACGCAGGCACACATACACACACATTTTCAAACATGTAATCGCCTCGTTTGGATGCTTGAAAAAGTCGGAAAGTCGAAATAATTCATCGCACCGGTGATTATGGGATTCCGTGTTACTTTAACTTATTATTGCTCTGTTTATTACATTAAGCTCTTATACTCGGATTTCCTTCTGGAATTTATTTCACCGGAAAACACACACACACTATATATATATATATATATATATATATATATATATATATATATATATATATATATATATACCAAATCATGATAACGGAATGTCGTGAATGAGAATCAACATATTGTAAAAGTAGGTGAGTGAGAGCCAAATTAGAGGCCAACATTTTTTACTAATCCGATAAAATTTAACTACTTTGATTATCTTAATAATATTCCGCAAGCGTTTACTTCATATATTAAATACCGTTTTACTTATGTGCGCAATTCGCATTGGTTCTCACTTACACCTATTTGGGATTTTCTTTATATGTGAGTTGTTCAGTCCAGTTTATTAAGAGTGTCTTCGTCCGGCAGATGCACTTCAAGAATACTTCTCCCCTATTATTGCTTCAATTCTTTTTGGAGTCGTTAATTGCCTGTAGGATGTTAAATTTAACCGCATGGTTAGACAGATAAAGTACTAGACTGGAGAAGCTTTCTATCAACCACTTTACGTTTATGATGAAAGGTGCCACTAATCCTTTAACTGCAATACTCTCTTCACAAGCGCTGTATTTACTTTGTGTCTATGATTGAACGTATACTTATGTGCATACAGTTTCTGTTTTAAGATATCCTATGCTATACCTACGTACATTTTTATTCTGGCATCATGTTAAGTTGTGAGAGTTTTCTTATGGAAGTCGATCAAGACATGGTATTAAGCCACTTGATGTAACGAGCTAAAAAGAAGAAAAATACTTTAGAGTAAATAACTAGTCATCGATAAGTGTTAGATGGATATATCAGGACTAAAAGACAAAATAAGTGAAGCGAGAGTTACGAGGTTGCGAGTAGTAAACCTAAGGCCAACTTTTTACTCCACCATAGTTGCATGCTATAGTAAGAACTTCCTTTAGTAGGCAACTTTGATTGATCCTCCTAGAGCAGTCCGCGCTTTCAATTGTTTTTGTTTTGCAAGGATGCTATCTTTCACAGGTGTGATGCTGCAGTAGCTTATTTTGACTGTATTTTAGTTTAAAGATAGTACAGCATAAACATATATATATATATATATATATATATATATATATATATATATATAGAGAGAGAGAGAGAGAGAGAGAGAGAGAGTAAGATAGAGAGAGGAGTATTAGAAGGCTATCAGAATGCAAGAAATGGAAATTCTTGCATTGTGATAGCCTTATAATACACCTCTATATACGTATTACACACAATGCTTCAAGCAAACTACCTCTCCTTATATATATATATATATATATATATATATATATATATAGTATTATTTGAAAGTAACATCCTATACGTGTAAGTTATAATTGTAAGTTATTACTTAAATATAAGTCTACAAGAAACGTATGGCGAGAGCAAGATTATGTGTCATTTTCTATTTTAGTCTATGGATTCCACGAGCGAAGATTTGTACAATGGGAAAACTGCTGTATTCTGGGTCAATTGATGATGTTAATACTCTCATAGTATTCATCACCATTCAACTGTACGTCTATCAATTTTAGTGACCCTAATCTTCGAGTGAGTTCTTTAGACTTGCTAAGTGTTGTCTCATTAGTAAGAAAAGAAAAATAGTTTCTTTGTGAAATCAGTTCATGCGGTTTGCAGGCAGCTTCTGATCTGGTAGCGATTGCTGGCACCCATATCGAATTTAGAGTACACCCTCTACTTTACACGTCCTTATCATATTTATTTTTGTAAGCATTATATTTCAGTAATAATTCATGAGAACTTAATAATAGGGAGTTACTTTCCAATCACCCTGTACATGTATGTATTTCTGTTTTTATTTGAATAGCTTATATTCAAATATAAATGTTACCCCATAATGCGATTTTAATAGCTCAATAGTGTAAGGCTAGAGTTATGTTGTATATATATATATATATATATATATATATATATATATATATGTTTTCTTTTAATTTTATACCATATCTAATGTTATGAAGGACGGTGTCGAAGTTATGTCCTTCGTAACATGTGAAAGTGTATAAGATCAAATAAAACATAATATATATAAATATATATATATAATGTTTATTTATATATATATATAATATTTATTAATAAATATTTATTATTTTAATACCTACAAACATCGATGTTTCATGCTAACGCAATCTTTAGTGCAGGAAGCTAATTCTCAACGGTCGGCGGGCGCGAACCCTAATCACAAATCACCACTGATCTGCAATACAAGAGTCTTAACCCCTCGGCCGTAGACAATTAGGTAATACTTAGGGAAGAATTTAACTTTGTCAATAGTGAATCGGCTGCTAAATTTACACAAGCAGTTAAAGTGATCAACGAACGTATTCCGATCGTGCATGCAGCTATTAGTACTGCTTGTTATTAAAGTCACTCAGAGTGCCGGGCCTTTGGTGAAGGGAGCTAATAATAATATTTATAAATAAATATTAATTATTTTAATACCTCCAGACATCGATGTTTCATGCTAACACAATCTTCAGTGCAGGAAGCTAATTCTCAACGGTCGGCGGGCGCGATCCCTGATCACAAATCGCCACTGATCTGCAGTCAAGAGTAAATAATACTAACACAAATTCATTATTAAAGTGTTTCGTCCTGAGTGTATTCTAATACGCGTATCTTTCATTGGTTTAACACAGTTGCAATGACTCAAACATTTGTATTGTCTGCCGCCACACAATGTTCAACCCTTCGCAATATTGATGAAGTTAATATCTTCAGTGAGATTGAATTGTTATTTCCCCTACTGAAAAATGTATATACCTGTTTTCAAAGAAGGTTTTAAAAGTTTCAAATTTAATTTAAGCAAATGAGGTTATAAGAATTCCGACATTCTCACTATATCTAGTGATTGTATTTGGCAGAAGATCCATTTTGAAAAGACAAAATAACTCAGGTAAAATCCTGATTTCTATATTATTCATCTAGACAAATATCTAAGTGCGATTATCCTTAATCGTGTAGTTTATATCTCCAAGATATCTGGCATCTTATATGAAAAAAATTCAAATTGATTAATTTGAGCCAAGACAACAATTTTTGTATGTTATTCAAGATACACTTTAATAAAAGCACATATTTTATTGACTGGAGAATCCGACCTATCAGCCCTCAAAATACTAAAATATACGGCTTGCCTAGAGTACATAAACCGATTTTTTAACGAACTTTTTTTTTTATCAATATCGTGTTCTGCACAACATGAACGGACATAATGGCTATTCTATATCCCTAAACCTAACCTAATTTTTAGTCGGGCCATTTAATCTCTGGCTTTTTACCTGTAGCCCCATTACATTTTCATCTCTTTCCGAACGAATGTTTATTGAACTGATAAAGCTGGCTACTAAATCACTTTCTGCTAGTTTAACAATATAATGCATCACCAAACTTATTGTATATCCATGCGCAGCCTGCCCCCTTAGTCTTACGTTAGCGAATACTCTCGTCGCATGTTTGGAAAATAAATTGTTTTCTACAACTATTAAGACGGAGTTTTACATACGTTACTTTGACAATAGTTTTCCTTGTTTTGCTTCTCGTACAGAGAAGAACAATTTCACTGTGACTTGCATCCATCGTTCCAATTAACTATGACGGTTAAGGATAACGGTTCCTTTCCATTACTTGATGTTTTTCTATCCAAGATCGGCTCAACGTTCGAAACATCTGTGTATGGCGGTTGGGGATAACGGTTCCTTTCCATTACTTGATGATTTTCTATCCAAGGTCGGCTCAACGTTCGAATCATCTGTGTATGGCGGTTGAGCAGAACGGTTCTTTACCATTACTTGATGTTTTTCTATCCATGGTCGGCTCAACGTTCAACACATCTGTGCATAGAAAACTAACATTTACATGACTCTATTAAAATCGGTTTACTTATGCTGCTAATTCGAGGACAATTAATTTTGTCAGTACTATTGTCCATTGAGAAACTATGATTCTTTCTAACGATGGCCTCTATTCACTGATAGATTTTATGGTAATGGATATGCCATTCCTTTCGTAAAACGAACGATTGAGCAAGAGTTTACAAAATTAAATAGTATAAATGTATTGGCCCTTTTCGGTTCACCATTGCATTTAAGAATTCGATGCTTACATAAATTTCAGTGTAAAATATATCTTCAACTCAACGCAGTGAACCATATCAAATGATGAGAATTGCCGACACGACTTAAACCCTTTTCTCTTCTTTGCGAAAAAAATGTTTGTCCACCATCTAAAATAAGTATGTCCTTGAAAAGCGTATTAATCAGTGTTGAACAGAATACGTTGGCAAGACTGGCCAACGGTATTAATTAATCTCAACATATCTATTGTGCTATCCGCACGTATGCATAAGGTTTCGAGTTCATCTATGGATTTACATGTGGATGCTGCTGCCATTAACGACTACTTATTCAGTATACATACTTGTTCTAACACTTACTCCGACGAGTAGTTCTCCATTTTACTGAGTGCTAAGTCGAACTTTCATTTACATATTCATTAGGTGACTGTGTCTTTCACTTTCTGACCTAGCCTATGTTAACAGGAAGAGTTCAAACATAAACAGTAAGTTTTCATAACGTGAATCCATAAATTTATTAGTTGAAGTATTTACTACAATTTCTTTTTACCAACTTACTTCTCAATTAATATCTTCAACATATAAATGCCCATTCATTTCATTATTTAGCGTATTACTTATGAAGAAGGTCACACGAAAAAACCTTTAAGGGATGTCAATACGTTTTCTGATTAGAATATATTAACCCACTTTTTATTGATAAATATGTTTCTTCTTTAGCTAATCATATATTTCGTCAGTACACATGGTCTCTCTCTCACTCTCCATATCACTCTGTCTCTCTATCTCTGTATATATATATATATATATATATATATATATATATATATATATATATATATATATATATATATATATATATGTATGTATATTTATATATATATATAGAGAGAGAGAATACGGAGTAAGAGAGAGCGAAAGAGTGATCCTTGATACCGACTAAATATATGATTAGCTTAAGAGGAAACATATTTATCAATATTTATCAGGTTAACATATTTTAATAAGGAACATTTATAACCTATATATATATATATATATATATATATATATATATATATATATATATATATATATATATATATACAGAGTTTTCGAAAAGTTACAATGCATTACTATCTTTATAAACTTTCATTAAAGAATATGTATGCAGTTTGCATACAATACTAAATTGATGTACGTCGGATCAATACAGGCTTGGCTCAATATATATTTCAATCAATTCTCACTAGAAATAGACTGAATGAACTGGCATGTATACATTATACATCCATATCTAATTAGCATAGTTTGCTGCTCATCGTATATCTATATTTGTCGGATTTAGATCTGGTAATTCTGTCTGCAAAACTTTACTCCAAAAACTGTGTTCAATGATGAATACTTATTATTCAATTTTCCAGTATTTTCATTTCACAGAATATTTTATTTATTACGTTCTTATTCATAAAATACCTATCTACGTTTTTACTTATATAAAACCTTTCTACTGTCAATACGACTAGCCTTATGGCACTTTACTCATAGAACATCCTTATTCTCTTTCTTATCTAAATGAAACAACAGAACATTGCAACTATAATAATCTGCAAAAAAGAAAATATATAAAAAGAAAAATTTAAATGTTTAGCAGGCCTAATTGAACATGGTAAACATAAGGAAACGGATTTCACACGAAATTAACATACTCGAAATTTGCTAATAAAAAATTACAAAGAGAAATCCCGCACGTAGAATATCAAAATGTATTAAATATAACAATGTAATATTTTAATATTTAATAAAATCAGTTTTTCATTTACATTGCAAATATTTAGGTTACCTATATATTTACATAGATCCACATTTTTCTAATGATAAGATCACATTTAAGTATATTTTAGTAAGTACACTTTCATAATAACACATTTTTTTATTATTGTTATATGTCATGTTAAATTACATAAAGGAATATGTGTCTGAATATTTCGCAATTAATTAACGTTTTCGTTGAATAATTTAATTTTATTTTAAGCTGAGAATATGACGTATGAGCTATAAATATAGAAATATCTTTGTAGTTACTATTTTTGAGAATTCGTTACTCTAAATATTCATTATTAATATTTGTATGTCTGATTTTTACTATTTATTTACATATATATTTAGATAATATGTTACTATTTTTATATTTGCATTTTTAAATATCATCTTTAGTTAACTATATAACAAACATACACACACATATACATCCATTTTATATAACCTCATATATAGACAAGCATTCTCGTTAAGCAGTTAAATGCATGTTTAAACTACAACCTGATAATCATGTCAAAATCGAAATCAAATCGAATATAGATTAAAAAAAAACGCAATTTCAAAGTTAGAGCTGATATGCATCCCAAAAATCAGCAGAAACTTTGAACTCAAATTTCTGTAGCCGTTATTATTTTCATATGTCTTTAATACATTATTGTTATCTAAGATAACTCTTCAATATACATAGGTAAATATCCTAATTGGACCAAGACTACGATAAGGTCCCAGATAATTAACACGAGAAGCGGGACATGTTTTGGAAGTCACCGGTTGACCTCGCAATACACGTGGTCTCGATTTACAAAACACTTGTAAATAAATATTTTATTTATTTTACTAAATGCAGTATATTTCGGATTTTATTTTCTTTTAACATGTTAATATTTATTTAAAGGCAGAGAGTCTATAAATAAAACAAATAAAATATTAACATGTTTTCTTTTAAAACATGTTTTTGTGTCACTATTTACTTGCCTCCCCACGAGGGCAGAAATGGGGGGTATGAAATATTTATCACCGTACTTAAGTAATCTTTCGTTTTGTAGGGTAAAATCAAGCTTCCCAAAAAGAGGCACTCTGGATCTTACCTCAGTTTAGAAGGATTTTTCCATACTACACTTTGATCCTAGCCCGAGGAGGCAAAACGGAAGATTACGCAAGTTATTTTAATAAATAAAAGAAATATATACGCTTTTTAAAATATCGGCTGACTTGTAATCTTTCGTTTTGCCTCCGCACGAAGGCGGAGTTAGACTTGAAAAATCAGTTTCTAAACGGAAGCAATTTAAAGTTTATGAAGTTTTTGTCCTTTTTTTCTGTAAGCAACAAATGAAATCCCGGGTCTTGTGTTGATGATCTGGAGTCTTATTGGAGTCTTATTGGAGTCCTCATAATTTATTCAGTACTACTGACTTTAAGGTCAATATAGACTTTCAGATCAAATGAAGGAAAGAGTTTCATTATATTATTTATCCATTTGATTTACAGCTTATAAAATACATGTTGGCTTCAGAACAGTATATATATATATATATATATATATATATATATATATATAACATAAAATATAATAACACGAAATCACATAATTGTCGATGCAATAATTTATTTCAACCGTGCGGTTTTTTTCAAGCATCACTCAGACAATTACATTTTTGAGACTGATAGAAAATTGAATTTCCCTACGACAATTCAAACACAACCAGAGAGAGTGGTGGTAGCAACCAATTTGATACATCTTTTATAGAGAGGGGGACATTTAAAAGTCATATTTAACCATGGCGGTCGAAGGGGAGGGATCTTTAAGTTAATCAACTAAAAACTGCCGTGTCAAAATTATGACACATACGACTTGACGATATCATACATATAGACAACTTTACTCACGCGCATACACAAAACTAAATACGCACACATCCTATGCGCACGCACATACATAATCTCACACGCACATTACCATAACTAAGCATAATCACATACACAACTTTTATTCATACATCTCTAGCCGAGACGAAATGCGTCCGGCAAAACTCGTGTTCTCAAACTCGGTAGGAGAAAAAGAAAGAAAGAGACAAGAGAAGAAATAGACAAACCGCGTGTCATAGATTCCCAGTCCGTCTGGATTCCAAGAAAAAGAATCTAATTGAAATAAAATTATACGCACATACATATATGTATACATACAAATCTATATGCACACACACATACATATATACACACACACACACAGTCACCTACATATATGAATATATACATATACATATATATATATATACATATATACATACATATATACATATATATATCCCTGAATCTTATTGAAATATTGACCAAATGACAACGCATGTAGTTACTCACACATGTAAACATATACATACCTATACATACACACACATACATATACATATACGCATATATACACATATATACATACACACACATACATATATATCCACACACCTACACACAATATTTACATAACACTCTATATTCTTACTGATACAATATGAGTTCTAAAAATTAGTCTTACCTTATTTATATTTTAGATTAATTTGATAATCTATAGTTAAACCCTAATTCAAGTCTAATAATGTCTAGTGGTAATATTTGACATTTATACTTATATTAATTCAATAACTAGTGTATTACCTGCAGGAAAATTTACTTACCACTATCTTATTTTAAGTAAATAATTATTTCAAAATACCATTACATACGCATACACACAAATACTATATATCACCAAGTCGGTAATTCTGTGTCTATAACAGATATTATTATAAATATTTAGGGGGGGGTTACCGTAAATAATGGTATTCAATTTGGTATCTTCACCGTTATACGTCTAGAGGTCCATCTGATTACTAGTCATTGGTTATTTTAAAATTATATTTATGTCTGCACTGGCCATAAGTTCATCTCGTTTATTTAAGAGATTATTTTGATCATATTTTAGGATTCTTATTTTTTCCTCTAGACATGAGTTGCATCTTTGCCTGAATCCATCTGGAATATCCGAAAAACATAAGATTGACCACGAAACCACCGGGGACCTGTTCTCATTTTTCAGATGCCACCATTGTTTAGCTAACTCCGTTTTGTTCTTGAGTTCTGGGTTATTGAAAGAGTGTTTGTGGTCATAAAAACGTTGTTTCCAGTTTCCCGCGGCGATGTCGATGTAAACCTTTTTATCCCTGTTGTTATCTTCCGGATGAATAGTGGCCGTATAAACCACACACTCAACTTTACAGTTACCGTCCAGTGGGCAGTCATTTTTCACTTGACAATTACATTTATCTACTGTAACCTTATTCTTACTAGATTTGTTTAGTAATTTACGGCTATGGGTGCTGATAATTCTGTCCATGTTCTTGGTGCAAGAGTAACTGATTTTAATGGTTTTTCTATTAAATATCTTTTTAAGTGGATTATTTATGCTAAAATGTTTATCTACCAGGTTCAAGAATACTATCCCGATGTTGATGTTAGATAGTTGGCAGTAGGGAGGATTGAACCATATTATTTTTCGGCCTCTATTCCTGGATTTATTTTTATTTTCTTTCTTGGTATATTTGAGTTTTTCATTATATCCGTTTTCTCTAGCGCTCTATTGTATAAATGTTTATTTGCTTCAAAAATGTCTCGGTTAGCCGAAAGCTTATTTATTCTAGTATTACTTGTTTTAGGTATTTGTTTAATTATGCAGTTCGGGTGGTTAGATCTAGTATTGATATAAGATGGTGTGTGATTATCTTTATTGAAGGGTTTGTATGTCCCCTTTCCTAAGTCTAAGGTAATATCTAGATAGTTTACTTCTTTACAATTTGGGGTTATATCTATTTTAAATCCAAGGTATTTGAATGCTCTTATTAATTTTTTATGTATTTTGGATACCAGGGGGCCGTCACTATTAGGGATAACAATTACTCCATCATCCCTATATAACCCCACTAAATTAGGCTCTACAATTCTGCTAATAGTGTACATTATAAAAATGCCCACCAGATCGGCAATCTGGGCTGAGCAAAAGCACCCATCGGGACATCAAATTTGTTGTTGTTCAATTTAATCCATGTTTCTCGATTGTTTATAAGGATGGATCTGCGACAAGCCATAATTAATCTTACCTGCTCATCGGATATATCCACGAAGTTCCCAGCATAGTTAATGCTGTTCGTAAGTAATTCCTTGGAAATCGAGGGGTAAAAATCCATAATATCGAATTGTATAAAACAGGCATTCCTCTTATTTTCAATTGATTTAAACCATTCGATAGTATCCGCCGAGTTTTTCCAAAGATTAAATATGGTAGCTTCCAGAGTTACATTAATAACATTTCTTAGAATCTCCCTAGATACATGGCCGAGTTCGGATTTCGTAGCGTTGATCAGTGTAGCTTGTTTCTTAATGTAGACTTTTTTCTTATGGTCCTTGATGAGTATGTATGCGTTTCTCATATCAATTCTTCCCACTCTATCCTCGATATTCAGTTTGGATGGAAAATCCTTGGTATCTTCATTAATTATCCTTTCAGTGTCGTGGGTATCCTTTCTGTAATTGTTACAGATTTTTTCCAGAATAGTTTTCCTATATTCGGATGGGCACATCTTGTAAATATTCGCTGACTTATCAGCCTTCACCCAAACTTTATTCGACTTCTTTATCTCTGCGATGTTTTTCTTCAGAGTGGACTGAAATTGGTTTGAATACCTTCGGAACTTAATTCTTTTGACTAGGTCAAACAAGTCAGTCTCGATCAGCCTTAAAGCCTCAATGGGTTTACAGGTATTCTGTGATCTGAAGTTAAAGGTTTCTTTGTAATCAGAGTCCTCGTCCTTTAAATAGAAATACGCTTTCCATCTCAGTCTGTTGGTAAAGTCCGTTATTCCGTCCATAGGATCAAAAGTGTAGCTATGCAAGCTGGGATAAGGTATATTTTTCAGCGAATACGATGCTGTGAATTTCTCCATCCTCAGTTAAAAATTGAAGTAATTCCGATACTAGAAATCCTGAGAGAGCTCAGTCGTATGTGTCATAATTTTGACACGGCAGTTTTTAGTTGATTAACTTAAAGATCCCTCCCCTTCGACCGCCATGGTTAAATATGAGTTTTAAATTTCCCCCTCTCTATAAAAGATGTATCAAATTAGTTGCTACCACCACTCTCTCTGGTTGTATTTGAATTGTCGTAGGGAAATTCAATTTTCTATCAGTCTCAAAAATGTATTTGTCTGAGTGATGCTTGAAAAAACCGCACGGTTGAAATAAATTATTGCATCGACAATTATGTGATTTCGTGTTATTATATTTTATGTTATTCTTGCTCTGTTTACTACATTGAGATCTCATACCCAGATTTCCTCCTGGAAGTATCCCATTATAACACAAATATATATATATATATATATATATATATATATATATATATATATATATATATATATATATATATATATATATATATACTAATGATAATATAATTAACGATAAGTGAAGTATCGTAGAGTGATCTATCTCGATAAAATAAAGCTCAATACGTGTATTAGAGTGATCAATTTTAAAGAAAGATGAAGATAAAAAATTGTACAAAATTACATAAAGTTGCATAAATCAACATAAATTTTATTACATCGAAAGTTCAGATGCAAGGAGTTACATTAATCCTAAATGTAACTCCTTGCATCTGAACTTTCGATGTAATAACTTTTTATTAATTTATGCAACTTTATGTAATTTTTTACAATTTTTTATCTTCATCTCGATTTAATATATATATATATATATATATATATATATATATATATATATATATATATATATATATATATTGTATTTTAGGAGTAAAATCATGTTTTGGAATAAGCAACTTCCAAAATATATTACTATATTATTCTATATATGCAGACTATGAATATTATTGACATATAATGCTGAAGTTATACTCAAATACAGAAGGAAAATGCAGAAAAATCAATAATACTCACATCAGAATAGTGCTGCGAATTCTTTTCTAAAAGTGGTTGTAAAAAATATTGTGGGTAATTAATTGAGGTCCATTGAGCTTGTAATTTTATATTGATACAATTCCAAGGTGTAACCGGAAAAAAGTAAATTGAAAGTAAAATATAAGAGTTAGTTATATTTATGTTAGCTAATACTTCGTCTATTAGGCCTAATATTTTCATTTCCATGTATATAATTATTTTAGATTAGTACCATTAACGTTTTTTCTATTTAAATATGAAGGCCAAGGGCCACTCGAAGATACCTGTTAATCAGACTGTACTTCTTTTCACTTAACAGTTAAGGAAAACCATAGGGGCACTGACATATATCAATAATATGAACTTAATATTTTTTAGAAGTGTTCAAAGAGTGTCAGTAAAAATTACACTTGAAGACAACCGGAATTGTAATAAGCATTTACGAAATCTCGCGTCTATGGAAATCTCGCGTCTATGAAAAATATTTTTGAGACTAAAAAAGTGAAGGGTGAAAAGAAAATACTTCTTAGATGTGGTAAGAAAAATTCTTATTGTGAATGTCTTACGAGGAAGAAACATAATTTTTGCTCAGTCTTACAATTTCCATATAAATAACTATAGAGAAGAGAGAGACTAGCAAAGTCTCTGCTGTTCGAAACGTGTTACAGTGAGGATGAACAAATCTCTCCTAGTCAAGATTCGAAATCGATGTTGTCTTTTTCCAATATATGGAAAGTGCTCTGTAGAGCTTCTCCATAGTGTGGCAGCGGTGTTCCATCTGTGGACGTACTTTACTCTTTTAAAAGGATCACACCAGGTACCAAGCACTTCCCGCGACGGTAAAACGATGCAACAATTATCCTAGTAACCTCAGCAACAAACTGGGTATACGCATTCTATTAAATCAAGGGGGTAACGTCAGATCTAAGAGCTTATTAGAATCCGTAGGTTATTTGTGAATTTTTCATCTATTATTATAATTAATCCATCATAGTTATCTGTATCGTATATATTTGTAAGAGTATACAGAATATGTAAATTTACATGATATAATGCTTGTGCAGAGTCCATAGTGGGCTTTCTTTTTTTAGCAATTGCTTATTATTATTCATATATTATTATTTATATATATATATATATATATATATATATATATATATATATATATATATATTTATGCAATGCAAACATTGTTAAAAATAACAGAATTCTTCTGTTTAATTATATACTTTTTATTGTTTCAATTTTTCTGATGGTCTTTTTTGTATTAAGAGAACAAAATTAATAAATTTTCCATATGTTTCACATGTTTCACGAACGTTATCGATTCTTCGTCGAATCATCCTCAGGTGTCAAAAGCAAATTTTAAAAAATGCTAGGAAAATAGATAATTTTAAAAAGACGGTAAAGACACGCACAGAGAACATTTTCCGCATTGTTCAAGGAAGTCGTTGGCGATTTTAAATTCAACAACGCTGGATGGCAAAGTGAACAAAATTGCATTACGTTAAGCATGTAAAAATGTGACTACTGCCTTCAGATGTGGTGTTGTCTAATTTTAGGTCGTGTTTTTATGTAGATAACTTCGAGTATTTTTAATTGTTTTCTAATTGGTATCGGAATCTATAATTTTGGTTTTACTAGCACTACCCTATCCCGCCGCCTAAGCATGCATCTTGTAAACTCTAGCTCAATTTACCAACATCTACAAAAAACATAAATGTCCTTCCTCTTATTTAAGACAAATTCTAGTTAACAACACTAAAATTATACATTCCGAAACCAATTTAATTTTTTTTAAATACTCGAAGCTATCTACATAAAAACACAACCACCTAAAATTAACAACATCATATAGGAACCCAGTAGTAACATTTTAAAATGATTAACGTATTTGCTAGGATTAATAATGGAGATAATGTATCTGTCTGTCTGTCTGTCTGTCCGTCGATCTGAAGTCGAAACTCTATCGGAGTAATATTACTATTTACTTAGTCTGCCAGCTTCTATATATAGTACTACAAAAACTGCCGTAAACGTATAAATAAAGTAGAAAGAAATTTAAAGATGAGACTGCGATTCGAACAGAAAACGTGTTAAGAATCTTACTTAAACTTATACTGTTTCAAAAACACGCTCAGACACCAGACGGGTTTTATAATTTACATAATTCATTTCTTTTAAACTTCTAATGAATTCATATTTACAAATATACACTTATAACTGTTATTATCAAATTTATATATTTTCCGTTAAGGTGATATTAATAAAAATTATTCATACAATTAATTAAACACATTTCATTAACAAACCGGCGTGTTTTTTAAACCATACTTTGAATGGTAAGTACTGTTAAAATTGCAAAGTCATTCTTTCGGAAGTGACGTCATTTTGAGAGGATTTTTTTACATTATAATTGTTTATTTTCAGTACGTTGTGAAGACAAGGGGTTTTGTTGTAAATTAAAGTTAAGCACGGCATATCCCAGCCATTAGTAAATGGGTGACCATTTTCGAAAAATAAATTGCTGACTCATCCTTCCGGTCCTTCCGGTCCTTCCGGAAGTTAAATCATTGTGAGAGGATTCTTTTCACATTATCATTCTTTATTTTCATTACGTTGTTAAGACAAGGGGTTTTGTTGTACATTAAACTTAAGCAATTCATATCCCGCTCATTGGTAAATGGGTGACCATTTTGGAAGAATTAATTGCTGACTTATCTTTCCAGAAGTGACGTCATTGTGTGAGGATGTTTTCACATTATCATTCTTTATTTTCATTACGTTGTTAAGACAAGGTGTTTTGTTGTAAATTGAAGTTAAGCAACAAATATCTCGGCCATTACTAATTGGGTAAACATTTTGGAAGAATAATAAAACTGTTTCTTTGATATAACGTAGGCGTCTTCAATAGCATATTTAGACATGAGTTCTTTGATATGACCGAGGCGCCTCTTAATTTTTTTCTCCTTTTTTAACTATGTATGGGGGAGAGTAACAATTGTTTTTAGGGGGCAATTTTTTTTTCTGTAACTAAAACTATTCTTATGTACGGGGGAGGGTAAGAAAAGTGTTGGGGGGGGTAAACATTTTTTTAAAACTGAAAATGCTACTATGTATGCGGGAGGTTAAAAAAAGTTTGGGGGGAGTAAAAATTTGTTTTTTTTTTGTTCTTGTTTTAACTGAAAATATTACTATGTATGAGGGAAAGTAAAAAAAATTGGGGGTGGGTGTCAACATTGTTTTTTTGTTTCTGTTTATTAAAAATATTTATATCCATGGGGGAAGATAAAAAACAATTTCGGGTGGCTCAAAAAATTCTTCATTTTTTTTCTTAACTAAAAATATTTCTATGTATGGGGGTGGGGTAAAAAAAATTGGGGGTGCAAACATGTTTTTAAAATTTTTTTAACAAAATATATTTCTATTTATGGGGAGGGTAAAAAAAATGGGGTGGAGTCGAAATTTTTGTTTTCTTTATTTTTAACTAAAATTATTCTTGGTCGGAAACAAAGAAAATCAATGTCTAACCACCCAATAAATATGACTGGAGCTCCATCGGTTTATGGGTGAGCTTTCATTTCTTACGCGGCAGCCTAGGAAAAAATATGCGACCGGAGGGAGCATATATTTGCTAGTATATATAATATGCATGCACACTCTGGTTGTCAACCGGTACCTCTTCTGACTTGCGAAGTGGTGGCGATTTGTAGTCGGAGTTCGCGCCCGTCGACCGTCGTGAATTAGCTTCCTGCACTGAAGATGGCGTAAGAATGGACCATCGATGACTGTAAGTAATAAATAATTAATATTTATTTATATATATATATATATATATATATATATATATATATATATATATATATATATATATAAAACAAGTTCAAATGTATTAAAAAACTGAAATTAAATCCAATATTTTACCGAAAGAGATCAATACTGGATAGTATCTAAAACATCTAATCATAATGGCAAGTATGTATATGTCTGTCTGTCTATCGTTCTGTCTGTCGGGAGCCGAAACTATATTATTAGTTTTGATCGCTCTCTTTTTATATCTACTTGAAGCTGAAACTATACTATGAGTTTTCATCGCCCTCTTTTTATATCTACTTGACACCGAAACTCTATTATTTGTGTTGATAGATCCCTTTTTATATCTACATATCAGCTCCTATATACCCATTCGAAATCTTTCCAAACATCACGCGTTATTCAAATTTACATAATAAATTGGTTTTAAAGCTTTTAATAAATTAATATTCCCAAATATACACTAATCATATCTACTTAACATCTTTATATCCCCATTCAAAAGCTGCACCAACATAACGCGTATTTCAAATGTACATAATTCATTTCTTTTAAAGCTTCTAATAAATTAATACTCTCCAATATGCACATATGATTCTTTTTTTAGATTTCCAGATGTATTTAAAATAGTTCCATTAATAATAATCTTAATAAAATGTATGAATAGAATTAATTACATATCTTGATTTTTTTAATTTATATAATTGAGTTACGCAATTTAATTATATTGTAAATGAATATGATGGGACAGCCGGCGGTCATTCCAACATTTGGTTAAACCGCCCTCTGATTATTTGAACGGATATACATTTCTATTTCAAGAAAGAGAGAGAGAGAGAGAGAAAGATAAGGAGAGAGAAAGAGAGAGATTAATTGAATAAACAACTAGCAAAAATATGCGACCAGGGGGTATATATTGTCTAGTATTTATAATGTAAAATTTTAGTTTGACTTACGTAAGTATAGTTTTGTTTTAGCGGTCACGGTCTGTCTTTCTCATCGCCAAAAATAAATACAAACATATATATATATATATATATATATATATATATGTATATATATATATATATATATATATGTATATATATATATATATATATATATATATATATATATATATATATATATATATATATATATATATATATATATATACATATTTACCGAGATGAGAACCGTTATACATTATTAAATACCTAGAGAAATGGAAAACGTTATACTTGAGCT
>OY744515.1:165421554-165446554 GCA_963556195.1 Sepiola atlantica | reverse complement strand
ATATAATGTAAACAATACGAATGGAATATCACACGGTATAATTGGGTGTGGGCAAATACACTTAGAGTACCACATAAAATCCCACTAAACGTAGGATATTCTTGATAATTAGGTTAAAAAAAATCAAAGTAATACAGAATAATCATTTACATTTAAATTATTAAAGAAAGTATAATCTCGTCCTAAGAAACCTCTCATCTAAACTGTTAATATGGGGATGGCACAGTTGCTTAGTTGGTATCGACGCGGACTGAGAACCTGGGGGTGCCAGGTTCAAATCCAAGTCATTCCACTGAAAACGCTTCCATTAAACCCACATGACACTTGTGTCTAATCTCGTGAGGGGGATGAGATAGACATCACATTAACACTTGTCGACAGATGGCCTCGGCCTTGATAAAGTGGTGGTTTCTGTTTTTAATTAAAAAAATATTATTGTGATCCAAGACAAAATATATCATTGTTTATTGTTTGAAAACAGGAAAACATTAATGTCAACAGATAAAATAAACATTTATTATTTCTGTCATTCACTTAAGAAACTACGAAATATTACTTATTTACATTCTTAAGATGTTTCTAAAACAGTTTAGCTTAAATATCTAAATAGTATACATATTGGAATATTCCGAAATATATATATATATATATATATATATATATATATATATATATAATAAATTATTTTAAACACGATATAATTTCCACTACTGACCCGAGTAGTTACTGTCAGTTTAGTTGGAAGTGCCCAGAATCCAACAACTAGTTAATCTAATAAGACGCCATATACGTGTATATATATATATAGATCACCGAAGTTAAGCGGCGTCGAGCCTGGCCAGTATAAATGGGTGACCATTTGCGAATACCAGGTGATGTATGTGCTCTCTGCTTATCTCGGCATTGTTTTCAGTCGTCTTGTATTACTACTTGCCATTGGAATCAAGCAATGCCGACTCAGGAGAGCGGTTGTTTGGGATTACGCAACCCTTGCAATTACAAATTCACGCGCGGGCAGCCCCTCGTGGGGCACTCATACGTCGAAATCGACGGGAGAGTCCATCATATATATATATATATATATATATATATATATATATATATAATATTAATACTGAATTAGAAATAAGTGATGTTTAATGATAATAAATCTTAATAATATAAACCTCAATATATTGAAGAGAGCAATCAATTAAAAAGATGAAAGATGAGAATAAAAACTTGTATAGATACAACATCAGAAGTTAAAAGCAAGGAATTTCATATCCTAAATCCATGGTTTTCAAAGACAAACTCTTTTCATCATGCCTCGAACATCTGATGTTTAAATACATATTGTATGTATACAATTTGTTTTTCTTATCTTTCATCTCTTATATATATATATATATATATATATATATATATATATATATATATATATATATATATGGATATATATATATATATATATACATATATATACATATGTATATATATATATATATATATATATGTATATATATATATAGTTTTATATCATAAATAATGTCGATTTTGTTCGTATAAATTCAGTAACTATACAAAATAAACAAGTGTTTTACTCATAAACTGTTTTGGTAAACAATAATCTAACGAACTCATTAATGTTTCCCGGAACACTGCATTCAAATGATCTTCATTCCATATTTATTATATTTTTTCTGTTCTCTCGGAATATCCTAAACAGAGTTTTAGAAGAGAAGATAGCATCACTTTCACAAACGACGATAGTTCTACTACCACCGCGCCCAGTTTCACCGTGTGATATTCTTTCCTTGCATAATAAATAATTAAAAACCGGTTATTCCATGATACACCACGTGCATATTTCCTGTTAACAAAAACCAACTGTTCACCTATAATATATACGTGTGCATAGCGAAACTGATCCGATTACTTTGTTTTATAGTTAATTCATTCTATCCCCTTCATATTATTCATCTTAATGAAACAACATCTTATTGTACTTAGATCCATACATTAAATTACGTCTACCGGCTAGTTGCCACGTTTTGTAAACATCATATCTACATCCCGAAGTAAAGCGGAATGAACAAAATACAACACTTTTTCCACGCTTGGCACTTTCACCTCTCAACATCGCTAAAAACAGCTAACATGTTTGTTTTGTCTTTCCCATACACAATATATCAGTACGATGATAACTTTTATTAATAAACATATATTAAGATCTTTAAAATTATGAACAAGGTATTGCTTGTTTTAAGATAGCGTATTTAAAATGTTCCTTATATTTTTTGGTCAAAACAAAATATGACAAAATAAACGTCATATGTCAGAGAAAGTAAATAATAAATTTCCAAGTATAAACCTTGTTTTGCTTCTCTCTTATTTACAACTCATATGATCCGTGTTCCTGAGTTGCCAGGGGGAATATAAAAATTACTTTAACTATGAAAAATAAATATTAGAACAAAAATCTCAGAAAATAACCCAGTATAAGTTACACAATTAAACTTGTGATAGCCATCAAAAACTTGTATGTTCTTTACATATACATCTGAACTAGTAATAATTAATAGAAGTTATTTCCGACGTTAGGGGAATACATCTATTTACATCATTTTAAATCGTATTTAAATAACTTGAATTAATTACAGTAGATTTTTTTCGGATGTTTTTTTCAGAAGGATTACTATAACAGTTATTAAAAAAAATATGTTAAATCACTCTTACATATCCCCCAATCAATGTCGAGACACAGACGCTGTTCGTTTATGAATACATAAACATCTATCTCTCCTTATATATATATATATATATATATATATATATATATATATATATATATATATATATATATATATATATATATACATATATATATATATATACATATATACATATATATATATATATATATATATATATACATATATATATATATGTTGCGAGTTTCAGTTTTTTCTATAAATATTATTATGGCATCTGTCTTTAGAATTATGTTATCTATTCCCAGCTTCTTTAGTTTTAGCTCTTTTTACTCGTTGGTCTAGTGGTCTCCATCAATTCGCTGTTTTGATACCTCATTGTAATACAGCTTCCAATCTCATCCATTTGCAGTAACCATATTTTTTCTTTTAAGCTCCTTACATCAAGTGGACTCATGCCTTGTGTCTGTCTTTACAATACAATTTACAACAATTAAAATTACATGATAAATCAAAAGACAGCAACAAAAAAATTATATCCAGGTAAAAAAAATACGATTACATTCTCAATGTTACACAAAAACTAGATAAAAAGTAATGACACGAAAGAAACAGCCCTTAAAATCGCATAAACGTAATATATATCTTGTCTATCCTTTATCTTTCCCTTTCTAACAGCATAGACAACTATAGTAAAACACCCCTTCCATGAATTTTGCTCATTGTACAAAATGCGTTCAATGGAAAAATACAAAAAATGAAAGAGTCACATATAGTAGGCAAAACACAATCCCCTTTTATATTCTCTTTTTTACTCCCACTCTCTTCCTCTCTATCACTCCCTCCCTTTTTTGAACATTTCTCCACTCTTTCTCGCTCTGCTCTTTCTCATTTCCCAAAACACATCAAGCTTTCACAGCCAGAAAACCCCTCCTCCCCTGCACCTCAGTATTTCTTTTCTTTCACTTGCGCTCCTCCCCTGTCTGTCCAGCACCGTCGCCATAACCTGGCCGGCAATTCCAAAATACAACTTTCAAATAATAACAAAAACATCAATAAAAAAATCAGTGGAACACAAAACATTACAAACATGAAACTGTCGTGTTTTGTTTCATTTTACTTCAGTCTATATTGCTTTCAGTCGTGCATTTGTCACTTTTACTATTTATCATAATGAACGGAATATCACTGGTTATTTCAGTTATTTTAATATGTACGTCTCACACTATTTCAATACTTATCTTGTTTCAGCCTGTTTTAGTCAAATTTTTCTGTCTCTTTATCGTCTCCGGTTCATTAATACCCCCGTTTGGTAAATGTTTGAACCTCTCCATTTTATAACCATCCTTTTTTTGCTTTTTTGCTTTCTTCATGATCTTGTCTTTTCTATACAATTCTATCACAATTTAACAACGCACTAAACCCGGAAAAGGTTATTTAACAAATTTGTGAGCTTGGCCTTTTGGCTTAGATTAAAGTGTAGTATCTGTTCCGATGGATACTGCCCCCCATAGACTGGTATTGTCTTGGCCTTCGGGGCTTGATTTACGCCTGTCTATGGGTCTGTCCTGTGCAGTTCTAGGAGGACCACCCTCCCAGGCTTCGCCTCCCCTCTTTGGGGAGAAGTAAGATTATTGCTTACTGCCTGAGGCGCCCCTACCGGGGAATGCCGACGGGGCTGCCCAGGCAATTTTTAATGGCCAGCGGTCTCACCTCTCGGGCGCTGGCTTTTTAAACCCCACTTTCCCGACCCGACCTTGGGTCAGATCTTACTTGTGGGAGTAAGATAAAACTGGCTCTGTGCCTAACTCCTGGCGAGGAGTAAATAAATACTCTTCCTTCCTTTGTTTTTCTTTTTATTTACACTGCGTCCTCTATCCTCTTCCTCTTTTTTTCGTTTACATTGACTTACTGCCTTTTTTTTCTTTTTCTCTTTCACCTTGCACCCCAGGTGGTTGCAGGGGCAAAACAGTGTTCGTAATGCCCCCCCCCCCCCCATTTTAGGAGTGCGGAGATCTCAACAGCACCAAATTAGTATATATAACGTTTCAAAAAGTGTTGACACGTTATAACAAAGTCTTTAAACTGTACTTTAAACTGATTTGCCAACTTCATTTTTTATATACACCTTTACCACTTTCCGTATGGACATGTGAGTGTGTGCTTCATAATGTGTGCGTATTTTATACTCAACTTATGTAGGTTTGGAAGTGCTTTATTCATCATGTGTTCTAAGGCGGGTATGGGTGTGTCTGATCATTAATTGCTCTTAACTTATGCATGCTGATTGGTGCGTACAGTCACTGGTTGCTTTTAACCTGTGTGCGTATGTATTTATACCGGTATGTCCATATACTCACTAGTTCTTTTTAACAAGCTAAAACTTAGACAAGCGCTCCCATGAATTATTTTAACTATTAACTTATCTTTTACGTGTGTTTATGGCATCATTGTGTTTGTTTGTCTGTTTCTTTCTCTTTTCTCTTTTACAAATGTTTATTCAATTTAAAGCGAGATTTACCTTTTATTTTCGTTCGTTTCTTTCACCGCTGTCGTGATTCGTCTTTTTCTCAATGCACCCCTATACTCGCGTAGATTTCTTCTTCTTTTCCGTCTCTGTGATCGTCATAGTGGTGATAGTGTCTAATCTCATCAGTGTGCCTAGAGAACACATTTTTATATATATCGACAACAGGGAGTCGGAATACAGATTTTTCGAGGGATTCAAGAGTTTTATTTTCTCTAAATAAAATAGTCACATGATAGGGAGAGGTTTGTTATATATTAACTACAGTCTATATTATACCTTAAGTTACTTCTTAAAATGTTACAATTACAAGGTCGACATACACAGGGGATCGTCTCAGTATCATACCGACTTAACTTACAGGTTCAGCACATATTTTTCACGCCTAGCTCGTTTACAACTAGTGGACAGACTCTGCTAAAACTCTCGTTTCTTTGTGCGTGAAAATAGGTTATGTCATCGCGGTCTCAATCTGTCGGTCTCTAACTCTGAACTTTCTTGACCTTAATGCATTTTGCCATTGATCTCATTAGACCTGTCCATTACTCATTCGTGGGGAAAACATACGCCTTTCAAAAAGGTAGTGTTAGACCAGCATACACCAAGCTATATAATTCCGACCGCAGTGCTACTACGTACTAGCTTAAGTACACCTTTTCAACATAGGGCTTTCAATAATCTATAACTCACTAGTAGTTATCACACATGCCATCGTCAGTTATTGCTCACCGTAAACAACTAGTGATTTTCCCTGGAGTCTGATACACAACAAGCCACCCCAAGGCCCTACTACTTTCAACCTTTTCTCGATCCCCGCCGCAAATAGCTTTGCGGTATCGCAACAGCCGCTTATAATGGATTTATAACTGGAAACGATCATTGGTCTCCCCTGACATTTGGGTCGCAATAAGCTTTACCAAGGTCCCAGCACTCTCCGCACTCTTTTAGTGGAAGTCTTGTTTTTTCTATCCCTCCTCCGTCTTCCCATCCTCCTTGACCCTTTTACGGCTATTTTGTGTGGTGTCAGCCGAGGCAAGCCCCATTTTAGGGGGGGGGGGCAGCTTATAAGTTTTCTTGCAGTTTCTGTTCTTTCGTTCATGCGCTGGTGTTCTTCCTGTGGTTTTATTTTCATTCTTGTTGTAACTTCCATGTGACTGGTTTCAATTCGTAGGTTATGCGGGTTGGTTTCTGTATTCGAGGATTTTCCTTTAGATTACACCTATTTTGATAATTTAAGTCTTTTGTATGGTTCTAGTGATCCCTTTGATTACAATGTCTCTCAGTCTTTTCTCCAGGTTTTTTGGGCTGTTCCTAGTGTTCCTACGATCATTATTAATAATAATAGTAATAATACGCAAATACACGAAACTTGCCAGAGAACTGAAAGGAATATGAAACATGAAGAAAGTCAATACAATATTGACTTTATTCATGCTCCATATTCCTTTCAGTTCTCTGGCAAGTTTCGTGTATTTGCGTATTATTATTATTATTATTATTATTATTATTATTATTATTATTATTAATATTATTATTATTATTATTATTATTATTATTATTATTATTATTATTATTATTATTATTATTATTATTATTATTATCATTATTATTAGTAGTAGTAGTAGTATTAGTATTAGTATTCGTATAATAATAATAATAATTATTATTATTATTATCAATATTATTATTATAACTAGTAGTATTAGTATAATAATAATAATAATAATTATTATTATTATTATTATTATTATTATTATTCATCCCTTGCGTGTTAGTTACATGCTATACATGTGTATTATTTTGCTTTTGTAACAATTTAATATGATGCCTTTACATTATTGTAGAGGTAACAGCTTAAGACAGTAAGTTACTGCTACACATTTTTTTTAACAATTCCATATGTTCTAGTTAGAATATAAGAATTTGATTAATTACCTACAGAAATATTTAAAAATGATGAAATATGGCGTCCATAAGAGTGTAACAATATCTAATGGTTCTAATTGAACTTACATACATAAATGCTTGAATAATGTGGGATTTATTATTTTTGTTTTTTTTGCTGATATTATTTAGACACGGGTTAACCTTTTCCTTCTAACGAGTTGCACTCATAAACAATAATCGGTCCATTAACAACTGCATACCTCTATTGTTTATTTATACATTCTCTGGTGCGAGAAATTACCATCTATTGAGATAACATCTTGAAGGTCTGACTATTAATATTAAATATATGCATACACATTTTTGTACACCCCCCCCCACACACACACATATATATATATATATATATATATATTTATTTAGATAGATAGATAGATAGATAGATAGATAGATAGATAGATAGATAGATAGATGATCCCAACTATAGATTACACTAATAAATTAATTTATCTAAATCCGGTTTTAGGAGATTGAAAGTTGAGCACTGTGAGGAGATATTAAAATACAGAGATTCCCTTAAGTTATAATGTAAGGCTGGGATTAAGTTCATTGAACTACGGCCTGTTGTATTTAGCATAAATATAACTTAATTTGTCTTGTATCACGTTATAAATTTCGCTGGTCATGAGGATAGGACGAAAGCGTGTTCAGTCTGTGTTGATTCTGTGAACCGGGTTCTCGCCTTGTGACCGTCTGCAATTATCGCTGCTCTGCACTTATGAGAGCATGAACGGAGAATGACGTTGTATGTAGGTATAATTAATTAAATATTTATTTATGCATGTTGTTATATATATATAAATATATATATATATATATATATATATATACATATCTATATATATATATATATATATATATCATAGATACATCGTATTTGAATTTTACATTACCTGTAGAAAAATCAATTGTACTTATCTGCATGTTTAATTAACATTATTGTTTAAATTAAGCTTATTATAGCTTCCTTAAGTTAAATACATTCTGCAGAATAAGCAGCACACCGTATCAATTGCGTCATACAATTCTGAGCGGTACCTTTGTTACATCTTAGTTCAGAAAAAAAAAGAAGGCGTACATAAAGATGCTCACTATAGAAATGTATTTTCGACTACTAACGTCTATAGAATTTGCGTTTGAGAATTTAGCAAGGAAAGCTTACGAACTCAATCGTGAGTAAAATGGTTATGGTATTTTTATCACAGCCAAATGATATAAACGTTGAAGGATTCTTTTAATTCTTAACAATTCCTATAATTTCAAGATTCTTTAATGGAGACTTCACTCATAACAGATACATATATAGGTAAGTATCACTATATATGTCATAGAACTGGTTCTCTAGATATTAAAAACACAATCAATATCTTACAATATGATAAATAATAATCAATTAGCTAACATAGATCAGCAAACTATTAGTATTAAGACGTAATTGTACATATTAATGATGTCTTATATAATCAATATAAATCATACATAGTGATTAGATTTGTAGACGTTCAGGCTTTTGTAATATACAGCCAATGATTTAAGTCATTAGATTTTAACCATATAACTTTTTCAGTAAAAACCTGGCTACAGTGGATTCATTTACAGGTTTGGCAACTTAAACAGTCGACAATTTTATAAGTTCGAGACATATTTTTGTCATTTGTCTTTTATTTTTATGGAGTTTCTGTTACGTGAACGTTTTGTGTAGAGGAAGCTGTTATTATAGTTAACTTCCTGGAATGTTTGCGTTAAAGATGTTTATAGTCTAATTCTTTACTAACACTTGCATCTGGTCGCATATTTTAATTTTGCGCCCTTCCTCGTCCAATAAGCTAAGGACTTACTTTTCCTTAAAGATAATCTCTCACTCCAAACCACTTTAATATGACATGGCCAGTTTCATTAAGCTAATACTACTAACGCAATAGTTCGTGGCCATCCATTGGCAATAAAAACTGAACCATATTATATATATGAAAGTCGTCGATACCAGGAATAATATTTACTAGCTGGCTTATAATAATTATTACTAATCGACTATTTGGGCTGTTACACTAACTATTTGTAGGTTTTCTATGAGTAATATGATCTCTCATTTTTTAAATATTTTATAGTTCGAAACAACGATTAAAATATAACATGTATAAACTCTTATGTTTTCTTTGATTTACTACACTATTTCTATAATTAATACAAGAAAACAATTACGATCAAACCTAATATCGCTAGTGACTCATTAGTAACCAATCCTGGGCTTATAAGATGATGGAACGCATATCACATTTGAATTACACGGTATATAGATGTGTACGATTTGAGAAGAAATAACAAAGAGAAACACAGAGAAAATTGATAGTTATCCGAGACGCGTTAATCACCTCGAAAGAATCAATGTGTTCCGCTGAAAATCAATAACCACGTAACATTGGTTATTTATATCATGGTAGAAATTAACTTCGATTCCAAACGATGCTTACAACTATAGCCAGATGAATTTGTAGTTGAATATGTTGTGCAGCATTTACTTTCTCGTTATTCTTACGTTCCAGGCCTGTTTCATTATCCCCCAAAATATATCGTTAAAAGCTAACGATTTTACCGCTTTCACACTAATTCTTAACTATATAAATAGGTGTCTATTTAGATGATTCAAAATTAATGATTTGACGAAGAGCAAAAGATTTATCTAGGTTTTGATTGACCGATTTCACACTTGAATTATCAATCGATGTTATTTTAAACTAATGCAATTCAACATACCACTACCTCTGGTTGATATGAAATTATGCTTAGCATTTCAGAAATAGATATACACACACACGCAGGAACACATGAGTAAGTAGGCGTAGATGCATATATATATATATATATATATATATATATATATATATATATATATAAATATATATATATATATATATGTAAGGTGTCCTACATTAAGTGCAATTTATTACTAGTTTTATCTTGCGTTAATGCGTGTGGGGAATATGAGAAGAATCGAGGAATCTAAGAGGGTGTAAACATAGATGTATTAAACTAAATACTAAAGTCTACAGGTTTTTACAACTCATTCTGAAAGTGTTTCTCTCTGACACTTTCGTAACAGATAAATACGTTGTTCAAGTCATCCAGCGTGAAATTTGTGCAATGGGACTTCAAAAACGTTGCTGTTTCTCAGTTGCGAGACGGATTCCTTATATTGCATCATTTCTAGATCATATTTTATCACAATAATGCTTTAAGAAACTGTCGTACGTACAACTTATACATTATCAGCTCCGAAAATAAACAATTTCTTATTCTTGTAGATTAATGATTAAAAGAAAAATCTACTTCTTTATAGACATGATATACATATATATATATATATATATATATATATATATATAGCATAATAAAAAATGAAATAATAAAATAAGGTGCGAATAAAATTTTTATTAGAGTTCAAAGTTCAGGCAAAGTATCTCAACGTCCTTAACTCATCCATTGAAATGACCTTCATCGGGCCCGGAAGGAGAGATGACCAGAGGTATTGACTCGATTTGATTTAGTTCTGTTCAAATCGGATTTAGCCGATTTTCGATTTAACCAGCAAATTGTGCTTTGTGCTACTCCGGTCAAATCATTTGAATCCTGAATTTTGAACTTCATTATTTCAACACAAAGTGAGTGTATTGAACTTTTATTTCATTTGGTTCATTCATCATTGTATTAATTAACATACACATTGGATGCATTTTTCACTGTAATTCATGGCATCGATTGCGGACGCTTTCCCGGACTAGATTTCGGTTTTTCAGTTCTTTCAATTGTTTCGCCTTTTGACTGTTATTCAATATCTGGATCAATCTTCAATCAGCCTCTTGAATATCTTTCCTGAATATGTTTTGATTTGTATGACTTGGATGGATTTTATAACTTTAACAAATAAGTATGTTTTTGGCTTGATATATTTGATGTGTTATGTACTTTTATCTATTTTTGTATATATTTTTATATATTTTCAAAGTGTAATTTTATCACCTGCAGTAACGTCACTGCGGTAATAGTCCTCTGTGGAGAAGAATTATCTTTGAACACTCATTACTTAAGTACGTTGAGATACTTTGCCTAAACTTTGAACTCTAATAAAATTCGATTCGCACCTTATTTTATTATTTCATTTCATATTATGCCATCAATGCTCTATCCAGTATATTGAGCTTCAGTCTTTATACGGATGTTTCACTAATTAAAATATATTAGTTGACTCTTATATCTTTTGTTGGATGAACTTCATATATATATATATATATATATATATGTGTGTGTGTGTGTATATATACACACACACAGGCAAACTTCTATGTCTCGAACTTGATGGGACTTAAAATAAACTTCGAGATATCCGAGGGTTCGAGAAATCGAAGTTTGAAATTGACACCAAAAAACGGTCGGGACCGTCAACTGACTTCGAGATTTGCGTTGTATTCGAGACATCGGTGTGCGAGAAACCGAAGTTTACCTGTATATATATATATATATATATATATACAGATAAACTTGATGGGACTCAAAATAAACTTCGAGATATCCGAGGGTTCGAGAAATCGAATTTTGAAATTGACACCAATACCGCCAACTGACTTCGAGATTTGCGTTGTATTCGAGACATCGGTGTTCGAGAAACCGAAGTTTACCTGTATATATATAAATGTATATATATAAATGTATATATATATATATATATATATATATATATATATAAATGGACATATATATATATATATATATATATATATAAAAGTAAGAAACTAAAAGTAAAACTTTTAGTAGAAAGAACGAATAGTTAAATGATAAAAGCTGAATATACGAGATAGTGCAATTATAAAGTTAAATGGACGAAGAGTGATAAACGTGCACGAATGTCCAAATTTATTTCAAACTTCAAATGTTCAAAGCAAGGAATATTCTGTAATAAAATTATGTTTATTGTTCTTTCCTTAAGCCAAGGCTTTTGAAAGATCGAGATCTTATCATCAGAGGAATTATACAGATAGATAAGTTGGCAATAGAAAAGTCAAAGTTCAACATTTGAAAAAATATTCAGAAAAAGATGGGTGAGAAAAAAAGTTTGAGTAAAAAGATATTGTGTTTGGCCGGGTGGTAATTGTCCGTCGATAAGGTGTCCAATGGAAGAAGGTTTCAATGGATAAGAAAAAGTTTCGTAGAGGCATCATAAGAAGGCGTTCAAAAATAAGTAAATCCAATGGTGAAAATTGAGTTCAAAGTCGTAGATAGAGCGTACTTAAACGGAATTAAGATGAAGATATCTGGCCATTTAGAGAAAAGCTTATAAGGCTGAGGAGAATTCCAAGTGAATGACGTAACGATGGAGAATTGAAGTAGTTCTGAAAAAAGCCCTAAGTTAAAATCAAGGTCAAATTAGGAGATAGGAAAGAAAGATTAAGTTTCAGCAAATGGTAGTAGGGTTAGATGAACAGAGCATGACAGCTGATAGAAAAGGGAGTGAGGTGGGAGTGGGAGGGGGTTCTGGTGATTAAGTTATTTTTGGCATATGCTACGTCCTGTCAGTGGGGATTGGTTTAAATATTACGTAACAAAGTGTTAGGATCTGATTTCGTACTCACCCGTTTGTCCGGGTGTGAAGTCATGCGAAGAGTCTGCACTCTCTCCACGGTAAATAATAACTCCAAATGATTATATAGCTTGTTAGTTGGTAATACCTTCCTTCCGCACTGTAACGTTGTAAGGTGGGACAAACAAGACAAATGAGGATAACAGTTTAAAATAGTGAGAAATAAAAATGTTAAAACTTCGCACTTGAAAATAAAATTACAACATAAATAATTTTAAAATTACAACATAAATAATTTTAAAATTACGTAATGGAACAAAAAATAGAGATCGTTTGTTTTACGGAATTTGATCGTCGATAGCAAATAATATGGTAGAAAGAAATTGAAAAAAACCCAAATAAACAAAAAAAAACAGCAAAAACAAAAAAGAACATTTTCAGCGTCATCATACATTTTTGGAATGTAGCTAAAGTCGGTGTCTGAATTTTGTTTTATTATTGTCGCAATTTACAAAAATAATTCACTGGAAAGCAACAATAACGCGAAATGGTTATATAAAAGAGGCAGAAAATACACAGACAGTCAAACAAAGAGAAATTTAGTTTTGTCGCGGTCAAGCCCAGTGCGTAACTCCCTCTCTCCCGCACACACACACACATTCACATTATTTTGGGAGACCAATGACAACCACAGCTACACACGCACACACTAGCGAGACAGACGTTCCTGCTGTTAGTTACCTGCTTTTAGTTAACTGCTTTTAGTTACCTGCTTTTAGTTACCTGCTTTTAGTTACCTGCTTTTAGTTACTTTGCTTTTAGTTACCTGCTTTTAGTTACCTGCTATTAGTTTCCTGCTTTTAGTTACCTTGCTTTTAGTTACCTGCTTTTAGTTAGTTACTATTAGTTACCTGCTTTTAGTTACCTTGCTTTTAGTTACCTTGCTTTTAGTTACCTGCTATTAGTTACATTACTTTTAGTTACCTGCTTTTATTTACATTGCTTTTAGTTACCTGCTTTTAGTTACCTACTATTAGTTACCTGATTTTAGTTACCTTGCTTTTAGATACCTGCTTTTAGTTACCTGCTATTAGTTACATTGCTTTTAGTTACCCGCTTTAAGTTACATTGCTTTTAGTTACCTGCTTTTAGTTACATTTATTTTAGTTACCTTCTATTAGTTACCTACTTTAAGTTACCTGCTATTAGTTACCTCGCTTTTAGTTACCTACTTTTAGTTACCTGCTATTAATTACCTCGCTTTTAGTTACCTACTTTTAGTTACATGCAAGTCTCTAAAAGAGAAGCTACTTTTCTGACCATGAAAAACAGATATTTTGAGATACGAGGTGTATTAATAAAGCTATATACATATTAGAACAGCCTACGCGTGTTAACCAGTGTTTCCATGTATATACATCTCGGCGGACTGTAAAATTAACTAATATTTAATGTGTGGATGGGTGTTTGCTAGAGAGCGAGCGAGCGAGAGAACGAGAGGGGGGAGAGAAAGAGAGAGAGAGAGTGTGTGTGTTAATTTAGGTCGAGTTATTCTTATATTAATCTAGTATGCATGATGTCTGGGCGTGTGAGGGTAGTGGAAGGGGAGAAAAGTGTTATGCTTACAGTGTGTGTGGGGGGGTGTTTGTTTTATGCATGTATAAGTAGTTTGTCCAATGTGTGAGGGATGCAAAGAGGAGGTTGATATCAGTTGGTCGATGAAAAGACACGCATATATATATATATATATATATATATATATATATATATATATATATATATATATATATATATATATATATATAAAGATAGACCGAAGAAGATGGATAATCATGTACGAATGAAAAATTTATTTCAACTTCGATGGTTCAATGCAAAGTGTCCTCGGTAAAAACATGTTTATTATTCTTTCCTTACGCCAAGGCTTTTCAAAGATGAACATCTTATCATCAGAAGAATTACATACATAGATAAGTTGGAAGTGGAAAAGCCAAAATTAAAAATCATATTAAGTAATGGAGAGTGAGAATGTGCGTGTAAAAACGATATTGGGTCTGTCCAGTTGGTAAATGCCCGTTGATAAGGTGTCCAGTGAAAAGAGATTTAAAGATGGAAAAGGAGGGTTTTCCTGAGGGCAGCATTGAAAAAGTTCAAGAATAAAGTAAATCTAATAGAAATATGTTTAGTTCTATCCAAGTTGAAAAAAATGTGTCATGCGTACATGATTATTCCTCTTCTTTCATCTATCTTTATAATTGCTCTATCTCGTATATTGAGCTTAAACCATTTCACTATAGGTTCTATCTAGTTTCATATTATATATATATACATATATATATATATATATATATATATATATATATATATATTATAGGGATATCGATTCATATATTATAAAGTTATCCTTATCGATTCATATATTATAAAGTTAACAATTCTTTAATTGTTAAGAAGGAAATTATGTTTACATAAAAAAATATTTCGGAGATAAACTCTGTTTTTAAGTAAATGTCTTTATTTCAGTTTCGTAAAATCATTAAATTAATATGTGTCGTAGAATAAGTACTGTTATATAACTTATTTTATGCGATGTTCTATCAGGAATGAGCATATTCGGCGTCATATATTTCATGTACAAATATATATATATATATATATATATATATATATATATATATATATATAAGAAATGATAGTCGCATGTCGAGCCTGTTGGTTCATTGTCCCCATTTCCTCTCTCTTTTGAACCAAGTTATTCACGTATGTGAGCACTAACATTTAGCTTAACTTTTGACATTAACAATATAGTCTAGCAGGTGAAAAAGTCGACATTAAACGGTATGAGGTCTTATTGACAGAAAAACTTAAACCGATATACAAAATAATCTGCTTAAATTCACAAGCCTATAGACACGTCAACAGCTTGACATAAGAATGTAAAATATTTGTATATGATCTCCACTCAATATATATTGTTTTTATGGCGACGCCATAATACATTAGTAAAATAAAATCGACCGCGTAAATTCACGTTTAATTCATTCTGTCGCCATTTATCAAAATAGTGACTCCCATTTAAGGAAAAATGAGACTTATCGCTTTATAATCATAATTGTTAAACATAATCACGTAAATATAATTCTATAGAACTAGTTATTAATGCGAACATTTGATTAAGAGTTTCACATATATCATAGTGTTTACTTGGATTACTCTATAATTGAAAATGCACGTTTCGATATGATAGATTTGTGTCCAAACGTTTTCGTGATTTTAATTAAAAGGCACAATTATTATTACACATTTTCTAATATAATGGGAATACTAATTTTAACTTAATTTACTCTAAAATCTATTTAAAATGTTGTCTTAGATTAATAAAAAATAATATGAATTATTAACTTGAAGTAATATTTTCGTTTAACCACGTTGTCGACACCTAATCATTAGATTCGTTTCGTATATTAATTCGATTTAGCGTGTATAAACTGGCTATATTTAGCGACACCGATGATATATATATATATATATATATATATATATATGTGTGTGTGTGTGTGTGTGTGTGTGTATATGTACATATATATATATATATATATATATATATATATATATATATATCTTCTATTTGTAGGATGAAGTCTCTGGTTGCGTAAGGCAATAATGTTCTATTAAAATAAGACATTTCTCGGGTTATCGAGTACTGTTTTACAATAAATGTAAACATAGATAATACATACAGCAATAAACTTATTTTACTGTAAGTAGCAAAGTTCGTTACTCTAATTAACTGCTCCCATTTGTATGTGACCGGTCGTTCGTGCTTCAGATATCAATACACTTGCTACATCAAGAACCACTCATTTGCCGTAGATAACCGAACAGCTGAAAACTAAAACAAAAGAAGAGTAAGCAGTTTCTTCCAATTGACAATAAGCACAGATTCTGGAACAACGTCTCGCAAAGACTTGAGTACATATACATCTGACCCCAATTGTAATATCTCTGATGTGCAGCTTTCGAACCAGACAACCCCGATATTTTGTTCGGCATGTTAAGTCAATCTACGTTAGAAGCGGGAATATGTCGAAACGCTTGTTCTTTACACTCTGATGTTTATTGAGAAAACAACACAATTTAGTCTTCTAAATAAAACAAAACTTTAAAGTTTCTCGTGTCAAAGAAATGATTGAACTTCTTCGTAAGAAATAAGTACATCATTATAAACAATACACACATGAGTGTTATTCATGTAGTATTCTTTGTGTTGAAAGGTTGCTATGTTTGGATTTCGACGCAGGTTAGTTTTTATTCAGCTTTTACTGTTTTCTTTTTGTATTGTTTCGTCGGCCAAAGGTCGGTTTTGTCTTGTGCAAATTATTGCAAGTCAAAATATTGCAATTAATTTTTTTAAATAAAATATTTGTATAACTTAGTCGAACTCTTTTAATTTAATATGTAATATACGAAGAAAGTGTTATTGTATAGTAAAGTGCTAGGGAAACATAATTTGTTATTGTTCTCGGACAAGAATAGTGGAATACCTCTGGTTTGAGGCAATTGACAAAGAAGAGATTTCTAAGAAAATTAAAAAAAATAATGTAACTCACTACTATTGGCGGTTCGAAATATTTCACTTTCAATAATATATTACTTTATATCACGGTAGTTTTAAAACTGTGTCGGCATCATGCGAGGTAAAATAACTCATAAAACTAGGCAACTGCTAATGAAAGTTCCGAATATATGACACACAACTCGATATTCCTGTTTTCCGCAGTAAGTTAGAAAGTTTACCGGCGTAGTGAGTTAAAGATAAAACAATGTTATTCTAAAAAATAAGTTAATATACAAGTATCATTCTAGAGAAAAACAAAAGTTAAAATGAAAGAAACAGCAAAATGTTAACGACGCAGAAATCCGGTGTCTTAATGAACAGTTGTTGATTTTCAAAGATAACATTCAATTCCTTCATAGCTACGACCCTGTATTTCGTTGATCTTACAGACCCGACGAGATGTATTAACATCATAACGCTGGTTAACTCGCGTAGGATGTTTATATAAGTTTATCTCAATATATATAAGGCAAAAATCTGTGATATGTATGTAACGCTAAGGCTTGTAAAATACAAAACAAACACCTCCGAATTAGGTATTATTTTAACCGGCATAACCTCGAGAAAATAATATCGAAAAATTAAAAAAAAAGATTCATTTTTAAGGGGTCAAATAGCCATTTTTTCGTTTAATGTGATCACGATTTTTAATGTTATCTTGTGCACATGACGTCACATAGATAGGTACATGACGTCATAGTGATAGGTTCGGATATTATTTTATGCTATCCTCACGTTATTATTGTTTTTTTTGCATTTTTCTTCGGACTATTGCCCTGATAAAAGGGAGGGGAATAAGCGAGAGTTATTTTAGTATAGCTCTACATGCCACCTTGTATTTGGGGATTGAAAATGATGAAGAATATCATGATGGGATTGAAAATAATGAAGAATGCCGTGAGAGGATTGAAAATGATGAAGAATACCATGTGAGGATTGAAAATGATTAATAATATCATAAGAGGATGAAAAATGATGAAGAATATCATGAAGTGATTGAAAATGATGAATAATAAAGTGAGAAGATTGAAAATGATGAAGAATATCATGAGTGGATTGAAAATGATAAAGAATATAATGAGGGGATTGTAAATGATGAAGAATATCATGAAGTGATTGAAAATGATGAAGAATATAATGAGAGGATTGAAAATGATGAATAATATCATGAGAGGATTGAAAATGATGAAGAACAAAATGAGGGGATTGAAAATGATGAAGAATATCATGAGAGGATTGACAATGATGAAGAACATCATGAGAGGATTGACAATGATTAAGAACATCATGAGAGGATTGAAAATGATTAAGAATATCATGAGAGGATTGAAAATGCTGAAGAATAACATGAGAGGATTGAATATGATGTAGTATATTATGAGAGGATTGAAAATGCTAAAGAATACCATGAGGGGATTGAAAATGATGAAGAACATCATGAGAGGATTGAAAATGATGAAGAATATTATGAGAGGATTGAAAATGATGAAGAATACTATGAGAGGATTGAAAATGATGTAGAATATTATGAGAGGATTGAAAATGATGAAGAATATTATGAGAGGATTGAAAATGATGAAGAATACTATGAGAGGATTGAAAATGATGTAGAATATCATGAGAGTATTGAAAATGCTGAAGAATACCATGAGGGGATTGAAAATGATGAAGAACATAATGAGAGGATTGAAAATGATGAAGAATATTATGAGATGATTGAAAATGATGAAGAATATCATGAGAGGATTCAAAATGTTGACGAATACCATGAGAGTCTTGAAAATGATAAAAAATACCATGAGGGGATTAGAAATGATGAAGAATACCATGAGAGGATTGAAAATGATGAAGAATACCATGAGAGAATTGAAAATGATGAAGAATATAATAAGAGGATTGAAAATGATGAAGAATATAATAAGAGGATTGAAAATGATGAAGAATATCATGAGAGGATTGAAAATGATGAAAAATATCATGAGAGGATTGAAAATGATTAAGAATATCATGAGAGGATTAAAAATGATGAAGAATATCATGAGAGAATTGAAAATGATGAAGAATACCGTGATGGGATTGAAAATGATGAAGAATACCATCAGAGGATTGAAAATGATGAATAATATCATGAGAGGATTGAACATGATGAAGAACATCATGTGAAGATTTAAAATGATGAAGAATGTCATGAGAGGATTGAAAATTATGAAGAATACCATGAGAGGATTGAAACTGATGAAGAATATCATGAGAGGATTGAAACTGATGAAGAATACCATGACGGGATTGAAACTGATGGAGAATATCATGATGGGATTGAAAATGATAAAGAATATCATGAGAGGATTGAAAATGATGAAGAACATCATGAGAGGATGTAAAATGATTAAGAACATCATGAGAGGATGTAAAATGATTAAGAACATCATGAGAGGATTGAAAATGATAAAGAATATCATGAGTGGATTGAAAACGATAAAGAATATCATGAGGGGATTGTAAATGATCAAGAATATCATGAGAGGATTGAAAATGATGACGAATACCATGAGAGGATTTAAAATGATGAAGAATATCATGAAAGGATGGAAAATGATGAAGAATATCATGAGATGATTGAATATGATGTAGAATATTATGAGAGGATTGACAATGATGAAGAACATCATGAGAAGATTGAAAATAATGAAGATCATCATGAGAGGATTGAAAATGCTGAAGAATAACATGAGAAGATTGAATATGATGTTGTATATTATGAGAGGATTGAAAATGTTGAAGAACAAAATGAGAGGAGTGAAAATGATGAAGAATATCATGAGAGGATTGACAATGATGAAGAACATCATGAGAGAATTGACAATGATGAAGAACATCATGAGAGGATTGAAAATGATTAAGAATATCATGAGAGCATTGAAAATGCTGAAGAATAACATGAGAGGATTGAATATGATGTAGTATATTATGAGAGGATTGAAAATGCTGAAGAATACCATGAGGGGATGTAAAATGATGAAGAACATCATGAGAAGATTTAAAATGATAAAGAATATTATGAGATGATTTAAAATGATGAAGAATACTATGAGCGGATTGAAAATGATGAATAATACTATGAGAGGATTGAGAATGATGTAGAATATCATGAGAGGATTTAAAATGCTGAAGAATACCATGAGGGGATTGAAAATGATGAAGAACATCATGAGAGGATTGAAAATGATGAAGAATATCATGAGAGGATTGAAACTGCTGAAGAATACCATGAGGGGATTGAAAATAATGAAGAACATTATGAGATGATTGAAAATGATGAAGAATATTATGAGATGATTGAAAATGATGAAGAATATCATGAGAGGATTCAAAATGATGAAGAATACTATGATAATCTTGAAAATGATGAAAAATACCATGAGGGGATTAGAAATGATGAAGAATACCATGAGAGGATTGAAAATGATGTAGAATATCATGAGTGGATTGAAAATGATAAAGAATATAATGAGGGGATTGTAAATGATGAAGAATATCATGAAGTGATTGAAAATGATGAAGAATATCATGAGAGGATTGAAAATGATGAATAATATCATGAGAGGATTGAAAATGATGATCAACAAAATGAAGGGATTGAAAATGATGAAGAATATCATGAGAGGATTGACAATGATGAAGAACATCATGAGAGGATTGAAAATGATGAAGACCATCATGAGAGGATTGAAAATGCTGAAGAATAACATGAGAGGATTGAAAACGATAAAGAATATCATGAGGGGATTGTAAATGATCAAGAATATCATGAGAGGATTGAAAATGATGACGAATACCATGAGAGGATTTAAAATGATGAAGAATATACTGAAAGGATTGAAAATGATGAAGAATATCATGAGAGGATTGAAAATGATAAAGCATATTATGAGAGGATTGAAAATGATGAATACTATGAGAGGATTGAAAATGATTAAGAATACCATGAGAGGATTTAAAATGATAAAGAATACCATGAGAGGATTGAATATAGAAAAAGAATTTCATGAGGAGATTAAAAATCATGAAGAATATCATGAGAGGATTGAAAATGATGAAGAATGTCATGAGAGGATTGAACATGATGAAAAATATCATGAGGAGATTGAAAATGATGAAGAATACCATGAGAGGATTGAAAATGATGAAGAATATTATGAAGGTTGAAAATGATGAAGAATATCATGAGAGGATTGAAAATGATGAAGAATACCATGAGACGATTGAAAATCATGAACAATACTATGAGGGGATTGAAAATGATGAAAAATAGCATGAGAGGATTGAAAATGATGAAGAATGTCATGAGAGGATTGAAAATGATGAAGAATATTATGAGAAGAATGAAAATGATTAAGAATACAATCCGAGGATTGAAAATGATGAAGAATACCATGAGAGTATTGAAAATGATGAAGAATATCATAGGGGGATTGAAAATGATGAAGAATATTATGAGGGGATTGAAAATGATGAAGAATATTATGAGGGGATTCAAAATGATTAAGAATACTATGAGGGGATTGAAAATGATGAAGAATATCATGAGAGGATTGAAAATTATGGAGAATACCATGAGGGGATTGAAAATAATGAAGAATATCATGAGGGGATTGAAAATGATCAATAACATCATGAAGGGATTGAAAATGATGTAGAATACCATGAGGGGATTGAAAATAATGAAGAACTTCATGAGGGGATTGAAAATTATGAAGAACATCATGAGAGGATTGAAAATGATGAAGATCATCATGTGGGGATTGAAAATGATGAAGAATATCCATGATACATGATATATGATACATATCTATGATACATATACATGATACATATCTATGATACATACTACATATCTATGATACATGATACATATCTATGACAAATGATACATGATACATATCCATGATACATATACATTATACATATCCATGATACATATCCATGATACATGATACTTATCCATGATACATGATACGTATCCATTATACATGATACATATCCATGATACATTTTACATATCCATTATACATTATACATATCCATGATACATATCATGATACATATCCATGATACATGATACTTATCCATGATACATATCCATGATAATATCCATGATACATATTCACGATACATATCCATGATACATGATACATACCTATGATACATGATACATATACATGATACATGATACATATCCATAATATATATCAATTACAAATGATACATATCCATGATACATATCCGTGATACATGATACATATCGATGATATATATACATGATACATATATATGATACATGATACATATCAATGATACATGATACATATACATATGCATGATACATATCCATGATACATATACATGATACATGATACATATCTATGATACATAACACATATCTATGATACAGGATTCATGATACATATGATACATGATACATATACATGATACATATCCATGAAACATATATATATATCCATGATACATATACATATCCATGATACATGATAATACCCATGATACATATACATGATACATATCTATGATACATATCAAGGATAGATGATACACATCCATGATATATATCCTTGATACATACCCATGATACATATACATACCCATGATACATATACATATACATGATACATATACATGATACATGATTCATATCTATGATACATAACACATATACATGATACATATCCATGATACAGTATACATGATACATACCTATGATACATGATACATATCAATGATACATATCCATGATACACATCCATGATACATGATACATATCCATGATACATATCCATGATACATATTCATGATACATATCCATGATACATGATACATATCCATGATACATATCCATGATACATGATACATATCCATGATATATTATACATATCCATGATACATGATACATATCCATGATACATATCCATGATACATATCCATGATACATATCCATGATACATGATATATATCCTATGATACATGTCCATGACACATGATACATATACATATCCATGATACATATACATATACATGATATATACACATGATACATGATACATATACATTATACATATACATGATACATATCCATAATACATATACATGATACATATCCATGATACATGTCCATGATACATGATACATATCCATGATACATATCCATGATACATAATACATATACATATCCACGATACATGATATATATATATATATACCTATACATGATATATATCCATGATACATATACGTATACATGATACATACACATGATACATATACATGCTACATATACATGATACATATACATGATACACGATATATATACATGATACATATACATGATACATATACATGATACATATACATGATACATGATACATATCCATGATACATACCTATTTTTTCAACGTTAATTGTGTGGGAGAAAAGTGCTCAACATCCTAGATTGAGCTACTGTAGTGATAGGTTTGGAAAATATTTTAATGCCATCTTCGTTCCCCTTTGGACTATTTTGCAGATAAAAAGGAGGGATACCTAAGTGATTTCAGTAGTGCTTAGGAGGCCTCCTTGACTTTCAAAGTACTGGGCGTTGTCCGGGATAAAAGTGCTCAATATCCTAGATAGAGCTACTGTAGTGATAGGTTTGGATAATATTTTGACAGCATCTACGCTGAAAAGGATGGGGGAATCAATAAGAGTGATGTAATTAGTGCTCATGAAGCCTCCTTCATTTTCAAAGTAGCCGGCGTTGTCCAGGAGAAAAGTGCTCAATATCCTAGATAGAGCTACTGTAGTGATAGGTTTGGAAATTATTTTACGCCATCTCAATATCCTAGCGTGTGCTACTGCTGTATAGAAACGGGGGGGGTGCTTCTGCAATATAGCAACTGGGGGGTACTTCTGTGGTATAGCAACCGGAGGGTGGTTCTGCAATATAGAAACTTGAGGTTTATGCGGTATAGCAACCGGGGGAGGGGGGTGCTTCTGCGGTATAGGAGCCTGGGGCTTCTGCGGTATAGCCCTCAGGGGGTGCGTCTGAGGTATAGGGGTGCCTCTATGGTATTGCACTCGGGGGGTGCTTCTGCAGTATAGGAACCTGAAGCTTCTGCGGTATAGCAACCAAGGGTGGGATGCTTCTGCGGTATAGGACCACAAGGCTTCTGCGGTATAGCAACAGGTGGGGGGTTCTTCTGCGGTATAGGACCACGAGGCTTCTGCAGTATAGCAACCAGGGGGTTCTTCTTCGGTATAGCAACGGGGGGAGGGGTGCTTCTGTTGTATGGCACCTGGGGGGTGTTTTTGCAGTATAGGAACCTGAGGCTTCTGTGGTATGCACCCAGGGGGGTGCTTCTGCGGTATGGAACCCAGGGGGTTTCTTCTGCGGTATGGCAGCCAGGGGGGTGCTTCTGCGGTATAGAATCATGAGGCTTCCGCTGTATAGCAACCAGGGGTGGGGAGCTTCTGCGGTATAGTACCACAAGGCTTCTGCGGTATAGTATCTGCACTGGGCTGGTGATTGGTACGTATTTCGCATTCGCACTGGAGCTGCGATAGGAACATATGTAGCATTGCACCGGGGCAGC
>OY744515.1:165266554-165416554 GCA_963556195.1 Sepiola atlantica | reverse complement strand
AATTTCTTCAAGTGAAACACTCTTTCAAATCGAAAGACATTTCTTCAAATGGATTTACATATTTGATGAAAGCGAACCACCGCTTGAAACGCGTTATATAAAATTATAAAATGATAATATAACAAAATAATAAATAAATGAAAAAACATTTTACAAATGTTGGTAGACTTACTCTTTTACATATACATATATATAATATATATATGACCGGCGGGACAGTTATAATAAATGGGGGGGGGGTTCTCCTAAAAAGTGTGGGAGGGCGGTTAAACACATGCATATATAACTTCATTATTGATGACCGTAAAGTGGGGGGGCTGGTAAAAACATGGGGGGGGGGGCTTGAGCCCCCCCCCCCCCCCGGTGTCGCCGTCCACGATATATGTTCAGATTACATTTCTAACGGTACATGGATATTTATCGTTGTTTTAAACAAAGTCGCGATAGACATTCATGAAAATAAAATATGATGAGTTACTTACTTAGATATACACTTCTAATACTAATATATTCTGAAATCACCAAGACTACTTGGTAAGTGTATTCAGTTTTATCAAAGAAGGCGTTCTAATATTGCGTGGGCTGCAGTCGGCTGGACATTTTTGTTTTAGTGCAGTTGTCAATTGAACATTGAAATAGACCTACATAAAAATACATTTTTTAACCCGATTACTCTGGGAACTTGGATCATTATGTGCTTGTGATGAAAGAATTGTTACTTATATGAGATGATCTAAAATAGAAATTACTTAACTAATAAATTGAATTAAACAACTCATACTCATTCGTTTTTCACGAGAATGAGAATGGAAAATAAGTGTTTAAGAGCTGCAAAAATATAATGTGATTTTTAAATATAGAAGACATATTTTAAATATCTCTCTTCGCACTTGGATTTTTTAAGAAAAATAATCTCAAAATATCAATACACGTTGCAAAGTACCCTATTTGAGAGTCTAACGTTCAATCTCCTCGGCCAAGTATGCACAGGTATCATAAACTTGAATACATACATAGAAAATATTTCTACTGCAAATTAAGTACCCCCCTCTACATGTTAGAACACTTGTCTTATCTAGCAGTTCACCATATCTCTAGAAAGTAACCTGCATGGAGTATTGTTGCCACATCATGGTCGGTTCATCAACCAATAGTATCCCCTTCTTAGACACGGACCAAAACGAGCCTATAATATAATAAGTTTCTCACTGTCAACACATCTTTTTCTTTGTTTTAAAATAACTTCAGTAGAATGTGATCTGTCGAACATGCTGTACTTGTGAGTCATCCACGTAAATACCACGACAAACTGCATACTGAGAAGATGTGAAAATGTAACTGAAATGTTTGAATTAAAACGAAATATTCAAGCGGTTTTTAAAAAGAAAAATATTCCGTCCGTGTCATGGGATGAAATTGAGAAGAATTAAGATAGACTCGAAAAATTAGGAGTGGTATCGAAAGTTGTATACAGTGAATGGGCTTCGCCCAAAATCAACTCCAAAAAGAGAGTAAACAATTAATGTGTCGGCAGATTTTACTACAGGTTTGGGAAAGGCACTTACAGATTATAAGTATCCTGTGCCTAGCCCCGAAGAGATATTTAGAAAACTGAACAAAGGAAATTGTTTTTCAAAGGTTTCCTGAAGTGACGCGTATTTACAAATATCGGTTGACAAAGTGCACAAAGCTACTGTGTATCAATACCGATCAGAGTTTGTACAAATTTAAAAGATTACCAGCCATATTTCAATAGGTGATCAGTGCCTTACATAGCTGATTATAGTTTTAGACAGCTTACATAACTGATATTCTTTAAACATGTTGAGACACCGAGCATCACAAATCGCATTCACATGACGTAATCAAAAGAAATGAAGAATAGTGTTCAAAATTGAAGAAATAAAATATATGGGTTAAATCATAGACAATGATGATCGAAGACCAGGCTGACGGTGAGCGAGTGCGATAACACATATGCTAGCGACCGTAAACTTATCGTAATTGCAAAGCTATTTTAGGTTAGTAAATTACTTCAACGTTTTTTATCACAATCATGCACAATTTGCGAGCGCCCCTTAACGAGCTATTTAGGAGAGAAAAAGATTGTATCTGGCCAACGGTATACATGTGAGAAAAATATTCTAACTTCTGAATTATTTAAAACGCATTATAATCCAAATCACAAAATCGTTATAGTTACTGATGCTAGTTGATACGGCATTGGAGCTTGCATTTTAGACAAATTGGACGTTGCCTCACTGAAATCTATTAACACACGTCTCGTATATTATTGCCTGTCTGCAGGAAAAAAGTCATTCACAAAACAAGAACGAAGCGTTTGGTTTTTGTTTTGCAGTCACAAATCGTTATCCTTTCGTTCGGTCCAGATACATCTTATTAACAACAAACTATAAACTATAAACCACTGTTAAAAAATAATAGGTCGAAATATAGTTTAGAAACTCATACTGCGACCAGACTATAAAGACGGTGAACTATCCTCCTGAATTACATTTACAAAATTGAATATCGTCCACCATTAAACTTTAGTTACGCTGAGGAATTGTCTGGACTGATACCTAACTTTTCGGGGCCCTTAAAAACACAGTTATGGGCTCTCTACAAACTGAAGTTGATGTGAAAAATACATTTTGTACCGTCATTAAAGAGTTTCCGGTGACACTCGAAGAAATTAAATTCAAGGCGATGAACGACGATTATTTATAGAACATAAAAATGGCTATAAAAGAAAAACACTAATAAATTTAGCAAGCATATTCCACCTGTGATGGCGTAGTAATGTATACCGATCGAGCGATCATTCCTGCCGAATTACATAAACTAAATCTATGAAGGTTTCATGTTGGTAACCCGGGCATTTCAAGTCTTATGCGAAGGCATGTATATTGGACGGCATGAACAGAGATATTGAAATGCGGTTGAATCATGCAAAATAGTGTGCTTAAGCAGCAAAGACGGCCAGTGGTCTGAGCTCAATATTTATTTTGCTGAGCCACTGGATACGTTTTATTATCATGTAGTGGTTTACCCTTTCACAAAATGACCAGAAATACTGAAATGGAAGAACCCAACAACAGAAGCACACATTGTTTATTTTGTACAAATTGTTAGCACGTTACGGGAGTGCTGACTATAGTATCGTACAACGGTGCGCAATTCACGAATTGAAAATATTCTGTCAGTCGTTAACCTAGTGCTCCAGTGGACTCCTAATGGAAAAATAAGGAAAAGAAAACCCAAAATTAACTGGAAGCAAACAATTGAGAGATATTTTACTGCAACAGGAATAAGCTGTAGGGGCGCTGATCACATTGTTTAAGACTGAAAACGATGGTTTACTTTGACTGCTTCATGCGTCGCAAGATCCGTAAATCCTGAGTCTGGGTCAATGGTGTTAGTGAAAGTAATGCACTAACTTAAACAAGAGACGTCCAGCTCATATTTCACGCCAGTATACGCTACACTATGATATTCTAATATATATATATATATATATATATATATATATATATATATATATATATATATATATATTAAATTCCCGAAACAGTTTTTCATGGTAAACAACTGATGATCCCTTAAAATAGTGTTAGAAATAAACTAATATAATAACTGTAAAAAATTAATTGACTTACATGAGTGATTTTCCACTGGAAGACTTGGGACTATAATTTTTTTTTTTTTTTAATATAGTTTTAATGGGTGAGAAACTTCCGAGACTATATATATCAGTCGAAGTAGTATAGTCATGTAACACTAGAGCATAACAAGGTTATTAGAATGTCTAAATATTCACTTTATACATATATAAAGTGCTGTCAAACAGCATTTAATAATTTATATACTTAATGTAAATCTAGAGAGTTTAAGATTAAAAACTAACCGGAAATATTTCAAAGAAATTATCCCCTCGGATTAAACATGTACTAACGCTAGTTATAGCAAGCAGTCACTTTGGCCACCGCCAGATATGTGAACTGGTTGAAATGGACTAAGTAAATAATATAAAAGGTGTCAAATACTTTTCGAATTGTTACTATTAATAAATCTGTCAGGCAAACTCTCTCTCGTCATTATCATCATAATACAATTAGCAGCATCATTACTTTTTTATTATCAAGCCTATCTTTATTATCGATATATCAATAAATGAAGATTTGGACTGTTAAACTCCATTAACGCCATTTAGAAAACTGACGGAGCTCTCACTACAAAAAAGTGCTGAATTTAAACACTCGACCAAGCACCGACATTATTTTAACATGATATTATACCGGCATAACTACATTTTGCTTTCAATTAAAATAAGCTCTTAGTCGAATTCTGGATTTAATATATTCGTCTTTTTATTGAAAATGCCTCAATTCAAACAAATTGATCTATCGCGTTTTGCGCACAAACTCTTCAAATATAAACCTTATCTTTTAATTCCATTTCACATACACTCTAAAATACAATAATACAAAACGCACACTGGAAAACATACGTAGAAATAGTTTATTTGAGGAAATAATGTAAAATAAATCAGAGATAGATATTTTGTAAAATTTGATTCAGACAGAAAATAAACAAAATCCAAAAAGTATGTTCATGTTCGGTTTTTTTCCGTATCTCTCTCTGCTACAGCTTAAATATTAGTACACTACTTTACTCGCATATCTCTCATCGTTAATATAGAGAAAGAAGCGATGAAGAGAAAGAGGGCGTTAGGTTTAAATAGGCAGATTGGGAGAAAGAACATGATTTTTTTAAATAAAGTTAGAGCAACATAGAAATTTACTCTTCTAGAAGCATGAGTAGATGTTCTCTGGGATTGACTATAGTGTAAGAGTTTTGTCACTTGGGAAATTAATTGCAAGTTGCGGCTGATGTGAACCATTAAAGTCTATCCCGCAATATGTTAGCGTGTATTTGGTCTGATATAAATATATAGAAATAAAATTAAGAAAAGAAACGTTGATTAACTCATATTTAATTAAACTAGATATTTATTTAGATACACCGTGTAAAATACATATTCAGCTTCTTTGTATACCGATTAACATTTTAATTGGTCTGTGAAAAATTAAAGTATGCTAACTTTATGATGAGTTTTTGCATTATGGGGAAGTAAAGCTCTTACATACATGTTTTAACGATTACGTAGAAAAATGTCCTCTGGTTAAATCATGTTAAAGAGTAGGATAAAATCAATACAACTTACTGATTCTCGTATCCTTGCCTTGTTGAATAGTGAACCCTTGTTTTATATGCAAGGTTCACTACTGCATAGCGCCTTTACGTGTGCCTCAATGTGAATTATTACAAACTGTTTAAGATTTATTGTCATGTATTACAACGCTTATAACTAGCTGTTTTCCAAAGCTTTTGACTACTTCTAAAATTTCCCACACATAAATGCACATATTCTATTTGCTTATTTGTGCATGTCAAATTGAATCAACTCATCGATACAATTGGATGTTTCTACTATCATGCTTATGTTTTATATCATCACTTGTGTTATTCTGAACTTAAACGTACTAGCGTAAATCTACCATGAATAACATATATACTGACTGTTCTTTCTATTGAGTACTAATAATTATGTTAATAATTCACACGGATCATGAATAACGTTATTATGTTAATAATTTGAACGGATCATAAATAACGAAACTAAGTGAAAAGAACATCACGATTTTGAGATAATTGCCCACTAACACTGACAACAAAAGCCTTGTGTGCAGATATGCGATGTAAAGCGTCAAAAGAGCGGTATTTATGTGTACGGAGAATCATATCGATTAGAGAGTAGATCACCAAAAATTCGAAGGGAAATGCCGATATCAACAAATAAAGAACATAGCATAAGATACTCTTTTTGAAAGTACAAAGTGTTTGCAGAGTGAGAAAGAGAACGAGAGAGAGGGAGAGAAAGAGATGCATACATACAGACAGCCTGACAGTGAGAAGCCGATGCAGAAAGTATAAACGTAATAACGATCGGATCGCGTAAGCAGAATATGTGCAATACACTTATAAGACCATGATGAGCATGAGTAGAACGGCTACTTTCAATGTGAAGCTAAGGGAAAACCAGAGAATGAGAATGTAACAGCATGGGGCGATTGAAATAGAGTTATTATATTTATAACTAATGACAGCAAATGGTGACATTATTCACTTGTATCTGGAAATATTATGATAACAGATCACAACTTTAAATCGATTTTAAAAGGGACACATGAACTTCCTTAGTTCTGTGTTAAAATTCGTATCAAAGTTAAATAAAGACTATCGGGGTGAATTTGATAGTGTTACAGTTAAAAGAAATATATTCTATAGGTTCTTGTTTAACAAGGAGTACATATTCATTTTAATTCGTAATGACATGTAATTATTAATACTATATAATTACACAATTTATTTTACAAAATCAACGAAAATACAAAATCTATCCGATTCAGTTATACCTTTTGTACTTGATCGTTACTTACTTACTTTTATGATTGGTAAGAACAGGATTATTGAGATAATTTGTGGTGCTACCTTCAGATCACTTTACATTTTATAATTAGTTTTAGACTTAACACTCAGAAAACACATTTTAGCTACATTCAATATTTTATTTAAATGAATATATTCATCATTCAAAAGCAGATTGTCAATCCATCGCACCATCGGCAGTATCACACTAGCGAACAGATTAGATGTAAACAGAACGCTATTTAAAAAAACTTATTCCCTTTTAGAACAATGTAATGTAACTCATTTTTCATTGTAATATTTATTATAGTCTACTCCCTCCGGTCGCATATTTTTGTTAGGCTGGCGCGTCAGAAATGAACGCTGACGTGTAAACCGCGTGAGCCTCAGTCATATTTCTCTGGTGGTTAGACGCTGATATTCTTTGTTTATGACCAACAATATTTTTAGATGAAAATAAAGAAAGAAAAAATTCGATCCCACCCCGATGTTTGTATTAATCTTCCCCATAAATAGAAATATGTTTAGTTTAGAAAATTCACAGTTGGGAAAAATAATTTAATGCTTAACGATTGAAAAACGTCTTGCTACTGCCGTTATATTTTTTTCAGAATGCTCGTTCTAAAGTTATCGTCTGCTCGCATGTCTTTCCACCCAATCGTAAGAATTTATGAAATATTAAATAATAATAGTTTTAGTTTTTCAAAGAGAAGAAAGAAAAGTGTACCGAAAATAAAAGTAACATTAAAAAAATACAGCGAATACGATTCTAAAAACAGTTATTTACTTGCCAAGTAATAGGTGCCCCCCCCCCCCAAAAAAAAAGTATCGTCTTCTCGCATTTATTTACACCCAATAGTTTTGCGACAAATACGCGTCAGAATATAATAAGTAATATTTTATGTTTTTAAAAGCGGAAAAATGTGTGCGTAAATTAAAATCAAAAATTAAAAAAAAAAATACTGACCCTATCCGTAACAACGGCTGAAAGTTAGCGCGGGTCCTGAAGTGGAAAACAAATTTCGTTATAATGTGTGTATGTGTGTGCGCGTGTTTTTTAAGAGTAATTTTTAAATCAATTATTATTTTAATTAAACAATTTGATCCGGTGAATTTGTGTTTAAAAACATAATAACTAATAAGATTAAGAAAATAAACTAACTTAGAATGGTTTTAAAAATGAAAAAATAAGCACGGTGAATGCCAGCGTTGTTGTTTACATTTTATTTAACGCGCCGTAATAACGATGGCTGTTTAATCAGATCGCCATGTTTAATTACCGGAGAGAGGTAAGAAACCACTGATTAAACAGCCAGCGGTGTTACCTACGTAAGGCAGTACATGTATGCATATATGTAAATAAAAGAAATCGATTAATAATGGAGTTTATGTATCTGTCTGTCTAAATTATAATTTATAAGTAAGATTATTAGCGTGCAAAATAGCGTATATATATGTATGGAAATCTTAAGAGAACAATCATGAGTGTATATTTGCGAATAGTAATTTATTAGAAGTTTATAAGCAATTGATTATATATACTTATTACACAAACATGTATATTTACATATTCTCTCTTCTGTGATCCATACTTTTATTCCTTTTCTTTGTATCTTTTTTTCCTGACCTCCTCCCTCTTCTTCATTGATTTTTCTAGTGTTCAATGGAACGTTATGTAAACCGTTAACTTCTGAACGCTCACTTTCCAAACTGTTATCGGTTGTAATGTTTTATTGAACGTTATATACACCGTTAACTTCTGAACGCTCACTTTTCAAACTTTTATCAGCTGTTCAGCCGTAGCACATTTATCAGCGTTCTAACTGCTGAGCGGGTCCTCACATTTATTTTACAGACGTTGGTACTCGTTGCTGTATTCTTTGTATTTAATCTACCGTCCTGATGAAACCTTCTACTAAAGGTGAAACGTATATGGATACTTAATCAATATTTTTGTTTTCCTTATTTCATTTTCCATTATGTCGAAACATTTTTCGATTCTTTAAATAGAGTTTTGTAGCTACACAATTTTAGTATATAATCTACCAATAGTGGGCGCTCTGCCATTATACATCAATCAGTGGTATGTAACGGTTAATTATTAGACGAGAGGATTTCTGTCATACTATAGCACTCTGCAGCTTGTTTAGTATTAGAGCAAATCAATATAGCTTTTTAATCAGATTATTTTTCCTTATTGCGTTGCGATCTTCAAGATCCGACACTAATTTAGACATTAGACAACACGGTGGTATAATTATACGAGTGTATGTTACAGAAAGTTTATGTCTGATACTGTGGCAATAACTCCCATCAATGACGGAATTTTATTCTTTCCGACCACAGGAAAATGTGGCACAAGGCCGAAAAATAGAGTAGAATCAAGATAGCAACCCTAGAGAAGGAGAACACTCGCATCTTAAAAATATCCTGTACAGCCCCATCGGCATTCACCGGTCAGAGCGCTCCAGGCACTACCAATAAACTAACTCCACCCCAAATAAATGAGACATGATCTGGAAGGGTGCATCTTCTAGGACCACTCAATGTATCAGCTCGAAAAGAAAAGGCTACCCAAATAGATAAGTTTCTGTCGGACTAATTTTCAAGATCAGAACCTTGACTTGTATGTCCGTCATCGTCAGCGGACGGCAAATGAATACGACCAATTACAATATTTACTTCCTTCCTACCGCAAGAATATTCGGCACTAGGCCTGAAGGTCAAAGCAGCGCCCTAAACTAAGGAGCACTCTGACCTTATAAAATAATGCCGGGGCGCCTAAGGCAATACACTTACTCCACCCGAAAATACAGAAGACACGGCCTGGGAGGGTGTACCTCCCAGGACTACCCAGGACTAATACCTCATCCCGACAGATAAAAGACCACCGAAATGACCCAGTTTCTGCAGGACTCATTTTCGAGATCGGTACCACGGTATGTTTTTCACCCTATCTGGTCGGCAAAAAAATTACGCCGGCGTCTTCCACGTCACTCAGTCGTAACTTTATCTATAGTCTCTGGAAGAGTCCATCAACTGCCGAAATAGGGTAGGGCAACATGATACAATAACACCCTCTTAGCATTACTTCGTATGGAATCAATTCCGTTTTTTTGTATTTATTATATTACAGAAGTCTGTTATTTACGCTTACTTATTGGTGTGCATTATTGATATCTAACGCCTTCTGAAATTATTTCGTCCAGACCGAAATTTTTTCCATCTTTCTCTTTTTTTATATATATATTTCATTACAAGACGTTCGTAAATCGTATATGTTTTGACTAAACACTTCGTAAACATTCTCAAATTTAAGAGAACTTTGTCCAGCGGATACATTTGTCGGAACTGGTACATTTTTACCGAACTCGCTGGCACCGAGTCTAATCTTCTAATATATTCTTCCATGATTTGACTAAGACATTTTTATTTCTTATTATTTTCTAATAAAATTGAAAATATAAGCCATTTACGATGCAAGATTAATTTATTATTTTTTTTTACATTAATCTTATTAATTTCGGAATAAAATTCCATAATCAGAGGTGACCAGTATTGAGTCATTTTTTTATCAAAAAACAAGAATAACCAAACTTATTTCTTTGTTACTTGATAAACGTCTCTCCGCGCTGGTGGTGTTGGCGGTTATGATTCACATTCCGGTGTCGAACGAAGAGCGTGGGTCGCTCGTGTTGATAAAGTAATATGGGTTGGTCGTTCATTTAAAGCATTGCTGGATTTGTTAATAAAATTGAACATTTTCGTTGATTGTAGGTAAACAAAAAAACGCACTTGCTATATCCTACGGATTTTTTTCAAAAAATTCAATTTCTTGTACATATTATGATATGACACGAATAGAATGTTTTACTTTTTAGTAACTGGTTGAATGAATATTTCAACTACAGCTTTGTCTATTATTTTTTAATCTCATTTTACTCTAGCAGAATAAACCTTCTGAACAGTATTCTGATAATTCTTCAAAATAGCGTTATTCTAATTATTTCTTTAAATATTCTGATTCATAATTTGATGTTTTAATATCCTTGCAGAAAGGATTTATAGGAATATCCCACAGTTGGAACTCTTCAATCCAATCTGTTCCGACAGTTACGTGTATTTTTCATCAGAAACAGTTTTAATTATAATTTTTTTCTGTATAGTGGAACTGTTATAATTCGTTCGCTTTCGAATTGATTTGTTCTCCTAATACGCTTTTGGATATTTTCTAGTCTTCAATATAGTCGTCGTTAAAATTGTATTTCATGTCTGACGATTAACTATTAGCAAATCGGAGCCTAAATAAAGTCGCATTTTAATATTCCTATTCAATATTCTTAATTGAACAAACTTCCTAATAGCGATTCAAATAAAACATTTTTTAATTTTATTTTTTACTGTCCAGTGAATAATTTTGTGTCATACGCGATCGTCTTAAAAAAACTTTTTCGTTTTATATAAATAATCTTTGTACTAACGCATCTGTCCGCAACCGAAACACGGTTATGGGGACACATTATTTTTCTGCACCGGATTAAAAACTTCACCTGAAGGCCGTAACTTGATACATTACAGTATCGATCACCAAATGGTCGTTGTTTTTGTTGTAAGATATACTTTACGAAGTATGTGTGTCCCACAGTACCCAATTCATTCGACAGCAAGCGAACCTTTTCTAAATCAGTTCAAGTTGCACAGTCCGTATTATAAATGTCATCGTATCGTCTGAAATACGTACCCAACGTAACATCATCAGGGTTGTAGTTAAAATTTCCATAGGCGGTTAAAGAGAGAAAATGGTTGCTAGACCATGAATAGAAAATAAAAAATTAAAATTGAAGGCTAATATTTAAATCAAATTTAGGAAACATTTATCAATTTAAATAGCAACAATCGTCAACTTATTCAATAAATCGAGGGGATACGTGTATAAACATCAGTACAAGTATATATATATATATATATATATATATATATATATATATATATATATATATATATATATATATGTCTGGAATGAAATATCTGTTAATACTTTACTAGCAGTAGCTTTATATGTTGATCATTATTAGCTATTATTAGTTACAGTAGAGATTCTTATTGATTACCGTAGAAAAATATAAGACTAAAATCTGTTTATGTTCAGGAGATGACAAAAAGGATTAATCAAAACATTTAGAAGGGTGATGATACCAAGGATTTAAATGAGTGCTTATTTTTTCTGATAAAAGCATAGTGTAGAGAAAGGCTAATATGAGGTTATATCACTTTTAAATGGTTATTTCTTAAACAATTCTTATGCCCTACATATGGAAAATACTTACTCCTTTTAATTTAGTGATCTCCTACATGATTACAGGGTGGTGCAACTAAATATGAAGCATGAGCTACGCCAACATTCCCGGTGACATGGGCTGTTACACGGCAAGAAGGACGTTGCTTACTCATTCTACCGCAGATCTGACCGCATGCTAATCACTAATGGCTTCAAGGAGTCGAGGAATGCTAAAGCGGCTGATTTGCTGAACGCGCTCAAGCACGGAGCCACCGGGATGCTGAAGTTCTTCTCTGATAAAAAAAGTATCCGAACAAGCAGAACGAGAGGTGGATCTGATAAGACATCAATGATATTACCGTCGTTTAGCATGCGAAGTTTCCTTCTTCCATCATGGTGTTTGGCGTCATCCCCAGCGATGAATACATCATGTTACCGTACTACTTTCATAAGGGCTTGCGATTCACCGTCGAGATCTACAAAAAGTGCCGAGAAATATAGTACTATATAGACTGTCCTGTCTTTGCATATACACCTATTGTTTTTATTCCCTATTACGTTTGTTTTCAAACGCCGAATTTGGCTACGACACCCTGAAACTATGGATAAATATTTATCCAAAAGTAGCCAACTGTTACTGGCTTGCAGGCTCTAATCTGTTTAACTATCAGCTTTCTGGAGTAATATGGAATGTTTCTATCCTTCCAATCTAATATATAGCTAGCCAATGATGTGAATTCAGAGATGGATTTATTAAAAGTATAATCATGTTTTAAGATGTTTTGATTAAAAGATCAAGCAATCGATAATATGTATATGGCTTCAGTATTAGGAGAGCCTGTGAATAGTTGCCAATCACTAGTATATATCCCGTTACTATTATGTTAATTACTTTTACTGTTTGAGTTTACCAACACTACATTTGTAAATAACACTTTCGTGCATATATATCGGCATATATGTTATTCATTTATATACTTATATTTTGCTTAACATTATACGAAAAACAACATATTTACGACTGAAGATAGCGTGCATAATCCTGACCTGATGTGTTGATATTTTGTTAATTTATAATAATAGTGTTCATATTAGACGATAATTATAATTTTATATCAGTGGCTAATGGCAGAAATTTATTAGATATAATTATAAATAATTAGACATGGGAGGGATGTTTCTTCAATATTTTGGAGGTGGTTCAGTTTGCTATATAAAGGAATTTGTCTGTACTTGCTAGATAATTCTACAGGATATTTCGTCGCCAACTTATATTTTATGATAATTATTTTTGTGAATCAAATTCATAATTATGGCATAATGACGCTGTCACACAGGTTTTCGTTAAATAACGGAAGTTACGCGACGTGAAGTGTGGTAACTTCTGGATTGGTGATATTTTGGAAGTATCAAACGCTGTATGTGGCTTCACCTCCCGGCAAAAAATCTGCAAAAACTAACGTCGTTAAATATCTCGGTTGAGCGCGACACACATGCGCCTGTGACCGCTTTTGAATTTTATTCTCTAGAAAGTTTCTCCTGAGAAGCCGGATGAAAACTCCCAGTGTGCGTGATGCACTACGAAAGGGAAATCTATCGAAGATCGATTCATATAATTATTTGTTGAAAAATCGATACAGACAGTTCGACACCAAAATACAGCATTTACAAATCACTTCTGAAGCTCGAATCATTCATCGTGATCGCTTTTTAACAATGATTGTACAATCCACACATCATTATTCTGGTTTAACTTCAACATGATACCGAAAATTTAGATCGAGACATAAACACAAAATACACTAGTTTCATTTTTTATTTTCAAAATTCTATCAAAATAATTATTATTTCTAAGATTCTATTATTTCTAACAATCTATCAGAGGTGCGCGTATGACATAAAATATTCATTTGGGCGTTTACAGATAGAAATGTTGTAATGTTTATTATGCGCTTCTGTTATTAAAACATTGTCGCGCTTAAACCTGTCAGATATTCACTCTGACTTCACCAATGTTTTTATCATAGCATTATACATGTTTTTGGTGTATCGCGAGGATTATAAAGACACTCCCCTCGGTGTAGAATTCAAAGCGGTTTCTCACCAGATTCGATCGATATTTGGCGCCTAAAACAAAATACGTTCTGTCTCTTCGCATGCACAAAATATACATAACAATATAACATCAGACGTGAACAATTAGTTTTACAAAAGAAAAAAACACTTTCTTTGGAATACAGTGGATAATGACGCCGTGTTCTATAAATATTTAATGAGATAATTCTTTTACAAAACCAATGTCGAACTTGGTGTAAGCGTAGTAAAAGCTACCACTAACTCAACTGTTTCATTTTTGTTTATAAACTGTTTATTATTGTTATCGTTGTTTTGTTTCTCGTCATATACCTGAAACAGATACACATTTTGTTTCTATTCATTTGAATTAAAGATAAAAGCGCCTTAACATCAGTGACACACCTGCCATTAGGAAGATGAAGACCGTGGCCCACCCAGTATTGGCTAAAACACATTTTGACATTTTCGCCTTGAAAATCAATAATGAGAATCTGATCTCGTAGTCAAGACCCGCGAACCTCTCTAAACAAAATGCTGAAGTTAAATAAATTTGAACTCTTTTAGCATTTTGCCGGTTTGAAAGTAAGTGTAATACATTTTGGCACTTTCAAGTGTATAGTTTACAAGCATGTAATTTAGATATGATCGGCTAATAAATACAAACACCAGTATACTCCTACCCCAATCCTGGAAATCATATTATTATTTTCATACACATTTCGAATGTATATCTTTTTTAATTTCCATTTATTTCATGTTTCCTGATATCCGGTACGAATGTTGCTTCACATTATTTTCCACTAAATTCTGATATAAAATTAATAAAACAATTTTAATTTTTTATTGGTGGAACGTTGTTTTTATCCTAGTATCAGTTTTTGTTTTCAAATTAAATTATCGGGCAAAGCAACTAAAATAGATATAAGTACATCTATCTATCTATCTATCTATCTATCTATCTATCTATATATATATTTATATATATATATATATATATATATATATATATATATATATATATTATATATATATATATATATATTTTATATATATATATATTTACATATATTTATATATGTATATATTTATATATGTATATATATATATATATATATGTATATATATATATATATATATATATATAGAGAGAGAGAGAGAGAGAGAGAGAGAAATAGAGAAATATAGAGAGTGAGAGAGAGTCGGAGGGAGAGATCACAACATGTATATTGTAGATATTTGTAACAAGAATTGTAGAAAATACATTCTTATTTCCTTTAGATAAAAAGTTAAATAAGCAGGCAGGAACAAGCTATCAAATTAATATTTCTGTGAATAATTATTTTCTGCTGAAACATCGAAAGTTTGAACAACCAGCTGCTCTCGTTGATAAATTTGCAGGCAGAAAATAATAGTATATAGATTTTCGGGAGTGAGATTTTTTTTTAAATTATAGTTTGAACAAAACGACTTTATGGGAATATTTCAGCTGTCACTAGGATAAAAGAGTTGGCTATGCGAAATGTAGATTTGAATTAAACGAGAAAAAAAAAAAAAACTTAATTTTGGAGATATTTAAAGAAGTTACATTTAATATATCATGTCTATCGAAATATATCTTGGGAAAGCAGAGTGGGTAAAGACACCTATGAATAATAATTTTGAAACGAAGGTAACACAGAGAGTTGTCCCGGGAAACGAAACAAAGTAGGTATTTCAAATTGTCTTATATGTATACACACGCAAATCGCACCAGCACAAACGATAAGTTGTAACTAATTCTCTCAATGAAGTGGAGAAAACAATCTTTATTCCGAGTCGCAGGAAATTCCACCACAGAGCCTCAAGTTTTGTCGAATCTATATATAATACTTATATTGTTTTCTGCTATTAATACATTTAGAATTTTAATCAAATGGACTTCGTCGTTCTGATAAAGAACACCATTTATATTTTCGGCCCAAAACGAAGATAACACACGGCCCACTCACTTAAGAGCAAATATTTCCTGTTCCTTTCTTAGTAAAGACGAATACCACTTTATCATCAAATAATAGAGAATCGTCGACACTAATAGATACGAACACCTCAACCAGTTTGAACAGGTATCACTATATATAAATATGTACGAGAGATAGGGTCGAATTTATCTGTCAGCATGTATTTCTTATATACTGACATTTAATCTGTTATGTGCAAGCTTACCTTTGGTATTTGCTAAATAAAAGAATAGTATATGAATAACTTTTGAATATTTAAGTAGAGAAAGGTATGTTTGAATAAATTGGTAAACATTTTAAAATAGCTTAAAATATATGTCTAACTGTGAAGTAGATTTTCGTATAGCCTGCGTTATCCAGACAAGTATCGTGAGAAATTAAATGTAATTTCATCATGGAAACAAAATTCTATATCCTACTCTAAAAGAATATTTTTGATTTTAGACTTTTATAGCTAAATTTTAGAAGAAGAATTTATATTTGTTATTTCTTTCCGCCAAAGGGGTTTACGTTTTCAGCCGTGCAGTTTGTTTATATTTGTTTGTTAGTTTATAATGTAGCGTCTATATCGCTTGACGAATCGTTATCAATCTTTGTAAAAGAATCTGTTATGCTCTTACGTAGAACTTATTTAATTTGAGGATTCACAATTTTGTAGACGAGTTCATCTTCCGATTTTTAAAAAGTTTGATGAATAGATCTTATGCTTTATAATAACATAACTCACAATGAACGATTTAAGCCCAATCAGATAACTATTTGAGTTATCAACGTTTCCGTAGAATAACTTCCAGAATACATCGTACAATATGAAGAAGTAAGGCCCAGATAAAACTTTGGCTCATCCTTACGTTGTCATGCGAGTTTATGCAGTCACATGACTGGCATGTTATTTATGTATTCCGATTTTTCTGTCTACTTTAAAAATCGTAGTGGACGTTCTTTTATTATTCTAAAACAGGTAATGTACCCTTTATTATGTCTATATCGTTCTCTTTTATTCTTTATTCCAATTATTAATAAGTTATTCCACTAATTGTTATTTCAGTAAAATAGGGGGTTTATTCATAATATGCCATGTTCGAAGTAAATGTTTCGGTATTAGTAAACATTGAGATGAACATTTTTTGCATCGTAATTGTTTACATAAGGTTTTATAATTCAGTTTAAAACTAAAGCGATTTAGTGTTAATAGTTGTTTGCTTTACCGGGTAGAGTAAGAGAAAACATATGACATTTACGTAAAGTTGAATATTAATAATCATGGGGAGGATTTTGAAGTAGCTACGTTCGGTGACCATGAAGTAATCTAAGTTCACATCAAAGAGAGTCGTATTTACTAATGAATCACGACTGATCAATGTGAAAAAAAACAATTTTGAAATAAGTGATAATGGATTTGTCAGTTGGATGTATAGATTTACCATGAAAGGATTGAAAAGTATTAGCATAAAAAAACTTTCATTACAAAAGAGGACGGTGCACCGAGTATTCATAACCATTTGACTAAAAGACAATCATGTTGTAATGAACAGGGGAAAAGTATGGCTGCATCAGCTGCAACAGATAACATGCTCTTTGGAAAGAAACTCTATTTATGGAGACTCCGTTGAGATGTTGGGATGCATAAGAAAAAAGATTGCTTTGCAGTGGTGAAATAAGTCGATGTTTTGCTGTGGATGTTTTACAATGGGAGTTGGCCATCAACAATGAAAATGGCAATAAAGTAGAGTATTTCTACCAAGGTAAATTCTGTTAATAGAGACTATGTAATGAATAAAAAAGTAGACCCCTCATTGTTTCTACACGAAATTAACGAACGTTAGTCGATATGCACTGGAAACAAGCAAACATGGCGTCAATAGGCATAACGCTGTTGTGTAAAAGGTGAACCTCGATGTAAAATTCAGGCGAAAATCAAATCAGGCGAGGATCAGCATGTCGTATCTGTTTCGCCCGAAGCTTAAAATAATACGGTGCAGCGTTAATATTAGGGAAACATAAAACAGACTCTACAAGGTCTTGGAGATAAATCCCTCCAATCAGATATACTCTTAAACTACATAAAACAGAGTAATAAGATAACTATTTTTCAGTTTTAACAAAGGTGCTACAATAATATTATGACGGCTATGTTCTTGATGGCCATCCATAGAATGGAAAGGAGTTTAAACATGACAGCGATATACATCAGATAAAAGATGTCACAGTAGAATTTCCATGGCTCCCGCTTCTATACAATATAAGTTGTGGGGTTACTTAATGTGCGGGCGAATAGTGTAAGTGCTTGAGTAAGGAAATATTTTCTGATATAGACGATAAGCAATAGTCACAGAATAAATAAACGATAATGCTCGAATTTCCGTTTACGCATTTAATTAAGCCCCAAAATACATGACATTAAACTTGACTGTTTAGAGCCTCAGGTCGACTTTACAATATCAAAGTATAGCAATAGTATGTTACAACAAATAGATAATATTAAGGAAAAATGAATTTTACACCGCTCTCACGTATTACCCATACCTCTACCTCCTCCACAAAATATATATTTAAGTAGTTAATTTATTTAAACAAATATAAGATTAACTGAGCTAAGTCAAATATAAAAGATGGAGGAACAAAAGCATTTAGTTATGATGTTATTCCATTTGCTGCTGAGATTACTATTTAGTGCGTTATAAACATATAACGATATTACGATTCCGCATGTGTTTTAGTGATTTGAACCACACACCATTTGATAAAGAGATCTACCTCGGAATATATTATAGCACACAGTCACATACACTAGATAACAGTATTCAATTATTGCCTTATCAAGGAAGATTGTTTATAAAAAATACTTAATATATATATATATATATATATATATATATATATATATATATATATATATATATATATATATATATAAATCACTTGTTTTGGTATTACTTCTCAATGCCGACATATTTCTATTTCTTGCATTGTAAAAGATTTCTAATACTCATCTCTCTCCCCCTCTCTCCCTCTCTCTCTCTCTCTCTCTCTCTCTCTATATATATATATATATATATATATGTTATGGTATGAGGGTTCCTACCATATTTCGTGAATATATGGACACTACTAAACAATATGTATGGAGGAGCCTACGACGAAGAACAAGCAGTCTTTCTGTAACACAGTATTTTGTACTTCTTTAAATAGTCACTCTTGCTATCATGTTATTGTGTTGTCTTATTTAGGATTGGGCCTTAAGGGCACTACAAATATGAATATATATATATATATATATATATATATATATATATATATATATATACATGGGAAGTAAGTTACACAGAAGCATTCCTTTTTCATTCGCGCATATAAACATTTGGCTTATGATTACATCTCAGAATGAAACATGTACGTTGCTTACTGTAGATATATTTTCATAGTACTACTAAGCTCAACTGACACATTGATCATAGTTGATGTAAATAATGCAAGTATATATACTAAATATATATACACAATACATAACATCATACTATTATATGTGATTATATATGAACTAGTAAATGTGTATTTGTGTGTAAGTATGTGTGTAATGGCTGTGCGGTTGTGAAATAGAATCAGATAGAGCAATAGTACTCACTCAGAAAATCGATTTAACCTCTACTTTTACTCAAGTTATGTATATATATATATATACATATATTACTTATGTATACGTATATATACATCAGACAGACACTTAATATCTAAAGAAAATACTTATAGTTATTGTCTTAAAAGAATACATAAATATAGCAATCGTAAAGATTCTAACAATATAGAGATAAAATACATTTTTCGAACGTATACTTTATATTACAAAAGAATCAAGCATTGAGAATAATGTTGTAAACCGCATTGTAAAGGTCTAACCACGAGTCATTGCTTCTTTCAACTAAACACATTAACATACGTAGTACAAATATAAGGAAAACATCCTTTTATTTAGAAACATGTTTCAGTTAATCCGATGGCGATAATGTTAAACTTTTATGAGATATGGAAAAGCGTGTATTATTGCATATCTGCCCGTTCAATGTAGTCCCAGCGATCAATTATGTATACCAGTTAATAAACGTACCTTATTATTGCATGCCGGTTACAAGAACACCCGTCGTGTTATTTCGATTATTACCTTCGTTCTTTCATGACTGGGGGCACCTGCAATTAATGTTTCACAACAGAACAGAAAATAGAGAAATCATCGATTTTAAGAAAAAAAAACTTTATTAACGGTGTTGATGAACATTTTTTCCTGCCCACGCCTAGAGTGCATTCCCGAGTTATGGATCGTTGTTTGAATTATGGTTAATGTTCAGCACGTTGTGTCGCATCGAAACTTTCACGCTACTTTTTCCGTCTTCCCTACCTATATTTTCTTCAAGTGACGTCACGTCTGTTTTTAGTACACGGCAGGATCGAGATGACATTTTGATGTACTCACTGATCCGATGACCTGTGTATGTTTCGACGGCGTGCCACAATTAAAATAACGAGATGAATACTAGCATGCGTACCCACTTACTAATATGCAGTATTATTTTAATTATTCTAGCAACAGTTCTTATATTCGATGCTATTCTCATGTGAACGGATTGGATAATAATTGGATAATAATTACCCTCGTTGGATTCCTTGTAAAATCTTACGCTAAAATAAGTTGTGTTTAATCTTGGTACAGGGCTTTGTTACAAATAAAATAAAACTAAACGGTGTCCAATGCAAACGAAACCTACGCGAATCACTGGAAAAAAGCCCATATAAAATGAATACTACCATTGGATTCCTCGTATGATTTTTACCTGGGAAAATTGCTCTTAGTATAGGGCTTTGTTTTCAAGACAGAAAGAGAGCAAATAAGATCAATTACTTTTTGGACCATTATGACAAAAATAGAAATAGATCTTGTTTTACATATTGGGACCATAAATATCAAATATGAATGCAATTACAAGAACAGAGTTTAAAAAGTAACTAAAGAAAGTGATTTAGGAGTCAATTTTTATAAATAAATTTAAATTTTGTAATTAAACGTGGGTAGGTCAAATAGAATGTAGGAGAGTTAATCTGCTAGATTGAAAAGATCGAAATGAAATGAAGTCGACGATTGTAGTAAAAATAAAAGAAAATAGAAAAATCTGAAGCAGAAAAAAAATTGAGAATGATTAAGAGAATAAAAACTGCAACAGAACGAAAGCATGCGTAGATGATTGGTAAGAGAGGAAGTACGAAAAAAGCAGAATTTAAAAGATATTATGAAATATACAATGTTGTATGATGTTTGTTTGGCGGGAACGGAACAAAGTGAAAGAAAACAAGCTGTTTGGTCGTATTGTAGGCGTGTGCGATGAGGGATATTTCGTCATGGGTTATGCTAATTTTGTACCTGATGAATTTGCATGCCGGTTTATGTTCGTATATTCTTTTTCAGGAGAGCTCTGCCTTTTACCGATATAATAGCTGCTACATGTCGTGCACGGTACTATGTAAGTACCAGTTACCAAGGATATTATGGATGCTTTTTATGTTAATGATTATATTTCTTATAGTTTATAAAGCCATTTATCAAGTTTCTTTTTCGGTCCCTTCGCTGAGAATAGTACTTTTATTTATTTCTAACTTACCTGCATCTAAGTAAATGTTACATTGCTTGGAATCAAATGGTGTATGGATATACAGGATAATTTAGTTTATTTGTGTATAAATAACAAGGATTATTTATTATAACGTTTTAATAAATATGCGAAGGAGGAAACATAGGTAGACATGCGTGTAGTTTTCTCTGGAATGAATGGCAACTTCTAAACACTTTACTATAAATTACAAGTCTACTGGGCCGTTCAGCCTGATAAGATACGCTTGTATAAGCATATTATTTGCCTTCGTAAAAGATTACACGCAGAAAAGAATGTTTTGCTTTCTGTCTGTGATTAATTTATATCTTAGTTTATTTTATTTGTTTAATTGGTAAACTGAACGGCATTTCTCGATTAACGACGGAGAAGGACTTAAAGGTCGGTAAAGCAGATTAATAAAGCTAGCATGACATTCAACCGAACGCGTACATCCGCTAAACATCTAAAAACAATTAATAATACTGTATTAAACACAAGCATTCAAAAGCCACACACACCCTAAATAACATGCATTTATACATTATAAGTTCACAAATGTTCATTACCCAATCTGGGATTTAAAATAAAAATGAAAACTCGGGTATTAAAATCAATGTATTTGTCCCATGTGTATACTTTTAAGCTTCACAACTGACAGATTTAGCAACATTTCTGTTTGATTTAAATTAAACTAGTCAACATTTTTTTGGTAAATCATTGGGGATTGATGCGCTAGAAAAAATCCAAACGTAGAAAAATGTTTGTTCTTAAGTGAAAGGCCGCTGAACAACAGATTAGCACATGTCCCGAGAGATTCATTTAAGGTCTTGCGTATTCCTCTCTTATCATATTTTGAATTTCCTTTGTATCATAGTGTAATTGTTCTTACTTTTATATTTTAAACTCATATTTATTGTTCTACTTTTATTTGTCTCTTTTTCATATTCTCCTTCTTATATGCACTCATATATATATATATATATATATATATATATATATATATATATATATATATATATATGTATATATATATATATATATATATATGGTACAGGAAAATTAATACACCACGAGTACTGTACGTTCCAAGCCCAGAAGGATTTAGCAATCCGGTTCTCTTCAGCTTACGTGATCATCTGTTTCGGAAATATGAAGTAACATGTCACTCTGGTTTGTACGCATTATTTGCTGATAATCTGATATATATTTGTTTAAATGTAGTGTAAGGGAGGTTTAATAAAGGTTTTAAAAAAGGATGGGAGTGAAAAGTAAGAGTTTAGATAAAAAAAAAGAATAGATTAAAAAATTTTAAAAATTAAAACAAATTAAAACCATTTCTATATCAATCCCGTGAGTCAATGTTGATAAGTAGCGTATATTTAGCCGTTAGAAAAATAAGAACAAATGGGAGTAAAGTTTTTACTTATAAATGATAAAAAGGTTAAAAACCCATGCAATTAATTAATATTTAAGGCTTAGATTAAAAGACTTTAAATCAATCAAAAAGTAATTTCAATATGGATTTAACCTGGGGCCGGTTCTTGCAGTTTGTTGATCGGTCTAAGGGCAGTAACTCTCCAGGGTTCTTGAATGATTTGTATTCAGGATTTAACATTATTAACTAAGGTATAGTGATGGCTTATGGGAGTAATAATATTAGTATACTAATTAAGACTGGTTTAGAAATAAGAGTAAGAATAGGCTCAACAAGATTGAATCTGTTTGGGAGATATAGGAGGTTAGCATTTTAACTAATATATAGTGGGGACTTATGGGAGTAAAATAATGTGAAAAGAGGGAGTTACCCTCTTAATGACTTGGAAATTATTATTAGAAAAGTTATTAATTATTGGTCTTGAGTAGTGGTGTGGATATGGGCTGATTAAGGTATTTATTACTGTTATTAATATATATATATATATATATATATATATATATTATATGAGATATATTTATGAGAGGTGATAGTTCGGAGGATTTTTCGGAGTGGAAGTCGGTATCTAGTGGGGCAATACTGGGGTTATGTGTTATGCCAAAAAATGGGGTGCTAGGCCTTTATGTGTATCAGTAAGTCCAATTTATAAGTAGAGCTTATTTGCTGGGTATGCATCCTTTAAAAAGTTCATCTCTGATATTCAAACAGACTGTATTTGAGTAAATGATGGCCCTTAATATATGGTATTTTTCTGCATCACACAATGGGCATCTATTTATTACTGGAGAGAAGGGCAGTATTGTCTCTATTACTTTTCATTTAGTGGTGAAGGGTGTATTTCTACCTTTCAGTTGCCATATCCGGGTTGCAAGTGCCGTATTTGCCTTGTTTTTCTGTCGCTGAATGGGTTTATGTGTGCATACAATCTTTGCTTGAAGCTTCCTGCTTCATACCTATATATTTATCCGCTCTACCGCTAGTCTGGTCTGTGAAAGTGACTTTATATATGAGGCAATCGATTTTGTAATTCCTAGCTTAAGGGCAATCGTTTTTGTCCTTGCAATTCCTATTGCTTTGGACTTCGCAGAGATTATTTGTCTCATCGATTGTGTAGGTGAGTAACAGAATTTCTGTTTAAAGGGTGTGCAAGTTGTTTATGGGAGAAGTGTTTATCGAGTTAGTTAAGGAAAAGGTTGCCTATATATATATATATATATATATATATATATATATATGTATATATTTGTGTGTGTATTGTTATAGCTATCCACAGACAGGTGTTACACCGTTACTGCAGTTCATCAGCCACAGGACGTAAGTCAGACGCTTTCCCAATGATTCACGATAGTCTCGCGTAAAATAAAGCATACTTTTATCACTCTAACTGTTTAGCCTTTTGTCGTTTATTTTCCGCGACAGTTGTAGTTTAAATATGGTGCACTTCCCAAGAGCTTGAAATCGAGCACCCACTTACATTATATAATGCCCCCTATATTTTATTAGTGACGTGCATATTTGTTTATATATACAATATAGTTATTCACGGACACGTGTTTTATATATATATATATATATATATATATATATATATATATATATATATATATATGTGTGTGTGTGTAAAGAGAGAGAGATAATGAATTAACTTATATTAAGACTGCTGACAAATGTATCCGAACTGAACGCCTATTTTAACGCATATACATATATAATAGAAATGTAAATAATATCTACTTAAACTATAGACGAATCCCGTACATTAACCAGATATTCAACTATGAGAGACGTATAATATACATTAAAGATTATAAAGAAAGAAACTGAACTTCTCTTTTAAAGTCGAATGTACCATTTAACATAAACACGTGAAAACCTCACAACACAACTTTTTAAACATGGTTTATGCATGTGTTAATTATAGTTGAACGAAGAGGAATTCGCAACGGTAAGAATGCAGACATCACTAAAAGGTGTCTATTTGTTTTCACAAAGAACGCTCGTGCTGAAGGGCAGATAAGTTTCCGAAATATTTAAATTATTGTAACACCAACAATGTACATGCTTTTTCATTAGGCTGTAATAATTTCGTCGAATATTAAGTAAATCACAATTACTACCTGATATATATATATATATATATATATATATATATATATATAATCTTTTGATTGTCAAGAGAAATCATAGCTTTTGTTCGTAACTGAATTACTGTAGTTAATTGCATTTATGAACATGAACCATATCTTGTAATTCTTTCATATTCTTGTTTTAGTACTATTGACAATAATCTATATATATATATATATATATATATATATATATATATATATATATATATATATATATATATATATATATATGTTTGTGTATATAGGTAAAATAAGTCACCGTAAAATAATGAGCGCACAAATGGAAGAAAAAAGTATAGTAATAGTAAATAAGATACTTAACATGAATTAAAAATAAACGTGTAACTTACAATCTCGTGCCGAATTTATTGGATAAAGTAAAGTACATCTTAATTTCAGTTTTTGTTTTGTTTTGGTAAGTTTGTCTGTAGAAAATTTTCGTGAATCATTCCCTTGTTCAAGCCTCGTATTAAGTGTTAACAAGGGTTTTGAAAACGGCGAACAATAATTTCGTCACAAAATTGTAAGTTGCACGTTTATGGTTTAAATTAATTCGCAGTCTTTTATTCACTATTATAATACCACTTGTGCGCTTATGATTTTCTGCTAACCGATTACACCCATATACATATAAATATACATTTTAACATGAAACAAATGTGGACACAATCGTTTTCTCTCTTACTCTCTCTCTCTCTCTCTCTCTATATATATATATATATATATATATATACATATATATATATATATATATATATATATATATATATATATATATATATATATATGTAGTAGTTGGGTCAGTTTTAGAGAACTTAAGAGCCGACATATATTTACTATACTGCCCCGCTTTTATTATTATGAATTGTGCCCGGAAAAAGGGGTTTCATTCATCTGTCTGTCATTAGATATCCTGGTATATGCGGAACATATTTTGCGTATTTATATAAATATGAACGACTTGAAAAACACTCGTTTGCTAAACGTGGTACTAGAATCAGTTTTTTTTCTGTAGTAGAATACTACTTGTGTTGAATGATATATGGATTGTTTAGTTAATTATTTAGAACAAAATTATGTAGTTTTATAAAACCAGGATAATCTTATCTTTATAATCTTCTTTTTTATGGAAATCGACGCAGAAAAGGTGCGAAGCCACTTCATGTAAGGAGATAACACATCCTACTTCAATGTAAAAAGCAGTCAACAAGTGTTCACATAGATACATTTCGACCCAGCCAACAGCAATTATTTCCCCTTTGTAAAAAACATTGCTCATTGAATGCGAGGGCTAAAGGGCAACATATACAGAAGATAGACTTACGAAGATGCCAAAACTAAAGCTAAAGTTTACTTTTCTACTTTTCTATTCTAGTATTCGTCAAAAAATTCGCCTTTCCTGTACCTCTAAATATATTTCATGTTCAATTATATTAATAAAAATATACGGTAATTATGAAAGTATTATATTTTTCTCTTTTATTTTTCGTTTTTCTCCTAGCTTGAATCAGGTGTAAAAGTGCTATTTTACCTGTCCTTTAACTCTTCATTTAGTTGTTTTGTTTTATTTTGTGAATAAATGTAAAATAAGAATAAAAGAAAAACAATAACAATGTATTCTTTACAGATCGGTTCATTAGAGTTAATAATAAGAATGTTCGCTTATACCTGCATTGACCAGGGTTCATCCTAGGTCGAACCATACCAAAGACTTCAAAATGGTAATTGATAACTCTCCCCCTTGCGAAAGGAGTAACACCCTCCATCAACCCTTTTTTCTAGTAGCTAATGCACGTGAGCTTTTGCTTCTCTCTCGAATATGGTTTACTACTTTACTTCTATATAGTTTTACATGTTACATTTTATGCCTTCTTAATTCATTCATTCCATTTATTATTTTAATCAGCAATTAATTTCTATAACATATCATTTTCTTTTATTATTACTTTATTTTTATTTTTATTAGTCTCTTCATTTTTTTCCTTAATTTATTATTTAATTACTATCTGAAATGCATGTGTTAGTCTCTGTATTCATTTATTTCAAATTCATTAATTACTTTATCTGTTAACCCACGCTTCTCTTTATATGTATCGTTCATTCTGAATCTGTATATCTCTTTCATTCTTCTAGATATTACATTCCTCATACATGTATTTGATTCGTTTTTGTTTTCTCTATCAAAATCAATGTATTTCTTTTATATTTCCTTGTCATTCTTGATGTTTTCTTATCGTTCTGTCTGTTTTATCTCTTTCATCCGCCATTTTGCTGAATTGCCCCGAGCAAATCTACCATCATCACCGCTCGATACAAATCAATGCTTCGCAACGATTTCTACAATTTTCTTTTTTATTTATCTTAGCCTATTATCAAAGCCTATATATTACAAACAAACTCTGTGTGGTCTAACCAGGTTCTAACCAATTGACCCGAAGTTGTAGTATTTCTTAAGGTCATATTCCTGGCTTACATATAATCTTTCGTTTGCTTACTATTTATTTACAAAATATAGGTCTACTAAAAGGAACTGATTAGAAAACTGAATATATTATGATCTTGTAAATCAAATCTTTTCTAAAATGCTTGAATTCGCCATTACCTGACGCTAAACGCTCGGTACGCCGTACAAATATACACATATAACACACTTTAATTTGTTTCTGTTTGTTATTCTGATAATATTTATGTCTTTTTGGTTTTAATTTATTTTCTATATTTCATTTTTCTCTATTTTGCTGATATATATGAGTTGTTTACACTATATACCAATTTGGCTAAGATCAAAGTGTAGTATATGTTCCGATGGATACTGCACCCCATACTGGTGTTGTCTTGGCCTTCGGGTCTTGATTTACGCCGATCAATGGGTCTGTCCTGTGCAGTTCTGGGAGGTCCACCTTCCGTGGTATTGCCTCCCCCTGGGCAGCCCCGTCGGCATTCCCCGGTAGGGGCGCCCCAGGCAGTAAGCAATAAACTTACTCCTCCCCAAAGAGGGAAGGAGAAGCCTGGGAGGGTGAACCCCCTAGAACTGCACAGGACAGACCCATAGACCGGCGTAAATCAAGCCCCGAAGGTCAAGACAATACCAGTGTATGAAGTGTAGTATCCATCGGAACAGATACTACACTTTGATCTTAGCCCTTTGTAGACGATCACAGTAAAACACTCGAATTAATGCGGCGGCAAAGATTAATACAGACGCAGCAACAGTCGACAATTTAGAAGAAGAAAATGTTTTGAAGTTGAGTGCTCAGTGACAAACATCTACGTAGTAGAAGATGAACATGTAGAAGAAGAAGAAGTACGACAACAACAAAACAAAGTATGTCACATACGCACACAGTTATTCGAAGGCCAATTCGACGTCTGTCGATTACAATATTACATAAGAAAAGTACTAAAGTAGTAAAAGTGCTCGTTAAAAAAATTTAATAAAAAAGATGGTAGCAACGATCTAGAAAACACGTAAGGAACTTTTCGTAATACATAAAACATATCGTAAATGCACACATAATTTTGTTTACATATATCGGTAAATTATGTGTCTATACATCTGTATATATATATATATATATATATATATATATATATATATATATGTGTGTGTGTGTGTGTGTGTGTGTGTGTGTGTGTGTACATAATTTACGGACACACGTACGGTTACTCAATAATTTTATTTGTATAACGTGCTTCCTCGAAAGAGATATTTGACAACATTCTTTTAAGCATATCGAGAGTCAAAATTTTGGATATTGTTCTTTTTTACTTAGAGTATGGACAGAATGACTTCGATGGCCAAATTTTAAAGAAACTAAAGTATATTTCGGCGTTATTTTGTACGTTTGGTCTTGTAATAAATGAACTTAAGTCAATGGTGTTGCATTGTATAAATAACCACGTTTTACACGCATAAGGACCTCCATACACTGCGTTGTTTGCACGTATCATACATTGGTCAGCAGACAAAATTGAATTCAGATTTGATAGATAATAATAAAATAAAGTTTAAACAATGAAATGAATGATAACATACACATATATATGTATATATATATACATATATATATATATATATATATGTATATATATATACAAATTTATATGTATATATATATATATATATATATATATATATATATATATATATGTTCAGTCCACTATAGATGATAACTAATTCCCTTCTATAACCGTTTTCTTTTTTCACTTATTATATGTTTGAGTTTGCAATGTTTAATGTTGCACAGGTACACACACTAGCATATGCACAGTTTGTCGAGTATAACACGAACTGAAAGCCCAGACAGGGTCAACTGGCTAAACTAAATTATAACATTACTGGATTGGTCGAATTTTCATATCGAATATGACGTCATATGGCTCAAAGAGGAGTAAAATATGGAAGACAGTGTCTTGGAAACACACTACGTATGAACATGTTTAATCGAAATGGACTAAATAGATACGTTTAAACAATTATTATCGGTCACTCTCTTTTTCTCCATACCCATGTGGTCAGTTTTTTTTAACAAAAATAGAGTCCAATAAATCCTATAGTTCATTCAACAGTTTTGTCTTGACTTATTTCTTTTAGAGGTATGAGTGGGCTTATTTGCGTGAGAAAAGCAGGCAGAGATCGTGGTAGGAATTTTATTAATTACGTTGTATGTAATATAAATAATGACGTCCACAATTGTGTATGTCGTTCAAATTATGTTATGCAAAATAATCAGTCATGGTATCTTTAATAAAATTATCTCAAATCCAATCATATTTAGTCTATGCCTGACTTTTCAACCAATTCTCAGTCATTACTATCCAATGTTAAATGAAATGGTTCAAATTTGAACTTGCAAATTACAAGCACACTATCTACGGCATGCTAAAAAACAGGCTCCTCTTTTTGTATTGATAAGAATTGGGTTGTGTTCAGATTATTTAATAGAGATTGTTTTTACAGATATTATCTTTGAGATAAAAGCCCGAGGAAGAGCTGAGGTATGGTTCGTCTGAAGTCTATTTGGACTACTAATGAGCCGATCACAGGTGTGTTTTTTTCCAGCCATAGCGATGAGTCATTTCAAGTATAAGGAAGAATCTTGCCTTATTAGGAGATTTTCATTAGAAAGAACACTGAACTCTATTGAATTAACCGCATGTCTTGTAATTTCAATTGTATATGGCAATCTACTTGTAATATATACTTGTAATACCGATTGGCATATATTTACAATTGATATATAAGTTATTGTGTAATACTTTGTAAGGTATTGATATTCATTTTATCAATATATGATAATTAATAACTCAATATGGCCGATGTTCAGTTGAAAAAAGTATTCCTGCTACTTTATTAAAAAAAGGAAATACTGTTGCAATGCGTGTTATATATTTTATGAATATTTTTTCCTTAATTAATACAGAAAACATTCGGTATATTACATTTTGGAAGAACCTTCACCGTTATCAATGCTGCTATAAAGTTGTATACTTTATACTAAATTTACATCTCAACTCTATTAGTATTTTTATAGGCTACGAAAGCCTCAGTGTTGCATATAGCCCCCGCTTGGGCCGCGGCAGTTCTTATGTTGTATACTCGTCCCGGAACGGGCCGTGGCAATTCTCGTTTAATCCCTCGTCCTTTTTAATACCATAAATCATATAGTTTGCATACCTTTAAATTTCTCGAAACTTCAATCTTTCCTCGCCGCGTACAGGGTTGCGTGGTCCAGTGGTTGACTTTTGTCTTCTTTCTTTCTACCGTGAACCACGTCACTGCAACAAAAGCTTCATGACCAACTCAATTGACAAACAATCTTTTAAACGTGCAATTCTTTTCATTACATGCGTTAGTTATCCATCGGCTTGGAGATATCCACTAAGGTCGGGAGAGAGAGCAAATTACTGCTTTCTTAATTACTTATCAATTAAGTGCTTAACCATTCGTGGAGGGGGAAAATGTTTCGTCTGCATTTTCTTAGGGAATTAATTTCCCTAATTATGTTGCAAATTAAATCTTAAATCACGTCTCATAGGCTCACCTCAAAACCCAGACTCAAAACTCTCAACTTTTCACGAAGAAGGAGTGACGTCACGGATCCACACGTGCGACACTCATGCGCAAGCATTTCCTTTACCCATGTTTTCTGACCTCCCGACCCGGTGCTCGTTAACTTTCGCTCCAACAGCACCTGTGAGCTCCAACCGTGAGAACAGCCTTATTCTGCACCCGACTGCACAGGGCGCAACCGCACTAAATAGCGCAATTCAAACCAACGATTGCCAACAGATACGTCCACCTCAAGATGCGTCCGTTTCCACAGAGCCATTATCCAACATCAGTACCTCCACATTTACGGTGTACAGGATCCATGATTAAACTTATCACTTATGTTTATTATATTTGACACCAGCGCAAAGCGTGATTATTGCTGTTATTTTTATACTGAAGCAAAATAAAACTGGTTGTAATTAACTAAATTAAATACATCTTTGAGTGAGATTCAGTTATAATTAATTTTATCATATGAACGTTAAAATGACCTTAACTATTAGAAAACTATAAAAATAAATGGAGAATTACAAAGCGAATCATTGTAGGAAAATAGATGTGAGCGAGATAAGGAATGCAGTTAATAGGAGTATAAATATTCAAAGAAGAAAGATATAATGAATGAATTAACTGCAGAAAAATAAAAAACATACTTGAAAAAAGAACAATGAAAAGATAATGTAATAGTACATGATTGAGCAAATAAAAAAGCAGACGAATAGCATAAGAAGTAAATAACAAAACAAGAAAAAGCTGGTAAGATGAGGAAAAACACAATCAGCAAAAAAAGTAATAACAACTAGTACCAAATAATGGGGCAAAAATTGCATATATTTACGAAAAAAACTAGAGACTCAAAAGACATTTCCGGGAGCTATGAATTTTAGTTTATTGAATTTTATTTAGTGCGCCTGAGGTGCTTCCATTTCTCTCTTCACAGAGAAACACTCCCAATATATATATATATATATATATATATATATATATATATATATATATATATATGTATGTATGTATAAAGAGAGAGCGAGTTACATAGATACAGAAGGACAGTAAGACATGGATGGAGAAATTGGTAGATGAAGTAATAAATAGATAGTTAGCGAGATTTCAACATTCGCATGCGTACTCCCCGACGACATAATACTTTACCGCTTTTATGAAATGGTTATGTGCTCTATCTAATATAGTCTAAAGAATTTAAAAAAAAACTCATGTTCGATTTATTTAGTTTTTCGTGTTGTCACATTTTAAACTGACTTCGGCACTTTTCCTTCATACACAATGATACAACAGATGATCAACTTTCAAGATTGAAATTAAGAGATTGAATAACCGTTTATAGAGTACTTTTAAAAGTTTATAGTTAAATTTTTAAACTGTTCCTAATGTGTGTTACAAGTTATTACGCATTGTGCGGTAAAAGACTCATGTGATAATAGTAAGATTATTTGGGCGGTTTTTATCCGGATTGGTAATTTGGGAGTGGAGTGATTTTCGTATTCCAAGGTTGTTTTTTTTTGCAAAGTGATAAATAAGCAGTTCGGCCTTATCCGTAGCCATGAAAGGAACTTAATTGTGATTGGAAAACTTATGAATTGTTCATCTTTTATTATACATTTTCTAAAAAATTAGCTTTTGTGACGTGATGTGATCTCTAGTCATATCGGTATATCAAATGTAAGCTGCGCCTATTCCACTCTTCCAAAGGTGTTGTCATGTAACAAAGTTGCGCCTATTTTGTGCTGACTTATGGCCGTTGATAAAACGAACTGTTTTCTGTTTATGCACAGTGAGAGCTTCACAGGTTGAAGTGAACAATCTGAGAGAGTGTTCCTTCCTCTTTAATTTTCTACGTAGTGGCAGATGCTTATATGCCTAATTTGAACCATCTGGTTACATTATCTGCACACTATTAAGCAGGAAAGTAAAATACTTTAATCTAAGGTACATCTCTAATAGGATCACTAAGGGATTACTAATTAGCACGTGGGTAGTGTATGGTTGTCTTTAGTATCAGCGCTTCTGTTTGTGGTCATGAGTTTATAGTGAAACCCACCATTATTACCAGGTCATCAATATTAAATAGTAGGCTATGGGCAACGCTTACACACGCCCAAGGCAATGTGGCCAAGAACTGCTCAAGAAGCGAAGCTGGCCATTGTCACTATATAGTGTAGGTAAGGTGACCGTTCGTGTAAGAGAGTTGACAATTGATAAGCTACGCATGTTATTACCAGATGAACTGGGGAGCTCAACAAGCCGGGAAAATCGCTGTGATGAATATTAATCCCCAAAAATAGAGTTCAGCGCTAGTCTCTGAGCGAAGTGCTGTGTTGATACTGTCAGATAGGTAGTCAAATATGGTAGAGCCCTGGGCGAAAGAGTACGATTGTGAAAATATATGTAACGAGATTATGTTGTATGGTTAGTCGGAAGCACATGTCAGCCTGATTTTTAGATTTTAAGATTTAAGTTCTCGAGTTAAGAGACGGATGTAACCAATCCTATTCATGGTTTTATTTTATTATTTACGTACAAGCAGGAGCTACTGATGTATATCAAACTAATTCCGGATTGAAGAGTTGAGGTTACTTTCACATAGATCTAGGGTATCTAGGAATTTGATGTGGTGAATGATTCTACATAATTAGAGATTGTTCTAAGCCGCAAATATTTTTGAAAGATAGGCGATTTAGTTCGTGGGGGGCGTGATTTGACCGTTTTTTATTTATTTTGCATTTTTATTGTTATTATTGTTTTGCTAGAGTTAGTTTAGGCAGTGTAGGTGTTTTGGTAGTGTCAAAACACAAGGTGTACACACGTAGTCTACTAGCGGAATCTTTATATGCTTCTGACATCGTGTAAGACTAGCAAAAGTGCAGGGTCCCTTTCCATGCGCGACATTGCACTACAGTTATCACGTACTATACGACATTTGATAGAACAGCCGCCTTCTGTGCTTCGAAGAATAAATGGCTTCTTTACCACCAGTCGGAAACGGCAATATATCTCAAATCTTGTACCTAAACCTGTCAGAACAAAACATGACCCACACTAGTCTAGCGAAACTTAGTGACAACAAAACATCCTTATATTGTTCTGATACATAGACAATGATAGCGGGTGAGATGGCTCTAATTGTCATTGTCAGGAAAAAGGTCAAGCACTGGAAATTGTTGACGAAATTCTATGTATTCTTATCTTCACGCCTAGCTTTTAGACTAAGAAGAAGTGCAAGCCGGGTAATCCGCGGAACTAATCAAGTGTTTAAACAAGTGTAAGTTGTCAAATCAGATATTTTGATCAAGTCTCTAGCTCAAGGAATGTTGTCGTCCATGAGTAAAGAGGCTCCTCTCTAGTATGATTGATGATATCTCAAGATCTACGAGTCTATTTCTCTGAGTAGGGTAATCTCACGAGTGGGTACTGCACTAGGTATTTCTACGCACACACTATTTATCTTCTTCAGAATGGAATTTTGTGTTTCTTCCTTAACAATTGAAAATGTATGTATATTTTATATTTTATTTTGTAATCACAATATACACATATACAAGATTGTATAATTTTAAATATTAAATATGTTGGCATCATTTATATTTTATCTTTTAAAGACAAAATTATAATATTTGTTGTTCGTACGAATTTATCTGTCATGAAATATAATTGTGTATCTTGGCTTAATGTTTTGAGGTAGAAACAAGCATTGTGAGTATTAACATGAATATGTATATATTAAATTATATATATATACATATACATATACATATATATATATATATATATATATATATATATATAATTTGATATATATATATATATATATATATATATATATGGGAAGAGAAGGATGAAGGTAATCCGACGTGATGGTAAAATGAAAAAGGAAAACCAAAAATGTGAAGAAAGAAACTTATATTGGTCGTACGTACGTTAGCAGCGCCTTCTCTACGTACGTACGACCAATATAAGTTTCTTTCTTCACATTTTTGGTTTTCCTTTTTCATTTTACCATATATATATATATATATAACTATATATATATTTTAATATTCATATAAAGTTTGGTACATCTATGTGTTTTAATATACATAAAAAAGGTGAACAAAATATTCAGATAGCTACAACATTTATAAAGATTTTACTATACGTATTAGATATCAACTAATAAATGTTGCTCAAATTTCAGTTTTTTTGAAAATCACCCGGGATTTACATTGTATCATGTCTACAGTCATTAGACACCAAATAATCAAGCTTTTTTGAAGTTCAATTGATTCTTAAGACCGCTTAACTCTTTAATATATACTATTCTTCAAAATCAACGTCTTGTAATTGATTTTTATCAAAATTGCATTAACGATACTAGTCATTGCGTAGAATATATATTGATTTTAATGCGCGCAAATTGACAGAAAAGTAGTACAGAAATGTAGTATCTTAGGACTTAATTATACCCGTCCTATAACGAATATTTTTCTTTTTCTTGTCATTATTTATCGTGTCTTTGGATCGATGTGTTTTCCTATTGCTTTCTGATGAGAAACTTTGTTAAGATAAACACTACGCAATTATTTTTATTTTGCCGCGAAACGTGCGTAAGACGTAAAAATATTAAACTTATAAAATATAAACATTAAAAATTACAAATATAAAATATAAATATATTTTAATTGTTTGTCTGTTAGACAAAGAAAAATTACAGCTATTCGCCGATAAATAAAAGCAAATATATAGAGAAAAAACAGAAGAAATCTATGGTTGTGGTCGTTCGATTCTATATAAAAATAAAAAAGTGAAAGAACATATGAAAGTTATGGCTATGGATTGATTGTTCATTTGGCCATTTAAATACAAATAATATATATATATATATATATATATATATATATATATATATATATATATATATATATATATGTATATATACATATATACACATACAGTAGATAGTAGTATGACTCCAACGACAGAAAATCGTATTAGGATATGATGATTCATTATATGTTTTAAATTATTCATTATCTAATTGTTGTTGGCCTGTAAAGGGGTCGGAAGGAAAACACGATATTGATGTTTTGAGAAAACAAGTACATTGGGGGGAAATTATAATACAATAGAGAAACAAGACTGCTGGTACGCCAGTCTTGACTGTCAGTGTATATAAGGGTTGGTTCAACACTGACGGAGCAGTTGTTCTCACAATGTATGATGAATGTAAGTACCCTAAGTCCGTTATAATAAGGAACATAACAACCCCTTCCCAAGTCTTACCTGATTATGAGTCATAGTACCGTTTCCTTTTTCGATTGATGCTATTCTGATGCTGCTTGAGATAGCTGTATGTCGAAAGTGTTGTATCTGGTAACTATAGCTTCTGCATGGGACGTGCTGTCGGTGTCTTCCGAGAGTCTATCCCTAGTTTGGTTTAAAACTGAACGCTTCTATCTAATTCAGATTTTATATACTCCAGTTGTTATTATTTTATACTTCTAGTTGTAGGGTACATCGTTACATTTAGAAAGAAATGTCTTCTATGCTTCAACATTCAGCTTCATTTAATCTTTACTAGATTTAAGCTTTTAAAAAACATCTTTTAATTGTAACTTTAGCGATTTCAGCTCTGAGACAATGATTTTACTCTCTTAAAAGTCCAATTAGTTATCCCCAAAATATAATTAAATTATTTCAATTTGGTATTAACTATATGCAGCGTGAATTTTGTACTCTCATTGGCTTTAATTTCTGTCAATAAATTATTTTGTGTCAATTCATACGAGTTTTAATAGTTAAAACAAATTTCTTTTTTCGTTTTTCTGACTCGATTGTCAGGTTTGTTATTTTCTAGCTAGACTTATGTTGGTAACCCCCCGAAATTTGATAGCTGCAATATGTGTGTGGCAAACAAATTAGTGGCATTTTATGATGAACATGATTACTTTGTTTTTAGTTCTTTTTAAAGTAATGTCTGTAAATATTTCACCGTCGGATTTTATGTTTTCACCAGTCACCGTTCTGGCCATTTCGTTGTGTTTTTCCAATCTTCTCCATTAATACATTCTACACGTCTGAACACAAATATAATTGTGATTTTACGTTATTATTTAGGATTTTACCAGAATATATTTTCTAATAATTCTGTTGTCATGTTTTTACATTTTCGTAAATTTAACCCGAGTTTTTATTTCCTGCATTCGTTTTACACTGTAAACTCTTATGTCTGAACATTTTACAAGTTAGACATGTTTTATAATGTTATTGACAATCTGTTACCCAATAAAGGCTTTTACACAGGTAATAAGGGGTTCGGCGGTAATTTACCCTGGTTTTATAGGTATGGCTTGTTTGTTTAGAATTGTTTTTGAATGAGAGTTGAATTTCGATTTTTGACGTACTTATCTTTTGTGTGCAATGTATGACTCTTCTTTTGCCTTCGAATCCTACTTAACACTTATAAATCTCTGGCAGTCCTCAGATAATTTCTCTAGCGTATAATTCAGTTCATATTCGTATTCATTTAGAACTCTTTGTATTGTATCAGCGTCTTTTCCTGATACCAATACTTTTACGAAAAATAAGGATTTACAATTATCAACACAAAGTTCGGCTAATTTGAAATCGTCACAGTGTTTATTGACAATTGATGCGAACGTTGAATACTCTTCGTTGATTTTTTACTAGGTCTAAACACTACTAGCATTTGTGAAACAATACGTTTTGGAGCTAAAAAATACAGTTTAAAGATGAACACCTTCAGTAAAAGTAAATTAAGTCCACGAACTTAGTATGTTCCGTGGTCCCTTACTTTCGGAGCAGTAAGCTAACCTTTTTGAGTCTGCTCAATTTTTACAATATATTTTGTATATGTATTCATATTTTCTAAAGTACAAAGCAAACTTTTAATCCTCATTAGGAAAATAAGTGAAATTATCAATTGCACTCCTAACGATATTCTGCGAAAATCATTATTGTTTTCGTTAAATTGATACCTAACAAATATTGTTTTCGTCGGTTTCTCTTTTTATTTTCTTAGAATTTGTCATTTTGTTGTAGAAGTTTTTCGTCTGCTTTTTTTATTCTGGTAGAAGATTAAACAATCTTTCATCAGGTTTATGTAGCCTTTTTCGGACTCATTTTGTTATACTTGCTGGTGCATTTGAAACCTCACCAGCGTTGTTATATTAGCTTTAGAATATTTCATGTGAATACGGTGTCTTTTCAGAATACAGATTTTTCGAATTTTTTTACTATATTACGCTTGTTAAACGTAAACTATTTGTAAAATGAGTATAAAATCTTCTTTTTTCCTCGACCAAATTAAAAGAACCTTTTAGTACGCTTTTCACGTTCTAGTGAACCTTAAAAAGGGACAAAAATGGAGAAAAAAAACTCTTAATATACTCTGTTGCCAGATATGGAGTCTATTTTAAGTTTCTTTAGTTCTCCAGAATATTTTGCTATAACCACATCATCAGTCAGGTTCTCAAGGACAACCGTTGATTTTTTATTGTGTCCCGTGTAAGTTCGAATACCGCGTTAATAGTTGTTGGAAGGTCCTATTAAAAGTGTTTTGCAAGTTGTTGTTTGATCCCGTGTAAGTTTGAATACCACGTCGCCAGGTGTGCTAGCCCTATAAAGAGGACCAAATGAAAACACGCACTAATGGTTAAAAGAAAACACGATATTAACGAAAATATAATACAACAGAGAAGCAAGACTTACGATACATTAGTTGCTCCCAGTATTTATGATTAATGGATGATTCCAAAGTCCGTTATAGGTAAGGTACCATAATCATAATATTGTCCAGAGTTTAAACATGTGAGAATTACCTGTATTCTGCGTTCAGATTTTACGCTTTCATGCAACACGTGATTCTAGCATATTTTTTCCTCACGCAATTATTAATTTTAAGATAGAAGTTCAGTTCTTTTTATTAAAATATCAGGTTCTGTGTGTGATCTCCCTCTCTTTCCTTCTCTCTCTTTCTATATATCTCTCTCTTTCTCTCTCTCTCTCTTTCTCCGTGAATATACTAGTAGAATGACGCAAATTTTCTCAGGATTGAATGAGAATAACTAAAACCACCTCATTCCGTTTCTCCTTATAATATAGTCGAAAGAAGCTGAAATGTTCGAAAACTGTTTGAATTTGTGTCTTATACATATTGTTTAAAATTCATTAAACTCAGATACGAGTGTTTAAAGATTTTACGGTAGGCTTAGTGTCATGGGTCACTTAGCGGTGGAGCACGTGAATGTTCGGCATATAGTAGGCTACGTAGAGATTTGGGACTACGTTCATTTTCTTTTCAGGAGAATTTCATATATGAGATATAAATGCCATGAAAATAAAATATATTTTAAGTTTTATGATAGGTTCGGCCCTCATGTTCTCCTTATGTTTAATGGATCTTTTATGTAATCGGGACTATTTTCATTGTTTTCCCCAGGAAATTTTATACATAGGGTTTAGATTTCATAACAATAGGAGATATGTTTAATGTTAGGGCGTTATGACCTCATAATCTCTTAAAATGAACTTAGAGATTCGGGAAGTGTTCTTGTATCTTCCCATTAATGTAGCTTCCTGGATAAATTATTCATAATAATACACATTTAGATTAATAGTAATTCTCAAATATTTATTTCTATAGATAAAATATAAACAACACACACACTAATACATGCATACATTGAGTAAGCCGCACTGAAGAGATGTGATACAATGAAACGGTCTGTATGTGGATAACTATTTAAAACTCCCTTTCTTTGGTAGAGTTTATTTGTAAGGATATCGTCAACTGTCATTAGCTTTAAGGCATAGCTCAATGGGTAAAACTAATGCAAGCTCCCGGCACTTGACAATGTTTACATTATAATATCACTTACATTCAGTTAGTGTCGTATCATAGCGCAGGGGTAGAGGCGCCGACGGTTGGGTTTCAATCCCGGCTTGAAGCACAACTGGTGTAGCCGCATTGAAGAGCTGAGATACATCGAAACTGTCTGTATGTGGCTAACTATGTATATATATATATATATATATATATATTAAAACAATAAATTACGCAGAAAGGTAATGGAATTATACTGATATCGCTACCTTCGATCAACACAATTGATGTTGAATTCGGGAGTGTATGCGCTTCTTTGTGTCTTATGCTTATACTGATCTGCTGCACATTTGGGAATGTGTATGCACTTTTTAGCTGCTAAATAACAAGTTCTCAGGTGGGATAAATAACAGAGATAGCATAGAACATTTTAAGATAGAATTAAAGCAATACGGAACTTCAGATAGCAAAGGAATTAAAGGAAGATATTTCAGAAGTTTTAGAATTAGATCTGTATATTGATATCTTATTAATATTTTAAATGTCAACGTATATATTTGAGGTGTGAATAAAGAATATATAGATGCCTAAGGGGATTGGCAAGGAGAAAATACAGCGAGACGTGTCGACAGATTTAGATCAAGGCATTGTATTCGAACACGCGTTCTAGATTACATTTACTTTAAATTATATATAGCTGTACAATATCCTCAACCAGCATCATATTTTCTGTAAGAAATCAACCTTTTACATACACATATACGCTGGACGAACAACACACAGCCGTTAAATAGCATTTAGCAATATCACCGCAAATGAGCTTGCACAGCACAACAGGCTTATTACAATACATGCAAAAATGTCGCTTATAGGTGGTCACTATCGTTTTAACCACGATAATTATTTGCGGAAAATCTGGACATATCGATAAATTGGGCCCTCACGAACTTAATATCGGTTAAAGTTGGACCCAAGTGTTTTTCTAAAGAAAAGTGACACTTGCTTCGATGTTATAATGTTGTGCGACACATAATTTACACAACGCTAGCAATTTGTCAGAATTTGGGTAACGTATCCGACAAATAACTTAACAAAATATAAGATATCGTATCATCAAACATGAGAAATATAGACAACACCCAACATATAGGTACGCATGGAGTAAGCATACGCAGTAATTGCAGTAATTTGTACATCGAAGAAACACAATACATGACATACACTAGGTAAATGCCCGTAACAGTGCTATGAGACATAGTCAAGGCAAACACTTCCATGTTGCGCATAAGTTTGATTTCAATCATGAATTTGACTTTTAGAGGGTCTGGATTATAACAAATATACACAACCCTTATGCTTCCCTACATATGCGAATATCAAGATATCAGTCCTGGTCCATCTTCTTCGGCCTCATTTTTACCAACCACTTAATTGTTTAACTTTCCTATATTTGCATATATTCCTTTGATGATGACTTCCCATATTACACGTTATTTATCTAACAAACCTTCTAACAGTTTTCTCCAATGTGCAACCATGATATCTATCTCTCTTTTTACCTTATTTTTACCTGTAAAAATATCAAATTTGCATATTTCATTCGTTCGTGATTAAGTTAAGAAAAAACTATGCTATCTGTGTGGCTATAGAATGTTTTTGTCTGTTTATGCTTTTTTCATTTTATTTTGTCACGATTATATTTTTATATTCTATCTTACATGTGTGTGTCTTTATTTATCTAAAGTTAAGTGTGCGTGTATATTTATTTAAAACTACTCGGCGTAATGGTGAGTAAAGTATTATACATTTAATTCAGTCTAATGCACACTGGGTAAGTATGATGGAACATAATACGTAACAATGCAGTACCTCCGTCTATTCTGAAATTTAATAATACATATCAAAAATCAAATAATAAATATTCACTATATATATATAATATATATATATATATATATATATATATATATATATATATATATATATATATATATATATATCATTAAACTGTTAAAGGGAACATATTTAAGCCATTAATTCAAATTCTAATAGTTTCAATTTTAAAATGTGATCACTTGTCGCTAAACAAATTTAATTTCAATTGTTTTCTAGATCCCATAAGTTTAATCTTTAAATTTAAACATTTCTATATCCTTAATTAGAGTGCATATCTTTAGACGGGTATTCACATATATATATATATATATATATATAGAGAGAGAGAGAGAGAGAGAGAGAGAGAGGGAGAGAGATAGATAGATAGATAGATAGAATGATAAATGTATGACCATATATATATATAAATATATATATATATAGATATATAAATATATATTTACGGCTATATATATACATATATATATATAAATATATATGTGCACACACACACACATATATATATATATATATATATATATATATATATATATATATATATATATATATATGCGTTCGAGTCCATACAAGCGCCTAAAACCGTAACTTGCTGCACTGATGAAGTTGTAAGAAAGAAACGATGTTGCCTGTAGGGGAAAAAATCTATAATATTTAATTTCCAAATATTTATAGTAAATGCCCTTTATGATTTTGTCACCCTGCGATAAAGGAAAGTTCCTGTCGCGCGTCGAACACTATTGACATTATAACGCTTATTCCCGTATCCTGTGTAAGTCTATCTTATTTCATTTACTGGTTGCTCTAATTCTAAACTCAATCTAAAAACTGCGTTCGAGGCCATACACCCACCTCTAACAACCAATTCCTGAATTGATGAGTGTATAAGCCCAAAAAAACATCGTCTGTAGGCATAAACCACTTTAATATTTGATAAAATACACACACACATATATATATATATATATATATATATATATATATATATATATATACAAGGTGTTTCAAAAGTCTTGGGAACATAACGAGTTTTAATAACTCAAAAACTATTAGGAGTTGAAAAATGAAATTGGTACCGTTGGAAAGGTTAAAGTTTCAAGTTTTGTGCGGAATCTTCAAAGTTGCTCAATATGAGCACCATTCGTCACACGGCAGACATCTAGTCGATAGTCCATTTCCTGCCAAACGCGTTCCAGCATCTTGACGTCAATGGTTCCCACAACTGCCGTTACTCGAGCCTTTAGTTCGTCAATATCTCTTGGAAGGGGCGGCACATAGACTTGTTGCTTGACAAAGCCCCAAAGGAAAAAGTCACACGAGGTAAGATCTGGAGACCTAGGAGGCCAGGGCATGAGAACGTCATCACCTCGCCCAGATCTCCCAATCCATCTACCAGGCAGCCTTGTGCTAAGAAACTGCCTTACTGTAAGACTCCAGTGTGGTGATGCACCATCTTGTTGAAAAATGAAGTCATCAGATTCTGCTTGTTCCAACTGAGCAATTAACCAGTCTTCCAGCATGTTGAGATAGGATTCACCAGTGATAGTTGCCTCTTCAAAGAAGAACGGTCCATAGACACCTATCTTGGAAATTGCACAAAACACGTTCACTTTTGGTGAATCTCGCTCGTGCTCAAGAAGTTCATGAGGGTTCTCAGTACCCCATATGCGAGTGTTATGCTTGTTAACTTTGCCATTCAGATGGAAGGTCGCCTCATCGCTAAAAACAAGCCGGTCATCAAAGCCGTTATCTTCCAACTTCTCTTGCATTGCAATGCAAAAGTCACGGCGAAGTGGTTTATCAGTGTCCTTCAACTTTTGGACCAACTTGAGCTTGTAAGGTACCATTTGCAGTCGTTTCCTTAAGACACGCCAGACAGTTGCTGGAGCAAGCTGAAGTTCCCTGCTGGCTCTTCTCACTGATTTACGGGGGCTCCGCTGAAAGGCTGTCCGAACTTGCTCAACTGCATCTTCTGAAGTTGAAGGGCGACCTGTTCGCTTACTTGGGCACAAACACCCACGTTTCACAAATTTAGCATGCCATTTGACAATGGATTTCCTTTCAGGGGCTTCTTTTTTAAATTTCCTGCGAAATGCACGCTGAACACATGTCCACGATTCAGTCTTTGCAAATTGGAGGACGCAAAATGCCTTGTCTTGTTTAGAGAACGCCATTACTGCACCTGGAAAGATAACACGAAAATCATTAGTATGACCAAAAACTTGATTAAGCAAGCTTTAAAATGGCACCAGTTTCATTTTTCTACCTGAAATAGTTCATGAGATATACGCATTTGTAATGTTCCCAAGACTTTTGAAACACCCTGTATATACATACACATACTATATATATATATATATATATATATATATATATATATATATATATATATATGTATATATATATATATATATATATATATATATATATATATATATATATATATATATTAAAGAAAGAAAGATGAAGATAAAAAATTGTACAAAATTACATAAAGTTACATAAATTAATACAAATGTTATTACATTGAAAGTTCAGATGACAAGGGTTAAATGTAACTCTTTGCATCTGAACTTTCGATGTCATAAAATTTGTATTAATTTATGTAACTTTATGTAATTTTGTACAATTTTTTATCTTCATCTTTCTTTCTTTAAAATTGATATCTGTACTAAACGTATTGAGCTTGATTTTATCGAGATAGATCACTCCACGATATTTCGCTTATCGTTAATTCTATTATCATTGTATATATATATATATATATATATATATATATATATATATATATATATATATATATATATATATATATATATATGTATATTTAGAGAGAGAGAGCACACTTTATCGTGTCTGAAGACTTATAACACCCGACATTATCCCATATCTCAACAAAGTCCCCATCCGTACATGCATGGAGTATTGTTTTCACATCTGGGCTGGTGTACCGTCCACCAGTCTCTTCCTCATATAAGGTTCTAAAAATAGTATCTAATCTAATTGGTTTCTTACTATCAACCAAACTCCTGCCTTGTCTCATCACCCAATGTTGAATCCTTGTGCTTGTTATACAAGTACTTTAATGGTATGTGCACCGATGAATCTGGTGCTGTAGTGCTTCCTCGACGTAAATGCACTCGACTAATCCGACAATCAGATAAATCCCATGCACTCACTGTTGGGGTTCCATGATGCTTGAAATTCTTCTACTCCAATATCTTATTTCCCCGAGGTGCCGGACTTTGGAAACACCTCCCTTCTTTCTTATTTCCCTGACTGTACCGATATGCAGACATTAAAAAACTAATATGAACAAGTTTATCGCTGCGCAGCTCACAATTTATCATGCCCTCTTAACTTTCACCCTAATACTAAGTAGCCCCTTACGTCTACCTGACAATTTGCCTTGTTTGAGTGAACTAAGTCATTATATATATATATATATATATATATATATATATATATATATATATATATATATATATATATATATATAAATGCGATTTTATGAAGGCTTACCAAAGCATTCCTTTCAGGACACCATTGATCACCATTAAAGATTTTTTCTTACAAATATTATTTATTCAAATTAAATGTTTTTTCCTACACGTGTTTCACTACCAAGTAGGTACTTGCTTGGCAGATCATCAGGGAAATTAAATGTTTTGAATAAGAGTTTCAACTGCCGACAATACACACTGTGGCGTTGCAATAGTTGAGGTCACTTAAGAAGAGAAGAGGAAAAACTAAAAATAAAAGTTAAAATTAAAAAACAAGAAAGAACAATGATAAAAAAGAAAGGCCTAGAAAATGTCTTAGAAAAGTAGCTCGTGCATTATGTCTGCCACCAAGCTAATAAGCAAATAATCGGTCCCAAATACATAAAAAAAACAAAAAAAAAACGAAACAATGTGCGATAATACACTTTCACGTCGGGCGGCACAATGATAAAAAAAAACCCTCCCCCAAACAAAAAAACTAAAACATTCAAGATACCGCTGACAAGTTACCATTCCAATCCAATGATAGTATCGGAATTCTACATCTAATTCATCATAAGGAAAGGCAACATAAATGTTCGTCCGGAATGCCAGCGGTCAGACGACCATTATTGTCAGGGCTGACTTGTTCCCCTTCGAAATAAACAGACGACGAGTTTAACGAACGTCAATCTCTCAGAATCTCCTCTTTTATTTTAAGAAAAAATCTTAATTAGTAGATAGAAACTATTTATTCAAAATACTGTTTCTAAAAAATTCTATTATCAAAATTATTCTTCATAGAAATTAATTATCTTGTGTCTGGGACGTCATTTTACATTTTGGGAAATATATTTCATTTAATTAACTGCCGATTATAATCGTGTTGTTATTTAACGAAGCGAAAAAAAACTATCCCGCAGAAATTATTTTTAAAAAATCATTCATATATCAAAAATAAAATGTTACTATAAAAAAGTTTTCTACAAAAATCTAGTTATTGTTTTAAATAATTTAAAGTATTTCCTTAACGGCTGTGTCTGTTTACAACTCTCTGAGGAGAATATTATTCTATATTCAATAAATAAATATTACTACTAAATATCGTTATCAGAAATCTATTTTCTATTTAAAAAATAACCCATTTTTTACCACTTTACGGGAAAATATCATTCTAACTCGTTAAATGACGGGAGACTTTGTTATTACTAATATAAAATTCCTGTACAAAATACTTTTTCATAAAAATCCATTGTTTCTATTTTTAAAAATTATGGCCGTGTCGGCATGCATCTTTTTAATTATTTTTTTCCTTAATTATTTCTATATATATATATATACAATGGTTTAAAAATATGGCTACACACCCTTTCTAATTCAAATTGGCGACAGAACGTGATTTTCTGACCCAAAAGTCCATTACCATCAAACGATGAAGAGAAAAAATAAAGAACACTGCTTTGACAATGATACTTTTATTTGTCGATTGAATATTTTATTTATTTATTCCAACACAACCCATTGTTATGTTTTTTAATATATATATATATATATATATATATATATATATATATATATATATATACACATATGTTATTTTCCTTTCTCTATTTCTCTCTCTCTCCACATATACATATATGTATATATATATATATATATATATATATGAATATAAATCTATAAAAATATCATACGCAGATACATATCCTCAATTGTCAATCACAATAAAAGAATACTCACGATCAACTATACGAATTTTAAACCCCACAATCTTGTAGCAAAAAACAACTCCTCCCCAACCCCAAAAACACTACAAAGAACCAATTTTATTCATGAGTTCAAATGCTCATTGGATGTATGAAACTTTTATAATAATAATACAGCTAATAGCTACATTGGTTTTACACGCACTACCCTATCCCGCACCCTCGCCATGCATTTTGAAAACCCTAGCCTAATTTATCAACATTTACACAATGATAAACACCCTCGCTCTGATTTAAGACACAATTTTGAATAATACATTTTGAAACTAATTTTAAAAAAATAAGAAATACGGGAAGCTATCTACATAAAAACACAACAACCTAAAATTAATAACATCACATTTGAAATCAGTGATAACATAAATAAAGAGCATATGTTTCAACTTTTAAAATATATATTAGTTATATATTCTCTAAATTCATTGAATTTATCCACTGTCAGAATAATCGATATGGCAAATCCAACGTTTTTTTCTCAAAAACACTATGCGTAACATCAATGTAATATATATACATATATATATATATATATATATATATATATATATATATATATATATATATATATATATATATATATATATATAATAAAATGTATAATCTTTTATAGATTGAGTATATTATTTTGAGAAGGAGAAACATATTTTTCTAAATGCGAATTTTCAGTTGCACATTTGCACATATATGTGGACGTTTAAAAAATATCTATATTAATACCACTCAAGAGGTTAAATAAATCCAACTGTTTTTGTGGTAAAAGAATCGCAATATATTCCTTAACAAAAGATCACATATTTTGATGATATCATGAGAAAGCCTAGACACGAGCATACCATGTTGAACATGTTAACGAATCGGTTATTTTGTGTTGAAATTATGTGAAGAAGAATTATATCTATATATAAAACATGAAAATACTTAGGTAAAAAATAAGGAAAATGACAGAATCTCAAACGCTGCTATATAATCAACAACAAACGGCTCCCCTATGACTAGAATCACAATTTTCAAAGTTCACTTTACAAAATTACAGACGTTTTGATATCTGATTTCTTTCGAGCGTCTTATGACTTCAGTGGGCATATCATTTCTGCAATCGGTGCTAGCAAATATGTTTATAGAACCGTAGTTTTACACAAACGTATAAATAAAACAAAGAAATCATTGATCTAGATTATAGCACTTTGCTTAAATAAATACTCCGAAAGTGAGAGGTATTGCACTCATTAATACCGGAAAACAATTATATGCATATACCCATAGAATAAGTTGTTAATACCGACCGTTCAAATATTTAATGGATAACCAATCAATAACCGATACTTAAAATAGTGTGAAGTTATGGGTTATATCCTTTTAAATTACGATTCAAAGTAGTAATGTTTACAAACTATAAAGCATGTTTACGCTGACGGTTTATCATGCTTTATTTCACAGATCGCAAGATCTATTTAAAGGTATTGTTTTTACAGTGTTACCGATCGGAAATGAAGTACACATGTGTTGTGCTGTCTAGTGTAGAACTTACCCATATTATTGTTTGTGATGAAATACTGATGATGGCAGTAATAAATAGACAAGATAGGAAAGGAACCGTTAATTTTGTACATGTATTTGTTCTTAAATCGTGAGGAAATGTTATATACAAAACAAATTGTTATACCAATTTGTTGTTGAAACAACAATTAAACATGTCCATATGTGACACCGAGGAATGTTCGGCATCGATTATTTCATACATAGTTATATGTAGTGTCTGAATTGCGACTGATCCATTCAGAAAATTCGTTAAGTCGTGTATAACGTATTTCTTTGCTTATACTGATTTGTGTCTTGTCGTTGCCAAGCCTGATAAGCGTGTGATAAAATTTAAAAAAAAACATTCCTTTTCAACAACACTGCACTAAACACTGACAACTCTCAAATGCAATGTTCTCTGTCAGCTGTCAAACATTCAACTGTTGCGTTTTCTTTTTAGTCCTTCCATTTACCTCAGCTGATCCTCACATATTCTAATACGTTGCAACTATAAAATCCTACATCTGCTAAAAAAGTCATTTCCGACTTTGGCGATTTGACAATCACGACATGCGTAGCATCGCACTATTTTCTCAGCTGGTAGGTGTTACTCTTTATTGTCACAGAAAAAAAATCATATAGACTTTAATAGATTGTATTACCTTATTGCATTTTACAGTTTCACTGAATGGGCAAGGTTAGTAAGGTGTAAAAACGACAACAGTATTTATTATTAAAGTTCTGCGTTAATATTTTGCGATATTAAGTGTCACAGACTCATTATATCTTAATATAGAACAACATTTACGTAAACCTGTTTAAATGGCATGCGACTTTTTAGCAGATGAAAGTATCCCAGTGCCTCTTTTGCAAAAAATAGTTTCACACAAATATCTGTGGATACGCTGAAGAAATCTCTAAAGAAATATAACAGTACAGACACGACGGAAACATACGTTCAATCATTTCTACAAGTATATCATAGCACACCTAATCATAACAGATGGAAGGATATGTCTGCTGCAGGATTGATATTTGCGAGGAAAGTATAAGCGTATCAGATATACTGTTGCATACTTTAAAATGGACACATTTAAAGAACATATACAGTTTAATATTTAAACGTATGTGATAAAAATATTATTTATATGCTATCAAAAAAACAGAACACTGACAAAATTTAATTTAAAGAAATGTCGAGAGAATTATATATAATTAAATGTACTATGTCGGTAGATGTGTGAAAAAGATACACTTACAGTGAATATGAACTACGGGAAGAACCAATGCTGTTATTGTATGTTTTTATTGCAGACTGAAAACAAAAATACTTGTTACTTAAAAAATGGAAGGAGAAGAATAGTATAACCATAATAGAAATCCTGGAATATATATAAACTGCAAAGGTTTTTTGTGAGGGGAATATTACGATTCGACATTTGAACCTATCGGACGACCACAGGGATAGAATTACTGGCTACAGCAAGTAGTTGGAGATGTCCTTAAAACATATAGTCGGGTATGGTTATAACTAGAAAGTATACAGTTGCATATTTGTTGGTTTCTCTCTGTATTCTTGTACATAAAGTAATAATTATTATTGTTAAATAATCCGGGTTTTCAAACCTACTCATGGCATGGGAGGTGCATATAAACATTTGCGTGTTACTCTATGTATGAGTGTGCCAGGCTGACTGGTAACGAAAGAAAAACAACCAGGTGTAAAACACAAGCGTTACAGTTGAGACTGATTGTCGCAAATACTCATTCTAATTCATGCATATCATATAATAAAACTACTTCCGTGTTTTTTTCGGTTTTTAAATAACAATTACCTTAATCTAACTATGTTAACATCGATGACAGTTAATCTATTAAGTTTACCGTTTTTATCGTAATATGATGTGCTTAAATCGTAAAAATGAATATGTCTTAAGTTTGTAGAACTTTCCCGAGTAAAGTTAATATTATTCTGCGACTGAGAAAAATTAAGCTGACTTGGTTCGCTCACGGTTAGTCAAAAACTCTACATTCGTCGAATGATCTTTTTGACGTATTGATGGAATGAATTCATGAAGGATCCATGTGTTTGATTAAGGTTTTCGATTCTCTCCGGAATCATCTTCAGGTCTTTAATTGCAAAAATGAATACAAAGCGAGTGAATGAATTGAATTTCTTAAAAAATACGCCGGCAAACCGTTCGCGTAAAATACGGACGTCTACATTTTAAAATGTAACAATTGAAACAGTTCTTCGTTTATTTATTAATTTTATTTATTATTCTTATTATTATTTTTAATTTAAAATAGTGGCTGATTTAATTTTGTCTCGTCTAATAATTATAGAGAATGAAAATGGGGGAGATAGGCAGTAAGTAATTTTAATAAGATGTCCCTATTTTTTTAATTGAATTAGGCGACACCGGTTGATATCACTAAACTAGGCTAAGCATTTTAAAATAGTTTTACTTGATACTTATTAAATGGTTCTTTAAATTAAATATCAGCTGCATTTTTGCATTATTAGTATTTATTATATTTGACACATCTCTGTTATTAAACTAGTCAGTCTTTTATCCTACAGAACCTTCCCACAAACGCATTGGTTTTTTATCATATAACACCTATGTTAGAAAAATGATTGTCAAAGAATCAAAAAACGCTATTAACTTAGATTAAAATGATAACATTATAAACGGAAACAGAAATGTATCTTTGTTCTCTTCACACGATACCGTCTTTTTAGCCTTTTTAGATATGAACAACAATCAGGTTAACACTTCTTGAAACTCTTAATTATCGATTTCCCACATCTCAGCACGTTCTCATCACCCACGTGTGTTTCTAGTTGGCTATATAAACGTTAGCCTTATTTATACGGCCAATGAAAGGTTATTGTATGCCCAGTACCTAATCACCTCACACGTCCAACGTTATCTCAAACATACACATACACACACACACATATATATATATATATATATATATATATATATATATATATATATATATATATATATATATATATATATATAGTCTAAAGAAGCTTTGAGCTATTTTAAACAAAAAGACAAAAAAGAGGAAAATGCAGTTTAGAGAAACTAACTAACTCCAAAATAGTGCAGACTTAACATTCGTTGGAAAATTCATAAATAAATAAAATATATAATAGTAAGTAAATAAAATAAAAAGGGGGATTAAGTATCTAATCGTGAAACAAAAACAGGAGACCTTAACGTAAGTATCTAATATTAACACGGGGATCATCAGCTGTTTACCCTGTAACTGTTTCGGAGATTTAAAAACAGGACAGTTATATGCATGGCTCTCCAATTGTACAGATCAAACTACCATTTCCCCAATCAAGTGTCGAAATAATTCAGCTGAAAATTCAGCTTAAAATATATATATATATATATATATATATATATATATATATATATATATATATATATATATATATATATTACCTTGCTCTCTAGCCACGTGCTTTTTAGGTTTGTGATTAACTGAGCTGCATGTGTTTAGATATAGGCACTTTCCCACGTTATAACATACACTTTCGATATAATTTGCATTAATAACAAAACAACAGAGGTGTTCATATGTTTAAAGGTACTTCATGACATCTGTATAGAGATGTATTTTTATTCTGTAGTGTTTTCATTGTGTAATCTTTCTTTAACTGTAAACATGTCTAGGAAATAATTAAAAAAACAGGTCGTATCTGAAGCATTTATGCAAATAGATAGGCATCATTCTTGTATGAATCAAATAGATACTAATATATATATATATATATATATATATATATATATATATATATATATATATATATATTAATATATCAAATTCCCGAAACAGTTTTTCATGGTAATTAACTGATGATCCCTTAAATAAAGGTAGAAGCAAACTAATATAATAACTGTAAAAATTAAATTCACTTACATGAGTGATTTTCCACTGAACGACTTGGGACTGAAGGTTTTTTTTAATTAATTTATTTATTTTTTATAGTTTTAATGGTTGAGAAACTTCCGAGACTATATATATTTGGGGTTGTTTTTATTAGCTGTAAATAACATTATTGTGAAAATAGTATCTAGTCGCATTCTGACTACATATGCTCCGAGAATCCGAATATGATTACTATCCCTACAGGCGTATTACAGATATGATCTTCACAGTTCGGCAGTTGTAGCAGAAATGAAGACGACACTTGCGTAAATATTTAATCGTTCTCAAATAGATGTTTTGAACTTTGGCGGGTATTTCCGAGTCAGAAATCCCGAAACATGCACTGATCTTGTACATTACCTGTGCAATTGTATTGTTACATTGCTGGTTATTGGCTTTCCAATAACTCTTCGGTCGTCGTAGAAATTCGCTGTTGATTCGTACGAACGGCATTGCTACTAAATGGGACGAGATGCCGTTTCTCTGTTTCGCCTCACGGTTATCATATCTATTTGCACTACTTGTGCGCGCTTCTTCTTTTGTTGTCGCTGTCTGCAACCCGACCGCCGTCGCCATGATCCCCGTTGCCGCCTTCGCCAGCCTGCTCGTGTCGTCCCACGTACTTGTTACATTATTCTGCTATCTTCTGCCGGTCGCTCGAAGCGTGTTAACATTTTCGGGCTGCTATCTTCGCTCTGAAATCAATTTCTTAACAGTACAACAAAGTCTTTTTCTGTTTTAAAGAGCCGCTTTTATTTGACTATTTTAACTAGCCGACTTGAACAAGTTCGTTGCGATCGAGAGATAGGTTACGCTAACTAAATTCACTAGTTAATATTCTTACGTTAGTTAGTAATCTCTTAATTACTTGCAGAGGAAGGAATATGAAAGATTCTACTAGCTTCACTAAGACTATTATATTTTTCCGTCATTCGGAATCTTTCTCGTAACCGCTACATATTTGTGTTGTTCACTCTTCGCTCCCAAGTCAGTAACTGATTCAACCTCGATTTTATTCTCCGACGGTGGGGACTCTGACGTCATAAAACCTCGTGATCGCACAGTTGCAATCTGAACCCCTGATCTTCTCTTGACTTAAGCTCAATCAACGTCCCCGCGTTCGTGGGAAACACATCGAACTGAACCTGCACGGGATGACTCCGCTACAAATCGCGTCAGTTAAACTCGTCTCGAATAGATGCGTCCAACTCCCACAGCGCATTATCTAAGAATATGAAACCATTACAATATGTTTATGTAGAACTGTTTGACCCTACCCTGTTTGTACCGGGATGAATTAGGTGTTATTTATATACCTTCCTTTTTTATCGGAATATTTTAATATTTTACAGGCAATTTCTAAAAGCGATTCTAGAAATGATTTTCTATAATGTAGAGATGACAACATTAAACAATATTCGATAATTTCCCTTGTTGCAGTAAATAGGAAACCTATTCTATAAGAGCTGTACAGCCATACGCTGATGGTATTTAGTTAGCTACACTAGGCGATACCTTAAACTCATAATTGACTGATCAGCATATTTTTTGAATTAGGTTTAGGTAAACACGATAATTATCATATACTACTCTACATTAGAATAAAAACACCTACGCCCTCCATTAATATTCATGTATAATACATTTTCCTTACATTTTACTTCAGTCGAAGATCTCAGAAATTAAGGGGCCCCTCCCTGGGTCTAACGCTTAATTTCTATATAGATATTCGAATATTGCACTTAAGTGTGTCTTTACCTGTCAAACGTTGAGTTAGTAAAGAAGAGAAGAACATTAATTTTCTTCTTTCCAATTGACCAGTTCATTATGTTATAGTATATACCAAATTCCAGTATCAGAATGCATCTAGTTAGTCTGGTGAAGTATCCAGTTATATCCTGTTACTTAAGGTAACGTTACTAGGAAACTAGGAACTATTCCACGTATGAGCCAGTGTATTGCCGTGTCGAAGCGATCTTATTTGAGCTTCGAATAATATGTTATTTTGGCTATTTGGTCAGGGTTTAATTGTAGAAGGCAGTATTTTCATGTCAGTTGTCCTTACAAATCATTAAACATAGAGAGCCAAGATACTCGAGAATGGTGTCTATTAGGTAATCTAAAATCTCCAATATATTTTGTAGATTATTTGTGTACCTTTATAAAACATTTTCGATGAAGAACTCAGCTTTATAATATAAAAAGCTGATATGCTTTCCGTAATCCGAAATGATCACGATCGTTACATCCGGGTATTAAATATTACACAAGATAAATATTTCGCTTAGCATATGTTCACTCAAAACTATGTAATTCGTGTAAAACTTGTACGACATATCCAATGTAAATCAAGCACTTCAGACATGTCCAAAAACAATGCTGGTATACAGGCCATAAATACCCCAACTCATGTGCAAATACTATATTTCATGATAATTACACACTATTTACAGTAGAAATGTATCATCGTGCGTCCTGATTGCAATCGGATCCCAACACAAACATTATGGGGTGAGCTTGTACAAAGCACAGGCTTAGACTACAATATTCAAAATGACATTAACATATACTCAGGATATCCTAACATAGCTCAACATCAGCATAAACACGATCTTCCAACAGATAATTAGAAGTTAGGTCATCTATTTGTTTAATGGTATTAGTATTTTTGAAATAAAGCGAATATCTTATGAATGATGAAGCGATCGATAAATATCAGTTTAGAAAGAGACCAATGTCGTTTTTCTCCAACCCATTTATTTCATCTGAAGCATTCACATTAGGACATTGTAAATCTTTACAATAATTCCCCACATTTTCTAGGACTTCTGTCCAACGATCAACTAGCTTCTTGATGCTGTCTTCAACAATTGTTTCTGATTTTTTAGAGAAACACAAATTTAGGTCATTTTTGAGTTGGTCGTGATTTTCATACATTTCATTGTTTAAGTGATGCTACAACGATCGGCCAAGATGGTAGTCGGATGTAGTAATGTTGGGTGAATAAGATGGATGAGGCAAAACTTTCCAATTGAAACTAATGACCTTTTCCTGTGTCAGTTTTGCTGTGTGATGTTTCGCGTGAAAATGCTGAAGCACTACATCCTTCGTAGTGAGTAATGCTGGTCGTTTTTTACATAGCAATTCTTAGATCATCTGCGAACAACATTTACGGCTGTGATTGTTTGATTAGGCTCTAGTAACTCATAATGGACCAGTTCTCTCATGTCCTACCATAAAGAGAGCATAACCTTCTTTGGGTGTAGTCCTTGTTTTGGAACAGGGTGTGCACTTTGGCTTCGGTCTAACCATTGTCTTTTGCATTGGGTATTTTTGTAAAGAACCCATAATTCATCTTCAGTCACAATTCAATGGTTCTCGATGATTCCTGGAGAGCTAATATGTGCAAACAGTCAATCTCTGATTTCGTTGAGCGTCGGTCAAATCGTGGGGAACCCAGAGTACAAGTTTTTAAATTTTTCCTAACTCGTGAAGGCATGAAATAATTGTGGGATGGGTTTTATTAAATTATTGAGCTTATTCTCTGCTATTTAACTTTGGATTGGCCTCCACAGCGTCTATAATGGCGTCTTTATCAATTTATTTTGGCCTTCCCGAACGTCGCCGATCTGACAAGTTAAAGTCTCCAGAAGAAAATTTTGCAAACCACCGTTGACATTTTCAATCATTCAGAACATTTATCCCATAGACAGTTCCAATATTCCGTGTAGCTTCTGTAGCTAAGTTTCCTTTTTAGAATTCATAAAGCATGCAATGTCTCAGATGTTCTCACTAATATCCATTTTTTGACGATTGAGACTGTTAAACTTAATATTTTCCAACGAATTACTATATCTGAGAGGCAAGGCAAGATATTAAAACAACAATTCACAAAAAATCTGGAACTATGTACAACTGAAGATGCTGCAAAGTGATGAAGTAAAGAAAATACGACATTATTTTCTTTCCAACCTGATATGTTGGTATGGTTCATCGTTTTCATCAAACGCGACCAGCCACTATCAGTTGTAAACTCTGATATCGCATATTGTTTCCCATAATTGATTTAGTCAGCCTCGACGACATGCGAAATATAATATGTGTTTTAGCCAATCGCAGCGTTAGTATCTTATATTTATTATACCATTTCACTTCGGCCCAGGACTGTAACCTGCTAAACTATGTCTCTGAAAGCATAGATACAACACTCTCAATTGACTTTATGGTCAAAATACATGCATTTAAGGATTTGACTGTACATCACCGTAACTGGCCTGGATTCTCCAGCTATGCAGACGCAGCTGGTAACTTCACGTATACTTTCCATATAGCGTACTTAGTTTACATAACAGTGAATTCCCCTACCCGCCTCTTTGATCGGGTAAACCAGAAAACCTCACTTATTGACCTGTTCCTGACTTCATTGCCCGACCCCTGTGTAACAAATACCCATAGCCCACACGGATTTTGACGAGCCGATGCTAAAAACGACGGAATACTACAAGCGGTCGTATAAGGAATCCATGAGAAACCACATCAGATACGCCCCATGGAGTGACACTTTTTTTCTGAATACTGATCAGTGCGCAAATAAGCTAACTGAATGAGTCAATGCTGTCATTGAAACACATGCACCCATGCGAAAATTCTATAGCAAGCCCTACTCTCCACAATGGTTTACCTCAACCTGCGCAGCTGCTATTGCTCAGAAGTAGAAAGCACTCCGACAATGTTACCGCTATAAGTTAATTACAAATAGACAAAAACATATAATGCCAAGACATCATTGTAAGACAGCAATAGATGAAGCAAAGAGAATGTATACAGAGATGCCCAGAAAACGTATTCAGTAACATACACTAAGTACTCGTGATTTCTGAAACATCTTTCATAGTGTGATACACAATAGGCAATCAACAATTCCCCGCTATCAAACCACAATGATGTCGTTTGCACGTAAACTGAATAGGTTGAACTACTGGCTCAGAGTTTCGCCTTAAATTTCACTTTCGACACCTCAAACAACTCTATCCCAAATTTCCCATTGCGGACTGAAGCAACACTTAATTACCTGACGAAATAAAAGTGTTCTCATGAAAATTAATACATATGGTATTACTGGACGAATATTTAATATAATCAGATCGTTCCTATCCAAAGGAAAGATCCGGGTTGTCCTCGATTGCCGTTCATCCAGGAAAAATGGCATTAATTCAGGTGTATCTCAGGGATCAATCCTCGGCCCTTTACTGCTTCTGATTTTCATAAAGGACTTCCATGATGACACTGTGTCTGAGATGGGTATATTTGCTGACCATATCACGCTCTACTTTCGTCATGTGGGTAAAACGGGCGCGCACATATTCGACGCAAGGGCTACATCTTTAGAATGTGACCTCTATTCTTTAGTGAGATGGGTGATAAATAGATGATAACAGTGAATGCTGATTAGACAAAGCTCCTTTTCGTTCAAAAAACACAATAAACTTTTTCAACCACCGATTACTCTGGCAAATAACACGTTACCTTAATTCTAACGTTCAAACTCATCATCCTAACATTTACAAGTAACATTAATTGAATCAAATACATAAAATACATTGCCAATGCGGCGGCGAAAAAGGGGGTTCACTCTATTGATCTAGAAAACTTCACTGTAAAGTCACCATCTGGCCATGCATAGAGTAGTGTTGTCATATCTGGGCTGGTGCACCATCCACCAGTCTCTCGCTCTTAGAAAATAGTCGAAAATAAGTACCTATCTAATAAGTCCTTCACTATCAACCACACTCCATCCCCTGTTCTATCGACGCAATGTTGTATCCTTGTGCTTGTTTTACATGTACTTCAATAGAATGTGCTCCGATTAACTTGCTGCTTTGGTGCCTCGTTGACGTAAATACACTCGACCAACTCAAGACTCAACTAAATCCCATCCATGTTCTGTGGAAGCCCCCAAATGCCGAAGAGTATTCTTGTCTAATAGCTTATTTCCTCAATCTGCTGGCATTTGGGAATCCCTCCCTGCTTTCTCTTTTTCCGACAGTACCGACATGCAAAAATGTTAAACTAATGCAAACATGCTACACTTCCTATTTAAGATGATCCCAACAACATTCACCCTAATTGTCAGTAACCCCTTACGTCTACAATGGCAACATGCCTTATTTGAGATGAACAAAGTTTGACAAAAATGAACATTGATTAAATGTGCAAGTACGCAGTTGGGTTTACACGGCAACTAGTTCAACTAAAATGATGTATGGGAATTTAGAAATATTTCAATTTCAAGGACTTATTTCTGAATAGATTGGCGACCATATTCATTTTATAACTTTTTTGTAATATTGCAGGAAATATCACAGCAGAGTGCTGGATTATTATAAAATGTGTCTAACTGTTATTTTCCCTATCACTACACATATCTATATTAGAGTATTTTACAATGTGGAGTGTCACATGTCACAGCGTATACTACTAGGGGCTTTTAAAATGTACGATTCAGGTATGTTCGTATTCAACAATTCCACGCAGGGCTAAAGCAATTGGGTTATCAGAAGTGTGAGTCAGCTGTAGTTGTTTATTCAGTCGAAGAGAAAAAAACCATTATCGAATGGAGTTGTTAAACTATGATGCGTTCACTGAAGAATGAGAACGTGTTAAACAACACAGAGAAGTGATAATATAATCAGTCTTATCTTGGTGACGCGCACGTCGCAATTAACATCGTTTCTATTGTGTTTTCGGACACCGCCTTAAAGATTCAATAAAGCTTCAAACCGAATACATCTGCGTCTTTCGTTTTCGTATTCTACCAAACGCGATTCCAATCATGCGCTGCACAAAACAATTTTACCATTTATACGTTCTCATTTAGTTTCCCTGTTTTTTTATTTGGTGTTCACAGAATTCTATCATTAAAGTTTCTTCACTCTTATTCTTTAGACTCAGGCGGTTTTAGTTGATTACTATTTTTGCTAGATTCTGTATTGCGTTTTCAATAGTTTTACCTCATACACTGTCGTGCGTTTACCAATCTATGCTCTAAGCTTCGTTCTGCTGTTCTGATTCAGGAATGTGTTGCAGTAGACATATGTAAAGTTCATTGAAAATGTACATAGATTCCATTTCGAATATTTTCCCCTGTCGCTTAATGTTGCCAATTACTATTATTGCTTACAATAGTTTTGTCATGAAAGAATCAACAGTCAACATCAATTTAAATCATACTCTGTGTTTCAGTGTCGACGGTTTGTTCAACTTAAACGAATTCTATATAATTAATCAACTCAACACATACAAAATAAATGATGATTTATTCGGCGAGGTTAGTCGTTAAATTACAAGAAAAACAACGAGGTACAAACAAACAGAAATATATATATATATATATATATATATATATATATATATATATACATGTGTCGTTGAAGACCACGGAGTTTTCTTTCTTTGCTATTTTTCTGGTTAATTTCTCGACGCGGCGAGCGATTCGTCAGTTTTCCGGTGTCAAATGGTGGATTATGGCGCCTAACGTTGTATTTTGGGCCATTTCCTTAGCGCTTTCGGTCTAATTAATTAATGAATTAAACAAAGAATAACGGATCACTTCTACAACTTTGAGTCCGGCGTTCCTCCTCTACCTCACCCTCAAAGCTAACTGCTGATTCTTTTTCTTTCTTTTTCTTTTTTAACATTTCTTTGTTTATTTCTTTCTACCGTTCTACTGTTTATTACACCTGACAATATTTTTTCCAAATTGCGTTCTTTGTAAAAAATTACATTTTTTCTGTTTTTAATTAAAGTTTTGCTGCCAACTGATGTTAATTGTCATAACAATTGAAATACTTTGGTAGAACTATTCAATATATGATTTTGAGTTCATATTTTTGCCAGTTGTTGATTTGCTTATCCTTTATTCCATTTTTATTTTACATTTTGTCTGAAACATTGTTTCTTTTATTTCTCATATATATATATATATCTGTTACCATTAATCTATAATTTACTTTTGTATGTGTCTCATAATATGTGTTTAGACTTGAAAATGAGTCGACCACCATATACCCTTAATCCTATACAAGATTGATTATGGAAACTTCTAAAGGTTGTTTCGATTGACTTATTTTGGCAGTTAATGTTTTTCAACCCTTGGCAGTATGGATTTTCTTACTGTCACTTACTTGTGGTGTATTTCCCTTACAGTTACGTATTTTGTTATCCTGTTGGCTAATAATTTGTTCGGCATTCTGAAATCGATTACTTACCATATCAAATACTTTTCGCAATTTCTAAAGCAAGTAACGTAACAATGTTTATGCGCAACAATGTATCCTTTGATAGTATATCTGATTTGTTTTAGGAAAATCTATTTTCGTTTTATTTCCCACCCCTAAAAGTAATTCCAATTGTTTCGTTTTTTTGCAATTGTTTATTCTTCATGGAAAATATGACCTCGTTTGATTTCTTTTGTAATAATTGCGAGCATGGTATCATAGAGATATTAACTGAGAACAATTTTTTCATCCTCAGCTTTCCATCCATTTTCATAGTTATCGTAATTCATTTGATGTTTTCTATAGAAAGTAAGTGTATTAGTTAACCGGGGGAAATATTAATGGCGATATAAGTAAATATGTATCAGTGTGTTCATATATATATATATATATATATCATGACAGTACAAGAACCCGTGTATGCAAATAATTTACGAAATATGTATTCTAAAATACTGCAATAGTAAATTAAATCATTTTCTGAACAAAATCAGAAATGTTAATCCGGTCGAAGCTCTTGCATAACTTTTGTTCGTTTGTTCATAAATTATTAAGCCTAAAGAGATTATCTTTTTAAAGCATATTACTTATTCAATAACTAATAATTGTAACACCTAACTTCATTGACAATCAGAGGTAATAGTAAACACGATTATACGTAAACGCACCCCAAATACTAACCCAAATTGAATTTTAAAATATTACTGGAAAATTATTCCACTGAAAACTGTAAATTACTTTATTTTGAAGACAGAAACAAGTAGCACAGACACAAAGTAAAATGCATATTAGGTTTCAGAATTGTTTAAATGACGAGTGATAACTTGTATTATTTTGATTATTGTTGGTAAATTCAAGTGGTGTAACGGATAGAAGTTCTAAGGAATAAGCAGTTCTAAGTGACAGTTATCTGAGGGTTGATGGTCATATCCTCAGTACAGGGGGTACTAAGAATAACATTACAAATTACTTAAGAAATCTAACGAGTCATGGCTGATGGAGCGAGATAAAGATAACCCTGTTGATTAAATAAAGTGTTCCGTTTTAAAGTTCGTACAAATTCTCGAGTCCGATAGTAAAATTGTTTGTTAGACACGACGCGTCTAAAGAAGGTCCGAGGCTATAACGACCGAAACGTTGTGAGAATAACATGGAAGATAAGAACTGTAGTCTGAATTAACCATAATGATACAAAATGCATGAGCTCCTCTTAGACGCTCATTGGTGAAAACAGTGGTATAATTCGGAGTGTTTCGTTGAGTTCTGTCAGTGGTACATGTTTATGTGCGTCGGCTTTGCCGCTCAGGAATTAGTTTTTCTATTTTACCCGTTTTCATCATTGCTGTATATTGACTGGTGTCAACCTTTTTTCTCATACCAAATCCGCCAAGTATTTTTCCAATAATTTTCAGACATTTACCTATTGCTCGTGAGATTATCGTTATTATTGCAGTTTTTTCTATTCGATAATTTTTCAGCTACCTGTCAATGTACGTATATTACCATTTTACTGATATCTTTATTTTCACAATATGATTTTTTGACATTGCAAAATGAAATCTACTATTTGCCAAGTTTATCACGCCAGTACTTCTTTATTTCCGTGTTTCAGACAATTTAATGTATTAGCTTCTCCAATGGTGACGGCCCTGCGCACTAGTCTCTCGTTACTCGGTTACACAGTTCAGAGTTGACTACTTTTTCATGTTGTAAAAAAACAGTTGGCTTGTTTGCTGCCTTCATGTTTGATGTGGTTATTGTTTCGTTTCTTTCTCCAACATGTCCACATCTACTGTTCTCCTCGGGATTGTCTATCTTCTCTTTACTGCATCATTATTATCATTATTATTATTATTATTACTAAAATTATTATTATCATTATTAGTATTATTATTATCATTTAAATATATAATGACGTATTTATTACTGGAATATTACTGACGCGATATTATTAATGATAACACTAGTGGTGATTACTGCAGGTTGGTATCACAGATCCTCCTAGATCATTAGTGCATTCAGTTTCCATCCAAATTACTTTGCGTTCTCGTCACAACCGTATGTCATTGAATGATCGCTTATAAACGCCATTGACTGTTTCTTGAGTGACAATACACATGTCCTGGATTCTAATACTATACGTTTCCTGGAGTCAAGGTTTTGATACTGATTTCCCTTCTCTGCCTATAAACGCTATCAGGACCCTCATTTAAATATAATAATAATAATGATAATAATAATAATAATAATGATAATAATAATAATAATAATTATTATTATTAGTAGTAGTATAATTATTATTATTATTATTATTATTATTATTATAAAATAGTAGTAGTCGTATTAAAAAGTATTATTTGAAGGGCAAGGAGTTTTTACATTGGTTAGCTCAAAGTTAGTATTTATTCAGTAATGTGTAGATATACATGTACACCATCTGTTTGAAAACTCTTTTGTAAATAACCTCATTATTATAATTAATACGATTTTGAGTTTTGATGGTTCGAGCAAACAATCGGACATTATTTCTTGAGTTTATTTTTTTATGATAGCAACCTGTTATCAAAATCCATTCATTTTTTACCAGACTACATTTGGACACGACATATGAATGCACTTCTTGTCTAATACTTATAAAAACTAATTATGTATATGAATAGAGTTGGAAAAGCTATACGAGACGTACATAAAAAAAGTATGCGATTATCATTATTAATAAATACATTTTTACTTACGGTGCACTTTCTAGTATGTGTGTGTATTTAGGGCCGAACATGCACACAGACAGATGGGTGTTCTCCTTTTTAATATATATATATATATATATATATATATATATATAGAGAGAGAGAGAGAGAGAGAGAGAGAGAGAGAGGGGGGGAATAGAGAGAGAGATGTAGGTATATAGGCAGCGATGAATAGAGAGCGAAACTTAAAGAAACAAACATACACCAGGCAAAAGGACGGACGGTGAGGCATTACGTTCAAAATATACCTTAATTCTTTACTTACATGTTATTATATAAAATCATGAAAAAATTATCTTTTAAAATTAAAATTTTACAAATGAAGTTATTATACGTTTCTTAATTAAACATACAATTAGAAATAACTTCACATTTTTAGTTCATAAAATGTAAAAGTAATAATAAGCACATAGTAAATTAAAAACTTAAATTTCTGTTCAGCCCTACTACATAATTTAGTACTGTCCATAGTGACACAATCACAATTGACTATACTTTCGTAATACATTTAGAGATCAAGTTTTAAAATGAATTCATTTGGAAATACTAAATATAAAAAATATATAGAAATAATACATAAAATACTACATAGAAAAAGAATAACAAATATATTTACTTATGCAATTTATTAAAAGATATTTTAGAATATTATATTATAAAAAATGGCATCAGTCTTTTCTGGATAACAATACTACATGATCCAGTACTGCCAACAGAAAAAAAGTCACAAATGATAATATTCTATTAATTAATTGTAAGTTTTACTTTAATTAGTGAAGTTAATAAAAATAAGTGTACAAACAAATAAATATTGAGGGTTGCTTAGAATTTGCACCCCGATGTTTACCACTCTTAAATCCCCCCACATTATCTCATCATTATTTCATTCTACTTTTTGTGGTCTTTTTTAAGGTAAGTTATAATTATCAAAAATAATAATATTTCTTCTATTTAAACATCATACTTATGAATAATAAAATACAATTTTAGTAATATTTAATAATAGTTATATTTAATAATTTTAGGTTTTTCTTTTTTAAAATACTAATTGCATATTCCAATTCAAATTAAAGGATTTACAAAAATGTTGAAAGTTTTCAGAATTTTTACTTGCAAATTAAATTAAATTGTGAGAATAATATGTTGAATATTTTTAATTCAAAAATTAATAAATTCAGTAAAAACATTTTCAGAATAAGTTTCAAATAAAAGAATACATTTTAATTTCAGAGTTTCAAATAAGTTCAAATAATTAATAATGATTTCAGAATGAATTAAAATATCATAACTCAATTCATTTTCAACTCATTTTCTTTATATCTATCTAATTGTTTAAGATAGCATTTGATTGTGTTCGAAAGGTTAAAAGCCTAAAGTAAACCTAAAAGAAATATTTCTACGTGTCAAAAACGTTTAGAATGAAAAGTGGGCTCACTATAGCTAAACAATACAGAACTCTAGTACACTTTTAAAGTTCATAACATCTTTTTTGTTAATCTTAGGCTCTACAAAATAACTTTTCTGGAACTATTTTATTAGAATACATACACACAGTTAATCTTTTTTTATTGCAATGCTACTTTTACAGTTTTAATCGGTCTTAATAAGATTTTCTTTCCCTATCTCGTTTTAAAATGATACTTACATTCTTAAAATATCGACAAATATTGTTTAGTTTTAACCTTTCCATTTTGTTCTAATTAAAAAAATATAAACTTTAATTGTGAAAATTGAATTTTATTTTTGCAAAGTGAAACTAGACACTGAATGATTGCATGCAAGTAATACATCGATGACGTCGCATTGTGGATACTTTGTGGTGGTGAAAATCTCGTATGTTTAATTGTTTATTACACTTTCTCCCTACCATACATTTTAAATAAATTGTTAGTAAAATTTCTGTTCTTTGTTCTCAATAGTTCTCGGAAGGGAGCCATACCTTCTGCTTGTGAAAAGGAAAACGACACCTGATTCACAAGTCAACACCAGGATCTAACCCCAGTGATATTTGTAGGTGTAGGGAATTTAAGGATGGTTTCTGTCATCTTTTTTGTAGGTCGAACACCATTTGCAGTAACCAGAAATCCTGCGAATTCTATTTAAACTTCGGCAAAATGAAACTTATCCCGATTAAATACAATCCCCTTGTTTGCACAGCGACTAATATAGTCAACCGTGTGCCAGAACGATGACTCCATTGAATCGTCGCATAGGAGGCTGTCGTCTGTGCATCGGGTCTTACGAGCCATATCCAATGTGATGTCATCAAATCGACGGGTGTATCCATCGCCTGATCCATGGAATCCTTGAGGGGCCCGATAGTACCTATATCGGCCCCACTCGGTGATGAAGGTAGTTACATTCCGTGCGGCTGGAGATAGCGGTAGACTGTGGTATCCATTCCATACGTTTTCCTGGTGTATCCCGGTATCATCGAAACAGGATTCAATGGTGATGAGGTGTGATTCGTTTCTCTCATAGTAGCATCATTCAACTTTTGTAGGTCAACCGTGCGCCTTGGAGACCCATTTTTTTTGGGCGTGACAACCATCCTTGAACACCAGGTAGTAGTTGTGCCTACCGGTACCGGTTCTATTATCCCCAGTGCGACGTCTCTGTCCAGGTCCCCCTTCACCTTCTTCTTCCAGTGATGAAGAACGGGTAGTGGTGTATGAATTGCTGTTAGTGTTGCTCCCGGGACGAATTTTATCTCTAAGGGTTTACCTTCCATTGTTTGCAGTGGCTGATGTGGGCATGTGTTAAATGCGCTTGACTTAAAATGTTCCACTAATCATCGTTCAAGTTTGTGTCTGTTAGCTTCAATCGGTTTGAATGGGATGGTTTCTGGTTTCATCGGGACAGATGTTCTGTGCGGGCATCCACATGGGGCAATTTCCTTTATGTCCCTTAATGAGCTATTCTGCGACAATGAAGTTGGGAAATTATAAAGTAACAATCCCAGATCCTTCAAAGCAATATGTGACAAATACCATCCTGATGTATTGTCTGATACATATACTGCCTGTCGTGCCCTTTTTGTTCCCACTTTTATGCATAGAAACAAAACACCTCTGATCTGTAATCGGTTGTCTATTATGCCCCGTATCCGATGGGTAGTTGACACGAGGTACCCATTAGGTTTCTTTTGTATTCGTTCAAATTTTTCACGGGTTCCAGGCATCATGGTGACTTCTACTGTCACCGGAGGGGGTAGCTCTGGGATGCTCATCTGAAATTGTTCCCCATCCCACTCGATGTGAGGCACGTTTGCCGGTTGTGTTTTGTTGTACCTGTTGTCCTTGCGAGCAGAACAACTATCTAAAGCACTGTTGATGAACATGAACGACTCCCCACTCCTTGACATTTTACTCGTTGCTTCTGTTTTGGTCCCCGCAAGTTTACGGCACACTTTTTTCATGTGCTCCATCATTCCACAAAAGTGGCATTTGAGTCCAACTGCCGAGCAATCCTTCCGGTTCATTGATCCTTCAGGGTGTGACGTCTCTCCACATCCATTGCAAGGTTTGGTGTATCGTGGAGTTGGAAGGTCCCTGGTCTCTTTGTAGTGCTGTCCTTGGTTCGACCTTTGTACGTTGGATAACGTAAGAGAGGGTGTGGCATTGTAGAAGTGAGGGGTTGACTTGTCTGTTGCCTCTAGACAGACCAACCGTGTAAACTTCTGGTCCAACGTGTCAAGTGACGCTACCTCCGCCAGTAACTTTCTTTGATGTTCTATGTTGCTAAGTCCGGCTATCATTTGTCCAGCGACCATGTCATCTTAATAGTCTACTTGCTGCCTGCAAGTTTGTTCATTTGGACATCGAACCCTGAATTCGCAGAACTTAGCATAGCCACGTAGTCTCGATAAAAAATACGTTATCGACTCACTTTCTTTCTGCCTCACAAAGTGGAATTTCTGTCGGTAGACTACTTTGTGTAAACCTCTTACTGCCACCAGTCGTATCTTACGTAAAAAGGTACTCCTCCGTGGCAGAGTTGAGCGTTTCTGGGCCTTTTAGTTCGAAGAGTAGCCTGTTTGTTTCCGGTGTGCACGTCTCCCGTAGTTTGTTCCGGATTGCGGCTGGTTCTTCCAATCCATATACATCCTTGTATCGGGCCCATGTATCCAAAAACAATGCCCATTCTCCGTCTGTGGTATCCAATTTTATTGAGGGTCGTTCTGGTCTTTTAACCCGCAATGTATTAGACCGACCGCGAAGCATTTCTTTTCGGAACTCGATATTTTCTTTTTGCAGCTCGAAAAGCTGTTTCATTAATAGTACACCTTCATGCTCCATGGTGACTGGTTATGGGTAAGTTTAATGTCCTACGTAGTGCCTGAGAAGAAAAAGAAAATCCACGTTTACAGTATTTATAATCCTGTCCGTAGCGCCATGTAAAATATAGAAGATAACGTTTCTGTCGTACATCTGTTTACAATTGAAAAACAAGATGGCCGCTCGTTTCAGTTTTATTCATACTCCTACTACAGGGGAGGGGATATAACTCTCGTTGACTCTTTCAACACAGGAGTAGATAACTCCTTTTACTTATACAGGGAGGGGAGCTTTGCTAACGATTTTGTTCATTCACCTAACACTTTAATAAACAAAATATATCGTAAAAATTGAATGGAACTTCAAAATCTTATATTAAAACATAATCCGGTCTGTAAACCGCACAAGTATCATAAAGATAATACAAGAAGTGCTTTATTTTGGTTAAGGAGATTTACAACGTATTTACAACTATATCAACCGCAGAGACTGTTTTGAAATCTATTTTCAATTGATATTTTTTTCATAATTACCTGATTTTTTACTTAGACAAAATTGACGAATTTACCATCGCTAGAATAACTGGTTTCGTTAAGTTGTTAACGTCAGGTAGCGTGAAAAGGAATTTTAGGAGGCTTAAAAGGTGCACATGGAATTGGCTTGAATAACAAAATTATTCCCTTTTTTCTATTTTATAATACTAAAGTTTCAAATCGAATAAACAGTACGTTTGACACCGATTAATTATTTTTATTTTGGGGGGTTGTGATTTTTTAACATATTAAAAAAAATGACCTTGTGGCTTACTCTTCACTCGTGGTAATGCAAGTAAATAGGAACAGTACGTTTTAAGCGCTAAGAAAATGGAAGTTGTATTTTGCATTCGGAAAACGTACACATGCTTGAATACGTAAACAATTAAGTTATTAACGTGTTCTCTTTATTTTATTATGTAATAATAATATTTCGGATGAATTATTTTCTAGTATAAGTGTTGCGCGAAAGAAAGCTGGAAAAGGAAACTATAACGCCGAAAAACTACACTCAGGAGCAGACGTAAGCAACAACGTTATTACTGTGTCTTTATTATTTGAACAAACACAAGATGAAAGAAGAAGTCAAATAATTCCTGTTTATGTTGTTTTCATGTTTTATAGAAAGATTTGAGTAATAAAACATTCTATGTAATCACAATGCCTTTTCTTCTGATATTTAATAAACTGAAAACATTTTAACCTTAAAATGGATATAAATTCCTCTTTATTTTGCTTATGTGTTAAAAGTAAGATTAGAGAATAAAGCCGTTTACGATAAAAAAAATATAATCATACATTGTCATTATTGAGCAAACTTATTTTACTTGAAAGTGAGATCACTCTATGAACATCAATATAGTTGTTACTGTCGTAATTCTATGTGTGTGTACGTATCGTCTCTAAAAATACAACGTGTTTTTTTTCTATATAAATTAAATTTTTACTCTTAATAAATAGGGAAATGTATTCCTTCGTGATGATTTGGTTTGGTTGTATTGTTTTACGCCATATCAACCCTTTTCGTAATATTTAATGCCGAATCCGGTCACTTTGGTAACGGTTTTTATGCTTCAAGTTCTTTATATCTTCAAACATGTATTCTTGTTGCTTGGTTTGGTTGTTTTTTTCAAACCGCATATCAACCCTTTTCGGGTTATTTAATGCCGAATCCGGCAATGTTGCTAAAACTATTAATGCTTCAATTTATTTATTTATTCAAATATTAATTGATGGTGTTTGTTTTTGTTGTTTTTCTAACGGCATATCAACCCTTTTCGGGTTATTTAATGCCCAATCCGGCAATGTTGCTAAAACTATTAATGCTTCAACTTATTTATTTATTCAAATATTTATTTATGGTGTTTGTTTTTGTTGTTTTTCTAACGGCATATCAACCCTTTTCGGGTTATTTAATGCCCAATCCGGCAACGTTGCTAAAACTATTAATGCTTCAACTTATTTATTTATTCAAATATTTATTTATGGTGTTTGTTTTTGTTGTTTTTCTAACGGCATATCAACCATTTTCGGGTTATTTAATGCCGAATCCGGCAATGTTGCTAACACTATTAATGCTTCAACTTATTTATTTATTCAAATATTTATTTATGGTGTTTGTTTTTGTTGTTTTTCTAACGGCATATCAACCCTTTTCGGGTTATTTAATGCCCAATCCGGCAATGTTGCTAAAACTATTAATGCTTCAACTTATTTATTTATTCAAATATTTATTTATGGTGTTTGTTTTTGTTGTTTTTCTAACGGCATATCAACACTTTTCGAGTTATTTAATGCCCAATCCGGCAATGTTGCTAAAACTATTAATGCTTCAACTTATTTTTGTATTCAAATATTTATTTATGGTGTTTGGTTTTGTTATTGGGTAGAGGAGAATTGTTGCTTTTGTTGTGTTCTAAGCTTTACAGAACATGATTGATTTTTACAAATGAAAAGAAAAAAACAATAACATATATGTTTGGTTTATTTAAACTCATGAAGACGGTATCTTCAAACAGCTTTATTTAGTAGTCAGACTTATAGATATTCTGTTAATAGGAAGGGATAAACAAAACAAATTTTGCGTAAAGTGTGACGGCAGCATAATAGGGAAAACATATGTTATAAAATGTGCCAGCAGTGTAATTGTTGTCAGACATATTATATTTTATATCCTAAGTCTTCTTTTATATGATTATAAACGAAAGGCAATAAATAAATAAAATATATAATCAAATTGAGTAATGTGTATTTCAGTATTTATTTATAAAGACAAATGAATCACTAAACGTATTTCTTCACATTGTGTGTGTGTATAAAGCTAATATGATAAGAAAAAACGACTTTACTTTATATATGAGATGTATTCATTTTAGTAATGAAACTGCATTAATGTTAATATGTTGTCAGTACACTGTAACGCTACTACTTAGCATCTAAAGGATATTTTCAATTCTCATCTAAAAACTCCCGAAACGTTGTCTATTTCAATGCATTATAAACTAGTGAACATAATCTTCTCCACTTGACGTCAATGTAATAGAAAGAGTGGTTGTGGTGTATTGTGTTCAAGTTGCATTCGTTTAATGTTGATTGTGTACAGATAAAATAAAATGGCGCGCATTTCTTTTTTTACTTCTTTGTTTGTGTCGTTTTTCGAACGAATCATGAAAAGAAGAGCTACACACGCGTTACCTCACCACCGTCAACACATTTGATTAATACATCGGATGATAAATTGCTGAGACGATAAGCTGTGACTGCAATCGGGTTGATTCGGTACCTTTATTATCTTTCCTGAGAGAATCATTACATTTTAGCAGGTATCTCGTCACATAGATCCTTGCTCAGATAGATTGTCCGTGATAATCCGTTTCCTTAATCAATTTCAGCTCCTCAATCATGACTCTTCTTTTATCTCACATGACAAGTTAATACAGATACTTTAACAAAACAAACCCTTTAACCTAAAGTTTCCAATATAATAAGAGCAATAAACAGGAACATTAAACATCAGAAGAAAAGTGTTACGTCGATCCAGAATGTGACGCAATATGCTTATTTTTTTCGGCGGTCATATTGTCGTTGGAGGTTTCAACCTCTGTCGCATTGTGGGAATTTCACAATCGTTTTGGAGCGAAGAAAACTGAAAGAAATTCCTCAATCGATGTTCTCTTTTAAAACGAAATAAGTTAATAATGCCATTCCACTATAGATGTGATAATAACAGAAACTGCAGACTTCCAAAACCTCGACGATTAAGATTTATTCATCTTAAAGAGGGCTATAATTATAAATAATGTTTTATTTAATGTTAAATTGTGCTTACCTACATACAACGTTATTTTAGACTTGCATATCTCTCCTGCTCTCTCTCTCTCTCTCTCTCTCTATATATATATATATATATATATATATATATATATATATATATATATATATATATATATATATATGAAGTGTGTTTAGAGATTATATGCAAATAATAAATTATCAAGTATTTTAAAATGATTTATTTATTTTTTTCTATTATTGTTTATATCTCTTTAATATAAGATGTTTAACTTACACCCAAAATGACAATGTATTGCTATTGGTGTAATATTAATTAACTTGTGTAGTATATGAAATAATTAATTTTATTCTCAATATATAATTTTCTAGTACAGGTTTTGTACAATAGATTTGACTGATTTGTTAATTGTGAACCAATATATAAATAATGTAGAATATAAAAAAAGAAACTTCACGGGAAGATTATAGGACACTGAATTCAGAAAAAAAGGTTAGTTAATAGATATACAAAAGAAAAGTGTTGCATTATTTACTGCACTGATATTATGTTTTTTCAACAAATTTTAACAGTCTGTTATCGACAAGTGATGTTCACCTTGCTATTGTAGCAACATATAAGTTATTTGTATTGATCCATCTCCATTTGTTAGATTCCTGAATTTAGCTTCTCTGTTAAAGTACTTCTTGATTGTTCGATGATCACTGTGTATATACTTCTAAATTTGATACGACGTTCCTTCACTAATCTCTGTGATGATGTAGTTTATTACATGACTAGTTAGTCTTTTATTGCGTGCAATTAAGCTTAATTTTAGCAATTGCAAATAATCTATACGCACTGATAATTAAAATGATTCAAAAATGTAAATATATATATATATATATATATATATATATATATATATATATATATATATATATATATATGGCGTACTAGTGAGTTTCCCGGCATGTGAGTTTGCTCTTTTCTTTCTTGTTTCTTTGTTTCTGCCCCAAAATGACACACAGTATAGTGTAGGTTTTTACAAGACATTTTAACTAAATAAATTTTTATTCTTTGAGGATTTTTCTGATTATTTTGTAGCGTCGCAGAAACGATATTTACATAAAAATGTTGTTCGACTCACGGCAAATGAAACCGACTGTGAAAATACATATCACATAATGTTTTATTTTTGGGGGAAATGTGAAAAGATCATCGAGCTGAATCTTTTGAAGAGAACGCTCATTAAAAGAAACTGATAGTATATGCTAATACATATATTGTCATAGTTAATTATATATATATATATATATATATATATATATATATATATATATATATATATATATATATATATATACGTACATATTTATTATATTCATATAGAAATTTTACAAACATTAGAAATATTGATGTTATTTCGGAGTTGTCCTAATCTTAGAGTAGTTGCAAAAGCAAGCCGGAAAAGTCAAGTCTACCCTATTATCGAGTCTATGCCGGAGTCGGATATCGTGATTCATACGGTTAACAAAGGTATATGTGACCCCCCGTGTACACTTTATGAGATATCTCCTTTATTTATTCACCGATTGCCCTTATTTACAGGACATGGAAGAATCAACGACATTGAGTACACCAAGACATCAGTGGGAGCTGGGACAAAGAATACACTGTGCTACAAGACAGGCTCGTTTAAGAAAACCCAGGACAGTTTGATGCATCAGTTCGAATGTGAAAAGGCTACATCCAAAAGCAGAATTCAGAACTGGGTGGACCACTTCGAGAAGTATGGGACCGTGAAGAGAACCTCAACGCTGCCAGTGAAAATCGTCCAAGCCACTCGGGACGTCCCAAGAAGCGGACAGCCGAGCTGGTCGAAAGTGTGAGAGAGTCTCTCCAGGAGAGTCCAAAACGCTCTGTGCGTAAGCGAAGTCAGTCCCTCGGTATCTCCCGTGAGACTTGCAGGAGAGTGCTGGTTAACGATATAAGGGCGTACCCATACAGAATACAGACGCTGCAGACCCTTACAGCCTCAGACAAGAAGCAGAGGAGCGCTATGCCAGTCAAGATACTCGATAAGATCGAGGAGACACCAGGTTTCCTTAACCTCCTTTGGACCTCAGATGAAGCCCACTTCAATCTTGACGGAAAGGCGAACTCCAAGACAAATGTCTTCTGGGGGTCCTCCAAACCCAATGAAGTAGCCACCAAGGCCATGCACTCTTCTAGGTGGACGGTGTGGGCTGAAATCTCGGTCAGAGGAATCATCGGACCAATCTTCATCGCAGAATCTGGCGCAGCAGTGACAGTCACCAAGGAGCGGTATGTGGATGGCCTCAAAACCTTCAAAAGTGAGCTCCAGACCCTCTACCCGTCGCTCATGAGCAAGTTCTGGTTCTACTAAGACGGAGCAAGTTCTCACACCTCAAGCCTGTGCCGAGATTGGCTGAAAGAGAACTTCGGAGGCCGAGTGAACAGTCTCAAAACTAATTTTGAGTGGCCACCCCATAGCCCGGACCTAATCCCCACAGATTTTTTTCCTTTGGGGCTATCTTAAAGATAGAGTGTACACAGGGAAACCCAGAACACTCACGGAACTCAAGAAAGCCAACAGGGAGGAGATGAGAGCCATTCCCAATTCAGTCTGTAAAAACGTCATGGACAACTTCGCTCTGCACCTCAAGAAATGCACGGAGCTAAATGGAGGCCATCTAGAACACATGCTGTAGAACAGAGAAAAAAGGCCAAAGACCCTAGTATTTTGATGTGATATTTTGAATATTATAAACTAGTTATGACCAAAACTTCATTTCATTCGGACGACACACTAAAAAACAAGGACTAATTATAGTTGGGGCTCGTTTATTTTGGGTAACCCTGGATATATATATATATATATATATATATATATATTATATATATATATATATATATATATATATATATATATATATATATATATTAATACTAATATAACATAACCATAAAAAAACAAATGTGATATGTACATACACTTTTTAGGCAAAACATTGCTATTTTCAGTATATTATTGTTAGAAAAACGATCTGTAAATTATATGGAACCCTGTTTGTTCAAGGTCTGCGGGTTTTATTCGAGTCGGCATTGATTTTAAAAGGTTGATATCATTTTATATAAGTGTGTATGAATATATTATATATGTATTGATAAATATATATATATATATATATTATTTTGTATATATATATAGAGAGAGATGTATATATATATATATATATATATATATATATATGTGTGTGTTTATATATGTATGTTCATGTCAATAGGTATATAAACATAGATAGTTTATGCATTTTTCTTTATTCATTTCTTTATAATTTCATTTGTCTTTTTTTAATTGTGTTTTTATATTTAGTGTTTATATACATAAGAGCATATATACATTTTATCTGGCTAGCTACATAGACAAGTCATGATATAACGAAACAAATGTGTATGAGTATATTTTATATATGGAGATATGCATGTATTCAAGTCTATATCTGTACATTACGCGTAGTGATATTTACATATATTGTTTATATATCAGTATTAAATAGACATATTTTTTTACAGTAACTACTCATATGTCTCCTAATGTAACAATATTATGTTAAACGCCAACTTTCCTTTATCGGAATTCCACTTCATGTAATACTTAAACGATATAAACCTATTCAAAGGTCGCAGACGAAGCATGATTAACACTCATGTTTAGACCAATGTTTATAAATGTGTCTGTGTGATTGTCTGCGTGCATGGTAAGTGCACGTCCATACAATTGTACTACAAATGAAACATCTTACATAAACGGACATGTGTCGACACTTAAAAAAAATGCTTAGAAAATATCACGCGGACCGTTTATAGATGTGGAAAACTGTCTAAAAGAAATGTTTCTCTCGAGTGCAGGCATTTGCCGAAAGACAAGAAGTAGGTGCTCATTTGAACGAATCTAAACAAAAGAAGAAAATGCGTCTGTCTCGTCAGGTGTAAAGTACAACTTTTTGAATATTAGACATCCAAACTTGGTTATAATGATTTGCCACTCATACCGATTTAGTTCAGGCGAATATACATATATGTATTACAAAAGTTTGGCACGTTGGATTATTTACCCCATTGATACGTTTTGTTTTACATAAGATGTGAGGCTACTGTAATTCAGAAACAGAATTATTCTGAGTGGAAATTTCGGATATTTTCATCTCCTCTGATATCGAATGCAATTTCAATTGTTTATCGATCATTGTGAGTTTGTAATCAATTTTTATATTTTCCAAGACAACTGCCAAATTTCAGCGAACAGCGTCTGTAGCATCATTTGCCTACCACGACTGAACCGTTCCTTACGATGAAGCATATTCTAAATGATACACATGTAAACATATTGTGTTGCTTGAACAGTATATTCGCTTCAGAAAGCTATGCGTTATCAACACACGAAATTCAGATGTTTCCATTCTTTTGAAAATTGGCAACAGTAACGGAACTGACATACCTCTAATTTGTAAACTAATAATATTATTGGGTTACAGTTTTGACATGTGCCATTCGAAACTTAGAATACAAAATTATGTTACTGCCGCCATGAATATGTCAGGTCTTGGACTGATAAGGTGTTGTCTCGCTTCGTGTACTTTTTATTCCCTGTTCTTTTCTTTTTTTCTTTTTTAAATAACCGTGCGTATTTCGTAAGATTTGTTTTTCAATAAAATGATTTCTCATGTATGTATTCATATTTTCTCGTCCGTGTATGTATATTTTCATTAGCATTCATGTGTATCTCTCTATATCTATTAATAATGGAGATTATGTAGCTGTCGCTCTGTCTGTCTGAAGCCAAAACTATACTATTTAAGACTATTGTACTTATTATGTACTATCTTTAATTGCACAAGTAAGCAGCATAATGTAGTGTAGTATCTGCTCTGTTGTCATGATAACATCCTACCAGGCATTACCTCCTCCATTTTTTGAGAGACGTAAAGGTAGTGTAGTATCTGTTCTGTTTCCATGATAAAATCTTCCCAGGCAGTACGTCTTTCTTTTTTTTGAGAGGTGTGGAGGTAGTGTAGTATTTGTTTTGTTGACATGCTACCATCCTTCCAGGCATTACCTCGTCCTTTTTATAGAGATGTGGCGGTAGTGTAGTATATGATATGTGTTCATATTGCCCTTATTCTAGGCATTACCTCCTCTTCTTTTGAGAAGTGTGGATGTAGGTTTAATGTAGTATATGTTCTGTTGTCATGATACAATTCTTCCAGGCATAACTTTCTACATTTTTGAGAGGTGTGGAAGTAGTGTAGTATCATTTCTCTTGTCATAATACTATCCTCCCAGGCATAACCTCCTCCTTTTTTGGGAGGTGTGGAAGTAGTGTAGTATCAGTTCTGATTCTATGATACCAGCCTACAAAGCATTACCTCCTCCTTTTTTGAGAGGCGTAGAAGTAGTGTAATATATGCTCTGCCTTCGTGATGCCATCCTCTCAGACATAACCTCCTCCTTTTTAGAAAGGTGCAGATGTAGGTTGTATCTGTTCTGTTGTTATTTAACCAACCTTCCAGGCATTACCTCCTCTTTTTTGAGGAGTGTAGAGGAAGTGTAGTATCTGTTCTGTTGTCATACCATCTTCCCAGGCATTACCTCTTTTTGAGAGGTGTGGAGGTAGTGTAGTATCTGTTCTGTTTTCTAGTAGCAAAAATATGCGACCGGGGGGAGCATATATTTGCTAGTATATATAAAGTAATTAAATTTTTCTATTCTTTATCCTTATTCTCTCGCATCTTCACACTCTTTTTATGATTGCATTATTTTATTTATGCTTAGTCGCAGCATATATGCTACGCTGACTTTTCCATCTCTTATTTCTTTTTCTCTATCTTTTGCAACTCATATTATTTTAAATATTCTTATATGATTTCCTGCAACTAAAACTAATTTTGTTTTTAATTCAGTCTTTATAACAGTGTGTATGCCAACTTTTGTTATCATATTCCAATGGGTATTTCGCATGTTAAGAGCATTCTGGATAAAGAGCACCATATAATACATGCTGCATGGAATATTCTCATTAACGGCTCTAATGCATTGTCTCTTATAATCAAATAAATGTATTTCTTCATTAAACGCTATCAAAAAGTAATAATAAAAAACAATAAAATTGTACTCGGTGTTGTGTATTCTCAATTACAGCGGTTCTCAAGCACTAAGGACACTCGATCTAAACGTAACTTTCCGATTACTGACTCTCCGTGAGGGTGTACCCCCACTCGACAGAACAACACAAAAAAGAGAACAAGACGCTAAATTTTCAGATGGACCATATTATTAGGCTACATATTTGCTAGCAGTTGGTATATACATTATCGGGTTGCAGTGTTTTAGGTTATCGCTATTTCTTAGTTAATCGTCGATTTTTAAGTAATTTCTTATCGCGTCGTATCGCCTGTTGATTCTAACTCAGATTTTCCGCGTCTTTGTTGATTTCATCTGACGTCATTTGATCTTGTTTCCCACAGTAGCCAACATCAAAATATGATGCCACCTAGTTTACCCCCGTTTTAACCTAGATATATTTTCTCTACAATCCTTCCAAAATGCGAACTTACCACCCAGGACGCAATGACCAGATAGTCAGCTATTTTATAATCTTTTCTTTTTTTCCTTACCCAGTTCTGTTTGTTAAAATTTAACCACTTGCAAAATATTATTCAATATATCTTACAGTTATGGAAAAATAACTGTTCAAATATCGTATACAGAGTAACGTAGAAGGCGTTCGAAACTGGTAAATATAATGTTTTCCAATATATATATATATATATATATATATATATATATATATATATATATATATATATATATATATATATACATATATGTATATATATAGGTATATATATATATATAAATATATATATACATATATATGTATATATATGTATATATATGTATAAATATGGGTTATATATAGGTATATATATGTATATATGTATATACATATATATATATATATATATATATATATATATGTATATAAAGATTCAAGGGTCGTTATACTTAATCATTCTGATTATGTCAATAAAATGATGACCATTCTTGAGGACACCTCTTAATTTATTCAGTTATGTCCGGTAGATACACATGAATTCACTGTATCTATCGAGACTAAAATCCAAAAATGTTTAGTTAAGTGAGTTAAGAGTGGAGCTCTTCCCACTAATATTTTTAAAATAATTAGACCCATGCATTCTATTCGACCCGGTTTGTATGGTTTACCAAAACCCCACAAAACTGGGGTACCATTAAGACCAATATTATCGATGATAGGGTCTTCCCAACACAAGGTAGCCAAATGACTTGTCATTATTTTGGAACCAGTTTTGGAACACTATAGTTCATTTTGCATTAAAGATTCTTTTTCATTTTCTAACTTTATGCAAACTTATTCAGATACTGATACATTTATGTGTTCTTTTGACATATCTAGCCTGTTTACCTGTGTTCATCTTCTTGAAACGATTAATATATGTGCTGATGCCTTATATCGCGGTCAACTGCCCATTCCTTCTATTCTTGAAAATGTTTTCGTGGAGTTGATGAAATTTGCTACGATGTCGGTTGAATTCAGTTTTGACAACATTATGTACAGACAGATTGATGGTGTATCTATGGGCTCTTCCTTTAGGACCAGCATTGGCCAATATTTTTGTTGGTTTTCTATGAAGAAGGTCTCCTATCTGGTACAAATAGACCAGATATCTACTTTCGTTATGTTGACGACACCTTTTGTCTGTTCAACAATGAAACGGAAGCGGACGTTTTTTTCACGTCCCTTAACAATATTCATCCAGCTCTTAAATTCACTATTGATAAAGAAGCTAATTCTTCACTGCCATTCCTTGATGTATTAGTTAATAAAGCTTCCTCTGGCTTCCTGACACCAATATATCGGAAACCTACCTTAACTGGTCTTTATACTCGTTGGGACTCATTTTGTCCTACAAAGCAAAAATGTAATCTTATTAAGACCCTTTCCCATAGGGCCTTAAAGATTTGTTCGAAGACCAAGCTGGATAAAGAAATTAAATTTATCACTAAGACCCTCTGTAACAATTGCTATCCTTTAAACATTGTACAATCTACGATTAAAACAAAAATATTACATTTTTACAAAAGCAAACCAGCTTCTATAGACAGATGCCCTACTTACCTTCGCCTAGCTTGGCTTGGTAACATTAGTGATAGATTCGCCAAACAAATCTCTTTGTCTGTACAACAATGTTATTTTGCTGCGAATACACGAGTTGTTTTTTCCTCTCGACCAATCTTGACTTTTATTCGAAAAGATGTCCTTCCCCCACATCATAATAATTCCATTATTTATTTATTTAAATGTAGTTGCAGTATGCACTACGTTGGGATGACGTCACAGAGATTGGACATCCGGCGCAAACAACACGTGCCCACAAACATTTGCAATGGAAATTATTTACCAACTGACGTTTTGAATAATACTTATGGTTCATTGATAGGTCAACATCTCATAAATAACCGCACCTGTGCCTCTAAATTCAGTGTCGACTTATTCTCCATTCTTAGTAAGTCGCACTCCCCTTATCATCTCAAGATCCTAGAAATAATTCATATTAAGTCCTTGAGACCTTCTCTTTGCAAGAAAAGAGAAACATCTCCTCGGGCTTAATGCTGTTTCTATTTGATTGAACTTTTTTTCTTTTTTTACCCCTTTCCCTCGCTATAATTCTCATAGAATCTTTTTTATATTTTTTATAAATTACCTCGATATTTGGCTCTGTTGAGCGAGGTACGACACCGGTCAGCTGCCCTTTAATTTTTTAAATTACTTAATTCATTATGAGTAATAAATATTGCCTCTTCAATGCCATTTTAAAGTTTTGTACGACCAAGAAAATATTTAAATATGTATATATATATATGTGTATATATATAAATATATATATATATATATATTTATATATATGTATATATATGTATAAATATATATATATTATATATATGTATATATAATGATATATATATATGTATACATATTTAAGTATATATATTAAGACAAATATAATTTAAGACAAATTCTAGTTAATAACACTGAAATAATACATTCCGAAACCAATTTAAAAAAATACTCGAAGCTATATACATGAACACACAACAGCCTAAAATTAACAACATGACATATAATATCGGTGGTAACGTAATGCAATTTTGTTATATGATGCCATCACGCGTCGCTTAAATTAAAATCGTCAACAACATCCTGGAACAATGCGGAAAATGTTCTATCCGCCTCCGTCTCTTCTAAATGCTCTTCCTTAGCCCTACTTTTTTAAATTTTATTTTTTCACCGGAGGATGATTTTACGAAGAAATTAAAATGTTTGTGAAACCTGTAGAAACTATGGAAGAGTTATTATTATTTGGGTTTTAATACAAAGTAGACTATCAGTAAAAATGGGGAAAAAGGTATAATTAAACAGACGAATTCTGTTATTTTTGACAATGTTTGCATAAATGAATATCTAGTTCGGCAGCAGTTCGTTGTTCATGCAAGCTCAACTGAAGACTCTGGAGCTTTCTTTTTTCACAATCATTCGACGTAGCGAGCAACTCAGCGATTCTCAAGTGTAGCGTTGTGTTGTGGGCCATTCCTTGAGCGCTACATATGCGAGAGTTTTTTTTTCCATCTATCTTAACTATATTAACATTAAAACACGTTAGGATTATTTAATTCTACTGATTTAATAATATTTAAATACCCTATATATAGGCATCTCCGACTCACTCAAACAAATCTCGATTTTGCTTATTTGCATATTTATTTATTTTTACTTTTTGTAATAAATTAATATTGTGTAATATAGCTTTCTACTTTGTATTATCACATTTTCTTCTAAATACGCAATCATTTTATCGATAGTACTATCATTATAATTATAAATACAATAAGATAAAGAGATTTTATTTTAAAAATGATAGCATTTAAAAACTTATTTAGAATTACATTTTCAAGGGAGACAATTTAATTCCGGTTTTTATAGAGTGTCAAATATCGTTAGGCTGTCGATCAGATGCTACAATTTGGTCTTAGCCAAAAGGCTAAGGAAGCATTTCTTTTGACTAGGCATTTTTAAATTGAAAATAAAAATGATTAAGTTGGACATTTCTTAATGGGCGGTGTAGTGCAGTATCGGTTCTTTTCTAATAAGAATGTCCTCCCAGGAATTACCACCTCCATTTTTAAGGGTGTGTAGGGAGGAAGTCTCCCAGAATTAAAACTCCCCAATACTTGATTTAGTCAGAATATCTTTTACGAATGGTAGTGTAGTATCGGTTCTGTTCTCATAAGACCGTCCACGCAAGATTTACTTTCTCCTTTTTGGGTGGAAGGAAGTCGTGTTAGTTCATAATGATATTATAGTCAGTCAGGGGGGTTAAGTGTAGTATATGTTCGTTCACCATAATACTAGCTAAGGAAGACCGATAACTCACTTTTATAATAAACATATATTTTTTAACTAGAACATTATGAAAGTTATCGTTCTTCCTTAGCCAGCTAATTATTTATTGTTTATAAAGATGGCGACTATATTTTTCCAGCCAATATTTATTTAGTAGTTATATGTGGGCAATGCTACTTGTCATGCCATTTAATATTATCTAAATAAATAAATGCAAATGTGTTTTACCTATTCTAACTGTATTGACATTAAAACGGTTTATGCTCATTTAATATATGTAGTATATTTTCATTCATCATGATACATTCTTCCCAGGCATTACTTCTTATTCGGGTGTGGAGGCCGTAAAGTATACATTCGTTCCTCACGATAACATTTCCTCGGGATTACCAGTTTTGTGTGTAAAGGGAGTTAGTATACTATCTATCCTGTTGTATTAATATTTTCCTCCCATGCATTAACCTCTCTTTTTGGGGACTCAGTGTATGTAGTTCGTTTATCATGATACCATCCTTGAGTACCTCAGTTGCATATTAATTCATTTTTTAAGTTTCTAATGAATTACTATTTTCTCATCTGATAATAAATAAATAGATTTGTTTATTATTTTTTTAATAATTATTTTGCTGTTTTTGTTACTGTTATAGTTGTTTTTGTTGCTGCTGTCCATATTCCTATTTACTTCTTCCCACGATAGCAGAGTTAGGCACAATGTCAGTATTTAACATGGAGAGAATCCAGCTCCCCCAAAATAGGCACTCTCAATTGAAACGAAAATATCAATTGCCTCGCTCTAGAAGGATTTCTTATTCACTGACAGAGATTATAAAACCTAAGTGAAGATTCAGTACAGATACTACATTTTGCGCTTCGCCAAAAACCAAGAAGTTAACATGTTTGTTATGATGATGATGATGATGATGATGATAATGATAATGATGATGAGGATGATGATGATGATGATGATGATGATGATGATGATGATGATGATGATGATGATGATGATGATGATAACGACGATGATAATGATGATGATGACGATTTGTCATAGAAAAAATAAACCTCCTCTAATATTTCTTAATTACAAATCAAAAGTATTTTCTTTTAAATTCTTTATGTATCTTTCTTTCTTTTATAATAAAGGTGAAACGTACAAAGTAACCATTTCGAATTACTCAGTAATATAAATATGGAGTATTTGACCAATCGACGTTCCACCTTTATGGTTATTCATTTCATTATATGACCAGGTTTAATGAGGAATTCCTTTAATTTTTATGTTGAAACAAAATAAAATTTATCGACGTTGAATATCTTTAAGACCATATCAATTGACCTTTTTATTGTTTTTCATGCACAGTATATTTGCCCCATATTCCAATGTATCAAATAAAACTATGACTATCATCATTTTGTAAAATGTCTACTAAATTACCAAAATGTCAATTGAAAATTACTTCTTTGTTTCGGAAAGCGGGTAGTTTTTGCTAGTATATATATATATATATATATATATATATATATATATATATATATATATATATATATATATATATATGGATGTGTGTATATATATCGACAGTTGCCTTAGAGCACTATATATAATCTAACGAATACTGAAAGACAGAATATCGCCAGGCTATTCACCGAGTGTCTTTACAGATGGGTATTGATTTACTCTTCTCCAGGAGTTAGGCACAAGGCCAGTTTTTATCTTACTCGCACAAGTAAGATGTGACCCAAGGTCTGGTCGGGAAAGTGGGGTTTAAAAATTGCCTGGGCAGCCCTGTCGGCATTCCCCGGTAGGGGCGCCTCGGGCAGTAAGCAATAAACTTACCCCTCTCCAAAGAGGGGAAGCAAAGCCGTGGAGAGTGGACCTTCTAGAACTGCATAGGACAGACCCATAGACCGGCGTAAATCAAGACCCGAAGGCCAAGACAATACCAGTCTATGGGGTGCAGTATCCATCGGAACAGATACTACACTTTGATCTTAGCCAAAAGGCCAAGAACCAATTTACAGAGAGTAGACAACAATAAAGTTCGGCTAAAAATATATATATTTTGAGATAGCAAAACTGTGATTAAGGCTTTATGAAAATTCGGCCTCAAGATGACTGTTAACTAAAGCAAAGTGCAATGTTTGACTAATGCTAAGACCGATAGTAAAGGCTGACACTGAGGTTATGACGAACGATAAGGGATAAAATATTCTACACAAATCGGAATCGTTCATGTCATTTTTAATTCAAACTCTTGGTAGTTATTAAAAAATTACAAAGTGTCGATTTGCATAAAAATTTTCCAAGGTAAATCACACAGGATGTAATAGTTTAGAAGACATTCTACAAATTCCCTAGTTAAAAACGTGTAATGCAAACGTCTGTTTCAAAACGTAAAACACCGGAATACGCATGAAACAACACATTTAAAACATAAATTTGCAAAGATTAATACACAATTGTCTTGTAATACTTGTGTAGACTGACCATTATTCACTTTGTATCATAGTATAACACTTATAAATGCTGAGACTACCATCTGATACACATTTTAACGTACACTGCCCATTTTGTTAGTGTTAGAGTTGCTTTTGTTACATACAGTGGAATTACCTCTTTTTATTATTCAGTTTTCCAACCATAATTTTATATTTCAATCGCTTTGATGCCCTATGTATATACTTCCCTTGTTCCGTTTGCGCAGATTCTCAAAGTATGAAAAGTTATAGAAAATGATGATGACATCGGGAAAGCATGCTAACTTGACGAAAAATTAGATATTTCAATATCTGAAACTGGTTGCAAATAAAAAATAAACACTCTTTCTTTTCAGTTCTCTTGTTCGCAATTAATTTTGACAATTTTTATGTGGATATTTATTGCATTCTTCGCATAAAGTGGTTCGAAATGCGCTTGAAGCTTTAAATTAAATTATAATGATGTTTAAATTAACTTCAGCGGTCATTTCCTAGCAAATTTCTCCGGGTTGTTAAAACTTAATCAAATGGTATTTCACGATTTTACACCGAATTTTTGACCAAACTATTTGATATGCTGAGGAATTAATTAAACCAAGTTTCCGAAGACTTTTAGAACTGTGTGTTGTTTGGTGTAGAAAATTACCTCCTCCTTTTCTTCATACGATTTTGAAAATTACGCACAAAATACTATATTTTGATTTTTTATATCCATAACAATCTTTATCAATGGGATTTTCCTCTTTATTGTGTTCAACAATGTATAATCTCTGTGTCTTTTCAGCGCAGTTGAATTCTCCGAGAGAGCGGCATTTAAATTGCTCATATGTGTTTTATTGATCATTCTTCGTTTAGTTACTCATATTCTAAGTAAAAGCAGATAAATACTTCCAACATTCGGTAATTAATGGATTGCGTTTTATTTATCGCAGTAGTTTTCATATCTTGCAGAAATTTTCCCTGTATAGTCTGATTTTTGGTTTCTATAATTTGTAACATGCCCTACAAAAGTGCCGAACGGATATAAAAAAACGCAAAATGCGTTTATGTCAGCTCATTTTCATTCTCGGCTTTGATTGATACACTTTCTTTATCTCTAACTAAAAAAGAGGAAACATCGTTAAAGACATCAGCCAAAAAATTCAGGCAATAAAAACATGACACACCAGCTTGACACCGCGAGATTTGACACCTTCTTAAGAAGAAGCAACAAATCGCACTCGCTCTTCTTTCCGCATTTGCATTCCAAGCGATATAACACTCAGTGGTTTTTTCCCACTCGGCTTGATCGAGGAGGTTGGAGGCACAAGCCAAAAAGTAGATACAATATTTTAGTTCCTACCGTGAACAAAGAACTCTCGTCTTAAAAACACACACATTACTATTGTCATCAAAAGACAAACGAAACTTTTCCACGCTCGCGCATGCACAGGAATTCATACAAAAACCGAACTTTTCAGCGAACATTATACACATGCAACGAACTCGAGTTTTATTAAACAAAACGAAATTGGTTGTGTTAATATAAATGTATTTACCCTCAATGTTATTTTTAGTAAATGCTACTATTGTCTTTTGTCTCTGCTTTTCCTTCGTTCGTTTGAATATAATACTAATAATGTTTTCTTTCTTCCTTTAGTTGGTCAAATCTGTTTATTTTGGTTCACATTTTGATGAATAATCACATATTTTACTATTAGTGCGTTACGCAAATCTGTCACAAATCAGTAATTAAACACCAACTATAAGTTCTTTACTAGAATTTCCCTAAAAATTATTTATGACCTACATATAAATATCTCTCCCAATAAGATACGTGTGAAAAACCTTAATTTATCAAGGCCTTTTATTATAAACGCACTAAACCACGTGTGGAACGCCACAATAAATATGTCACTCTGAGCGTGGGAATGACATGCCGCCATAATGGCATCTGTTACTCTTTGTTCGGTGACCACTCGCCTTATTTTTTTCCATTCTATACTTTGCAATGAATACACTTATCGTATTATATTTCATATTAAGGTTGTCAAGGGTTTGCTATAACTTGTTTCTATTGAATAGTTGACAATTCTTGAAACGAATTCGTCAATAAATTACCTGTTGTAATGATGACAACTTTGTAGCATAGATATCAATTCCAGACTAATAACACGGTTGGAACATTCTAATATATTTCAATTTAATAATCCAACATAGTATAGCAATTAGAAATGTTTAAAACCAAACACATGTATTGCACTGATATTTTTTCACCCAGTAAATGGATGCAATGTTATTACATGAATTACTTTATGTTTACTTTGTCATTATGCATGTGTAAGTTACCTTTATTCATTAGAACTTAAAATGTGTGTGAGAATCTTTCCTTTATAATGTCTCTATATCTATCTATCTATCTATCTATCTATCTATCTATCTATCTATCTATCTATCTATCTATCTATCTATCTATCTATCTATATATCTATCTATCTATCTATCTATGTATCTATCTATCTATCTATCTATCTCCCTCTCTCTCTCAATATATATATATATATATATATATATATATATATACATATCTATATATATATCTATATCTATATATATACATCTATATATATATATATATATATATATATATATATATATATATATAAATCACGATATTAAAAGTAATAGTTTAATATAGTTCAAATCAAGTCTTATGCGAATCAATATCTAAAGCAAAATGAAACTCACTATTCATCATTTAAACGTTTAATAATATATATTTGTAGTTTCAAGTTTTTACTTCGGTCACCTCTATATCGCGATTACCGTCCTGATACTGTCTAAAAACTTTCAACTGGGACTTTACTTAGATTTAGTGTTGGTTTAATTCGACGACTACTCTGGTGTGTCGAAGATGTTCATATAATAACTATGGATTTCTTCAATCATTTTTTACTTTTTTATCGAGAAAGATATGTACCATTCTCTTGCCTACACAAGTCAGATTCTAGCACAGTATGACATGCCTTGTATACATATATATATATATATATATATATATATATATATATATATATAATATGTGTGTGTGTAGGTGTATATAAATATGTAAATATTTATATATATCTATAACACGAGTTAAAACATATATAGATAATTAAATTTAAATAAATATTTTCAGAAGTACTCAATACAAAGTTGAGCATTATAAATCAATTTTTTTATAAACATTAAAATAGTCCACACAAATTAATATGTGTGTCCATACCAGAGCACCTCAAAGAGAATCATTTTAGTAGCGATGAAATAGTAAAATACACTTTAATGCATTGTTTAAAAATAATTTCTATTAGCTCTTGTAGAACTAATGATTGACTACTAATTTTTAATATATATATATATACATATATATATATATATATATATATATATATACCAAAGGTTTTTCGCATTTGCTACTATATGCCATTATATGTTGATGTTACATGGTAGTAACATAATTTAAAAAGTTTGGTATTAACGCGGAAAAGGCATTTGAATATTGTATCTGATTACATATGTTAGATTCACTCAATATTAAATAACTTCGTATATTGACATTGTAAATATTTATAATAGTAACTTTTTGAAGTTTAAAATAGCAGAACTTCTACATAAAGTTTCAATTATGTGTATTCATATACTATACCTATAACTCATACCGAAAATATATTATAGCACATCAATGTTTATACTCAGCACGACCTATTAATAATTTATAGACGAGTTTATTCTAGAAATCCCATTTATTCCAGAAACAGATGTTACTTTTGTATAACTGTCAAGTTTATACATAAGCAAACCACATTTACGCACAATATGTTTATTGATGACTGTCATGATACATTGTATTTTGTTTTCTATTTATAAAATATATTCTAAGTAGAATGATAGATCCATCAATGTATATAATACTAAAGAAAACCTAACATAAAAGCGTTAGATAGTATAACAAACACAAACTGACATAATAGCTATTAAATTAATACCGACTTTAAAATAAATATATATTTTAATTAAAGTACACACATATATAATTTTGGAAAATCTTTTACTTCAGCTTCTTTGACTCGTTGGACTAATGGTCTTCAGCAATTCGCTATTTTTGATAACTCGTTATAAAACAGCTATCTATTTGAGTAGTTTATTTAAAAGAACTGCAGGTTTGCGAAACTTTCTTCGTGCTGAACGTTTTTCTTCTACCTATATCCTTGCTCTTTTCAAGACATACGTCAATAAGCATATGTTGCCTTGTCGATAATCATCTTTCGTTATGTATAGCTTGTTACAGCAAGTTGTTTGATGCCTTGTCTGGAACGATTTTTATGAAAAATATCAAAAATAAATATCACTGAAATGCATTGGTGTTTTGACGACATAGTAACTATGTAATTACTGAAACATAAACACGTTGTAAACATTGTGTTTGAGCCTTCAAATAGTGAGTTCCCTCGTATACGTGCATGCGCTCGTACGTATTCGCTGTGTGTGCGTAAACACAGGTTTATCATATATTTACTAAAAAGGCATTTAATATTATGAAATACTTTATGGAATGAGGACTTTAAAATGACATGTCTTATATAATTGCTGTTTGCATCTAAACGACAAGGTAGTTCTCGACAAGAATACAAAGTTGTTTACTGTAGAGTGGGATTTGAACATTGCAACCACTGAGAACTGTCAAAGGTAACTACCGAATTATCTGAAGTCTAATTTGGTTTGAATTTGTTAGCACAACGGATCACAAACATCGGAACATAATTGTATATCCGTCGGCTATGACACATCAGTATCGTTAGACACACACACATATATATATATATATATATATATATATATATATATATATATATACATGCATATGTATAATTACACTGATACATCATAGACTACGATACAAGTGTATGTTGATTACTACCCCCCACATATATATATATATATTATATATATGAATTTGAAGAAGTGTACACATCTTTTAGAAAACGCTTTTTGATATGTATTATAGAATTTTGAAAAAAAAAACAAGTAACATTCTTTCAAACATTGTTGTTTATATTTATTAAATTAATATATATATATATATATATATATATATTTTAAATAAGGTTTCTAGTTTTATTCAAAATTCGATACAATATATATATATATATATACATATATTTGTGTGTGTGTGTATATATGAATATCAAAGAAGCTTAAGTCATGAAATGAAATTTGAGACAAAATAAAATGTATAGTATTCATAATATTGGATGAGCAGGTAACACACGAGTAAATATTAAGATTCAAACAAATGATGTAAGAAGAACGAGGATATCCATGTCGATAAAGACGACTTTACTCATTTAGTGTAGATAATATATATTGAAAGATGACGGAGCGTTTGATACAGCTACGCTAGGAAGATGACCAGATATTTGATAAGATATAAGTAACTAGAAAGTAGAAGTATTAGGGGGTAAATTATGTAAGAAAAGAAGACCATCAAAAAACGATGTATAGCGGGGTAAAAATAGGACCCAGGTTTTACAAAAATCAACTCTTATCGCATTCCCATATTTGTACATAATCGACCTACCACGCACACGACTCACTCCAATGTACATTTTTTGTACGGTCTAGTTTTCCTCTTTTACTAAGTGGGTGCGAAACATACGCGTTACCTAAACTTTTATTTTGCTATGCACCAGTTTTTGATCTGAGCTGCATTCTGCAATATGCATGACGGCTACAGTTGACATATTCTAAAGCTCACGCTTGAGATAGCACTGTTATTAAGGTTCCTAATGTCCTAATTACCAAATGTTGTCCACGTTCCGTTATCTAGGTCCACCTGTTTGTAGAAATCGCTTACACATACACTCTTATTGGATGTTAGAATGGAGGATTGCACCATTCGGAGAACTTGCTAGACGGACAATATAGTTTCGTTCATCGCTTTTACGAGTTTAGCCATGAAAATGAAACTAGTAAAGCAGATTCTTATTGACTTGAGGGTGTGTGATCTTATCGCTACAGCGTTGTAATCCATTGCCTAGTTCTGAGCGAACAGCAAAGGTACTCCGTTTATTCTCCTTTCACCAACTGGCCTTCTTTGCAGCCACAGCATTGCACGTGGATTCTCACCGGTTATACTGAGTTTTGTCTTGTGCAGAGAGTCCGATCCTATACTGAGCCAATTCTTTCCGTGTGTCCCGTAGAGTTTTTTCCGTGTGATTGGGGAGTTTTGTTACATTAGAAGTGTAAACCATTAGCATTGTATCGTCATGATAGCAACACAATTACATATGATACATCAACTGTAAATATTAGTTGTTTAATTTGTTAGCTGGGCGTTCAGTTAGTTGTGTGAACTAATTCTTATTAGGGATTTCAAGTAGCATATATCCTGTTACATTCAACATTTTAAATCCAAAGTGAAACTTCTGTAACTATTGAACTGTACGGTTAAAAATAATCCGTCATAATTTAAGTTGTTTGTGTTCAATAAGAATTTTTAAGAATATTAAAAAAAAGAATGTCGATGTCGCTTAGCAAAAACTCAGAAAATACTGCCTGAAATATTATTATGTTACATTTAACTAACGGATGACTCATGTTATTTTCATATAAGATGGCGACTCGTTATGAAATTCTATTATATAATAATTTCAATTTAGAAAAGTTTGTCATTATAAAAACCAGCGTTCTGAAACCGCTTTTATATTGTGTGACCTCTTGGGGATCTTTCGTTCTGATGTCTTATTGCTATTGTCGGCTTTTCCCGAAAAAGTATTATCTCATTCATATGTTTTCTATATTTTACAATCATGTACGATTAAAAAATCTTTAAGTGACAGTTCAAATAAAAATTACAAATATTTTAATTCATTTGATTAAGCTTTATATTTATTATTAATTGTTTTAATTGCAATTTATTTTGCTGAATTGTTTGTTTTTTATACTTGTAAGAGAAACATCGATTTTTGAATATTCACTTCATTATTTTTTAGTTTTCTGTTCATTCCTCTAATTTAGTTCGTGCGAAAATTAGAGTTTGTCGAAAACAAGTTTCTCCAAATGTGAAAGAAGATTGCACCATAAAAATGGATGTGAAGAGCATTCAATAATTCTTACATTCTGACGATTTGTAAAAGTGGAATGAAATGTCATACACGTCTTTCCAAAACGTGATGTACGTTTTAATGAATTTATCACCTAAAAAAATTGGTATAATCAATAGTATTATCCAGAAATAAAAGGGTTATGTAACCACAAAACAAATATTGTTTTCGTTTTATTCCTTATCAGTTCGACATTCAATTCATTAGAAATGTAAAGTACTAATAATACATACTTAAATAATATACGAACACAAATGCATGTATTAGCTTCATTAAATACTATATCTAACGCTAATTTAAAATGTCAGTAAATAGAAACTATTATGTTATTTAAAGGAATACTGTTTTCTTAAAATGTTAGCTTAATTTCTGATTCGATTGCAATGAAGCAAATTACACAAAAATGTGAGTGATTTACTTATTCTGAAGGTATACATAACAAATTGACACTGAATGTAAATATCTATCATATAATCAATAATTCGCCTGGAAAATGTAAATCATGAAACGTGCAATTTAAATTTCGTTAAATTTCGAATGAAAGAAACAATATAATAAATAGACGATTTGTTTTGCTTTCACAATATTAAATTACACTTCGGGTCAAAACCACAAGTTTAAATAAATGTAATCAGTTAAATGCGATAAAATACATGCATATAAATATATATGACGATGAGGCAACTGACTATTTTATAAACGTATTAAATGTATCCTAATGAATATAACATTAATCTATGCATATACCACATATTGTTCTGGATTTATTTTCAGATATAGAATGGACGTATTTAACATTGATACGTTTCCGTAATAACCTTACAACTTTTGCGAATTCTTAAGTAAAACATCAAATAATTTTCGTATCATTTTCCAATTTATATTTAATTCAATAGACATTTACAGATTAAAACAATATATTGCTGCCTTTAAAAATGTTATAATAAAATATAACTTAAGAGATATTAAACATCTAGCAATAATAACTATTCTATTATATTCTCATTATGAAGCTTATTTAGGTGATGCAGTGATATATTATTTGACTATAGACAAATGCAGTAATAAAAACATTTTTAAATAATTAAACAGTGATATACGAAGTGAAATCTCATTAAAATTCATCTTGAAAATATATGACTAAATATTATTTGAAATATAAAATGGAAATCCTTTTAAAAATAGCTTTTCATTAATAAGATTCTAGTAAATTCAGTAACTACTTCATTCGTGTAGAAGATCTACTTTACATACGAGCATGTCTTTGCTTAAACACGCCTAAACATATTTAATGAAACAATATATATGCACACACGTTAACATCTACTTAATTACAACATAACACAATATTTTCATGCACGGCATCAGTATACTATAAATGAAACATACAACAGTTGGATTTACACGGGTCGCGCTCGTAATAATAATATAGAGTTTACATTTCTGTTTATAGTGAGTACATCTTATTATCATTCCGTCTGTATAACAACTTGTAACACCGGGTGTTGATCGGTATTCTGTAATATTCAGGTGTATTAATGTCTAAGAACTGTGTGTTTTATTTTGGTTAAATAAGATTTTCAATGTTGAATCTAATTATTACGGTATCTTGTCATTAAGTTGTGAATTGAAATAAAACGTGTCCTGATTGTATTAAGGTTATGTTTTTTTTTAATTTCTATTTATAACAGAAATATGGTAATACTAAGGAAACATTTCAGCTTAGTCATACATAAGGATTTGTTAAGAAATGGCATGCCAGAGGTGACTTTCTTGTCGTTTAAATAACTCAAAGAACATAAATGCAATTTATTCTTACTTCATGGAAGCAACTGCAATGATTCAAATGCTCTTTTTTTATGAAGTATCTATTGAAATAGGTTGTGGTGACTGATGGAAATGATGAAGTATGAGAAGAAAATACGGAAAGAGACGAGTGATGATATCATATATTTTGTTTGTAGCGACGTGAGAAGCTCAGCGATAAGTAGGAAAAGTATAAAACCGTAGACATGAGTATAATCCTGTTGAAGAAAGATCGATATGCAAATAAGGATAGGAAATATAACAACCATTCTTACTTCAGACTAAAAGCTAGTTCGGCATCTTAGAATCTCGTAGAGTTAGAATTGTGGAGACATCATAGAAATCTCAACGGAAGCCGATATATTGTTGCGTTGATTGGACCGTAGATAATGGGGATAATTCTGGTGAAGAAGGACCGTTTTGCGAATGTGACATAATGAGGATAGGCAATATAACAACCATTCTTACTTCAGACTAAAAGCTATTTCCGCATCTTAGAATCTCACAGAGTTAGAATGGTAAATACATCATATGAGTCTCAACAGAAGACGATATATTGTTGTGTTGATAAGACCGTAGATAATGAGGATAATCCTGGTGAAGGACTGTTTTGTGAATGAGACAGAATAATAGCATGCAATAAAACAACCATACTTACTTCAGACTAAACACTATTTAGGCATCTCAGAATTGTGTAGACATCATATAAGTCTCATCAGAAGCCGATATATTGTTACGTTGATCAGACCGCAGAGAATGGGGATACTCCTGGTGTAGAAGGACCGTTTTGCGAATAATACAGAATAAGGATGGGCAATATAACAACCATTCTTACTTCGAACTAAAAGCTATTTGAGCATGTTAGAATCTCGTAGAGTTCAAAAGCGGAGACATCATATAAGTCATAACGGAAGCTGATATATTGTTGCGTTGATAAGGAAGGTGAAATTAGTAGCTATGCCCCAAAATAATCCAGACAAGCCTTCTTACTTAAATGGGTGAACTCTATCGTTGACAAGAAATAAAGAATGCGGGGTAAATATCCGGGAGAAATTATTGTAGAATAAAGATTGTGAATAATTATATCATTAACCGGGTTGGTCACTTAGGTTAAAAAGCAGGTTGTCCGTTAGGTATATCCCATAATATGTTATCGCAGCAATTGACAACTAGAATTCCCCAACATGCTACATATGGGTGTGGAGAGAAGGTTTGGAGTAGATAGATAAATTCAACACTGTTGTAAAAAGTGAAAGTCCACATAGAAATAAGAACTTTATCAGATGCTAACTTATTGAACATTCCCCGATCGTATATTACCTTGGTTAGATTTCGATTGCAGACAAGTATATATATATATTATTATCATGATTAAACTGATAGATTCGCTTAGTTACAACAGTTAAAATATCAGTTGATGAACAAAAGCCACGAAAGTCATACTGAACATCAATAAAGAGGACCTGGCTTTCCAGAAAATGAACAGGCTTGCGGTTGACCGACCTTTAAAAAACCTTGCTAATAAGAGAGAGGATTCTAACCGGACAATACTTAGTTCGGTCAGACCGATCGCCATTATTTTTAAAGATATGCACTACAGAGGATTTCGTTCCAATAAGAAGGGGCACAGGTTTAAGACATACATATATTGAATAATTTAGAGAGGATAGAAATAAGTTCAGGAACACAACGCTTGAGAACAACAACAGGAAATTAATCAGGACCGGAAGTCTTAGGTTGGTCAGGATCAGAAGAGAATCCTAGCAACCATATTTATATATGAGGTTCACTATCAATATAACGCATCATCACTCACGTGATAATCTGGTTTACGGTTGTGGAATCAAGCAGATGGTAATTCATAAACACTGCCAGAAAGTTGGGGTGGTGTTGAGCAATAGCAATTAATTTAGTACAGAATATAGACAAATAACCTTTAAATCTGAAACATAAGTACGAACGACATAGCTGAGTGCAGTCCAATGGGAAAGGGGCAAGTTCAGTGACCCTATCAAACAGCGAATTGCCAGTAGACTGGACAGTGTTGCTTAATACCAGGCATGAGAAAAGAGACAGTACAAAAGATACGATATTTACATATGAGTAAAGACACCCGAGAGAGTCATTGTCGCATAACAACGAGAAATTTTCGGCGCGAAACGATTCGGTAGGGGATTTCTGAAAAGTTGTACAGTTTTAAATGATGATCTAAGGACTGCGTATAGGATTATTGAAGTAAAATATTGTCGGTGAAAATACCTCAAAGAGAAGGAATCTGCATTACTCTTGATTCGAGACTGTCTCATGTGCAATTCTCTTCATGATCTGGAGTTGTTGTAACAAATAGAAAAAATGTATTCAAGCTACCTTATCCTTGTGGACGAAAAAAGTGTGATGTAAATATTATTTATATGACGTATAAATGAATTTAGTTTGATCGGCTTGAGGAGAACCCTACTCAAGTGACTGAGGAGAACATAGTCATACCAAAGAAATAGGCGATTTAAAACATCACTTGTTAGCGAAGCAAAAAGTTTGACGATACTTAAAATCAAGACGAGACGCAAATAAGAGAGAAAGAGAGAGAGAGAGAGAGAGAGAGAGAAAGAAAGAAAGAGAAAGAGAGAGAGTTGTAAACATGACCAATACATACATATATCTTACTATATTTTGTATTTTTCGGACGATATTTATTCGACTGTTTAAATAATTCCGAATGACTTACACATTTAAAAAGTCAGAAAGTAACTTTTTTTTTCAACTTCTAAGAAATCTTATTTGTTTCAATAGAAAACAAAGTTTATGCTGATAGATTGAATTTTGTAATTAAATCTGTCAACTAAGATTTTCCAATTTTTATAATGATTTTAAATTATTACATTATCTGTTTCAATAAATGCTAATTAATATTAATTAATAAAAAATATTAGATGTGTAAGTCACCTAGACCCATCGAAACACATATCAAATTGTCTAATTATTTTATTAATCAATAATATTAAATGCACATTTCCCAGTGTTTACCAACTAATGAAACGAAGTTCTAAATAACGTGATAATATTATAACTTTTCGAAGTGTTTTCATTTAAGTGTATATGTGCAAATTATTTACTACTTGTAATGTTATTCTTCAGGCGCCAACATGTAATTGATTAACTTTATTAAATTATGTAAATCTTTCATTTCTGTAAGAATTATTTATAGGTATGTAGATACATAAATACATATATATATATATATATATATATATATATATATGTTTATGTATATGTATACGCATACAAATACCTATATACATGTCGTACATAAATAAGCTCTTGGTATTTCGTAATCTTTTCTCTTTTCAGCTCTGTTTTATCCTGCATCATTATTGACACTGACTTCAAGTAGTGTTGCTATTTTCCCTTTTGTCCCATATCACGATGCCAGGTTTAACAACTCCGTTTTCTTGATATGTAGTTGTAGGGATTACATAGTCATAGTTGAAGGATTTGCTGCTACACTGGATATTCAACATTTTACATATAGTCCAGTGAAGATATTTACGCACTCTGTTGTGTCGCATTGTATAATAGCCACTCCGTAGGAGAGCCTTACAACTGGATGTCAGGTGGCTCACACTCAGCACTTCTGTTTGTCAGAACTTGCATTTGTTATTGTTGCTGATACCACTCATCTTTTTAAAGGCATTGGTCATCAAGCTTTGTTCTTGGGCAGCCATTATAATTCTCTCCAGATTATAGTCGAGCGACCCTCTTTTTAGCCAGACTACAGAGCCTTCCTTACTTATATATTCCTGGTGAAATTCACCTAGAAAATACTTTGTTGGTTGGCCCATTCTTAAAGTTTTCTGGAATGAACGGGGTTGGTGTATTTCTGGCGGCTCTTGCTTGCTATTTCCGTGGCTAGCTTGTTGTGTGTTTCTGCCTCATTTGTAAGACAGTCCTGTCTAAAATGTTTGGTCGGGTTTGTGATAGAGGTTACTTCACTTGCTCTGGTTTTTTGATGTTTGCATACCATCATAAGGTTTGGGTTATTAGAGCTCATCCGTTGCTCGATGTTGATGGCCAATTTTTGAGAGACCCATACCGCTTCTCTTGGCAGACACATCATTGGTAGACACTGATTTCTGTAAATTTCAAATTATCAACATTTTTCTCGTTTTTGTTTCTTGTCTATTAATGTCTTTTTGGGGCCAATAATTTCAAACCTGTATGTTATCACTGGTATAGCTAATTGGGTAATGGCAGTTACTTTGTTTTTGTTTGTAAGCTGTGTATTACAATTTTTCTTACACGGCGGATATACTCTCTGACAATTGTTTTCTCTTATTTTGGCATGTATAATTGAATTCGCAAATTGTTCCCGTTCTTCAAGGTATTTGATGTCAGTATCTTCATCAAGCTGTATGTTTTTCGTTTGGATCTCCTTCCGAACTTTATTCAAATATCTTTAGAGAAAGTATGGACAACCTGCAAGAGTCGGCTTAAGTCAGCATCGGAACTAGCATACAGTTTAAGGTCATCCATGAAAAGAACGTGGTTGACTCATTTGTTTGGGTCTTGTTGGTTGCCCTGGCTCAGATTGTAGGCACTCCGGCTTTTGTTTAGTCATTTACTTAACGGAGCAATTGCCAAGCGTAGATATACAAATCAATAACATTAAAGACAAACTCAACACAACCTATCTATCCCAGCAATTTCCTCTGATGATAAGATGCGCCCCATAGGTAGTACCACAGACAAAATTGCACGGGCCATAGCTAACATTCTCACTCCCACATCAAAAACTCAGGCGACCTTCTTAACAAAATAAAAAAAACATTAACGTAGAAAAGAAAAACATACATAGCCTAGATGTCACATCGCTTTATACTAATGTCCCAGTTAAAAATGCCTAAACTTACTTCACACAAATCTAAAGAAAGTCAAAACCGACTTACCATTTCCCACCAACATTTTAATAGAAATAATTAGACTCATCACTGACGTAACATATTTCCAATTCAACGACGAATTCTACAAACAAAAATGTGGACTCCCATGGGCAACCCTCTAAGTGGTGTATTAGCCTGCCTTTTCTTAGAATTCTTTAAATCCGGTCCTTTCAAATTTAGACTACCCCCTAACATCGAATACTTAAGATACCTTTACGATATTCTTGTTTTCCTCCCCGTAGATATACAAATCAATAACCTTAAAGACAAACTCAACACAACCTATCTATCCCAGCAATTTCCTCTGATGATAAGATGTTGATCTTTGCAAAGCCTAGCTTAAGGAAAAAAATTAATAAAATGAATTGCTTTTTGCGGAATACACCTTGCATTGAGCAACTGAATTGAAAAAAAGATCTGCCTCCGTCGCTGTTCTAATTCCTTTTCATCCTTCTATCTATCTATCTGCTCTGTCCGGTATATTGAGTTGTATACTTTTCACAATAGGGTTTACCTTTCCTGAAAGTTCGCTTTTAGTTCACTACTTTAGATAGATATATATATATATATATATATATATATATATATTTATTTTTTTTTTATGTATTTATTTATACAGGGTCATTCACCACTGTATATGCACAACTTTCCAGATATACTTGTACACACATAAATATACCTGAAATTGATTTAATATGTTGTTAAAATAAAAGAATTTCTAGATAAACCACCAACACGAGATTATGTTTTTGTAACATGAGATTTGAATGTTGATATTTTTAATCTCTATGAAAACTCTCCATATGTTATTGGGAAGCACAACATTTGAAAAGTAAACCTTCGGGGTAAAATCCTTGCAAAATAATTCGTCATTGCCATCCCCTGATGGAAGTACCAAAAACAGAGTGATTTTATTTTAACCTACAAGTCCGGAGCCCGACCAAATGTGTTTATTTATAGTGAGACTATCAAGAAACCGGGCATATCTGACTACGAACGTATATGAAGAAGATTAAGGTCTTCCTTTGTATAGCCACAAAAACAATCTAAGAGCCAAATATGCTTATTTTTGCTTTCAAAGAACATCCATGTCAAATATGGCTTTTTAACTCAATCTTCAAAACCGATTTTCACCACTATTCTGAAAGTATCAACAAAAGCATCAAAGTTGCTGAAAATGAATATTTCTTGCAGCTAAGCTTTATCTGCTGACTGGATGGTAGCCAATACTTAACAAACTATTGCTAACAAGCATATGGCAAGAACACAGCAAGATCGTAGTCGGAGACGCTCATAAAGAGAGACAAAAGAGGCTTAATCAGTACATTACCCTCTCACAAACTGTGTAATGCATATTCTAAGAGACTAAAAGTAAAGCCAAGAAACATAAAGATGAACACAGAAATCTTCCAATTTTACAAAGATGAGATTTTACAACGGTGGGCGCACTTTTATGAAAAGCTATATATGGATGACTCAACTGGCCCGCGTCAAGTTGGTGAGGATGCGAAAGACACACTACCAACTATTTTGAAAGGTAAAACAGATCATGCTATTTTATTTTTGAAGGAAGGCAAATGGCACAGACTTCATAATATCTACACCGCGTTCATCTAATCTGGTGAAGAACCACTATTTACTATTATTTTAATATAGTTCAACGAGATACATTCAGTAAGTTTTCAAAAATACATGATGGTTGTACGGAATGAAAATAACAATTTACTGTATTGTTGACATACTCGCCCAATCAGGGGTTTAAGTAATTTTTCGAAATTGTGTGTCACAGTAGTGAAATATAATTATAAAAAAATGATTTGTATGTCTCCTTCTTAACTTCTCAAACTGAATACCAACCAGAGAGAGGTACTACAGAGCAAATTATCGCCTACGATCAGATAATAGAGAATTTTATAGAATTCAGTAATCCTTTGTTAATTCCTTTTATTGATTTTACTAAAACGTTTGATAACATCAAGCTTCCGTCTCTTTGGAAGCTTTTGGAATAAACACATTTAAATAAACACATTTGAATAAACAGTATATGCACCTCTTGAAAATGGCCTATCCTAATCCAACTGCTGCCATAAAAACTGATTTAAGCATATCACACCCAATCAATATCCCCAAGGGTATAAAGTAAGGTGATATTCTTTCAGCGTTTCTATTCTGCGTCAATGTTTCATCAGTTATTTGTAAAGCAGAACTACAATGTAGATCTGTGTTTTTTCAATCTTTTGTCTTATCTTATCTGACTGCACCCACTAATCTCAGCTTTTTGTTTACAGTTATATTTGTATAATCTTGTAAAGCACTGCAAAGAAGTTAGTATTTTTATTAAGAAGCTCAAGACTAAATGCATGACCACTGGAAAAAAAACATCCTGTTAACATCAAAATCAACGGCGACTAAGTCTAACCAGATACAGAGTTTGTTTTATTTGGGCACATGCTGTCTTAATCTAACGACGAACTACCAGCTGTAAATCACAGAATCAGATTAAGTTCGTCAGCCTTCAGAAGAAACCAAACGGTGCTAACTTCTAAACGCATACCATACAAAATCACAGCAAACATTTATAACACATATATCATTCATGTAGTCTTATATAGGACACTCTGTCAATCTGGTTGTAACATTACGTCAAAAGGTTTCTACTTTCTAACGTAACACCATAGTCTTTATTACTGGTCATAAACTATTTGATAATATCGAAGATTTGCAAAGGCTCACTAGTATTCGGCCATAAAACATAAAGTATTGAGATTATTTGGCAACATTTAGCGTCTTATTGTGGGGCTATGCAAGATATGCGTTTAAAGCATAGTGCAAGGAAATCGGACGAAAGTAAGACAAAAGAAAAGAAGGAAAACAACGTTCATGAATAGAAGAAACATCCCCATAAACTGAGTAAACACCTTGGCCCAAGATCATATGGCTTTGAAGACACTCGGTATGTTAGTGGGTATTATACCACTTATAGAGAAAAAGTTTTTATTTTAAAAGTTGCTAAGTACCATATATAACATATGTAATACTACTAACTGAGAATAAATTAAATACTTTTATAACAGTGCATGTATCCGATCAAATAAATGCATATACATAGGATATCTACCTCCCTTTCACCAAAAGACAGGGACTTCGAGGTGGTAGGTACACTAGGTAGTACACCCGGGCCCTAGACATAATGACTGAATAGCCTCGTTGTCATTCGCATGAAGATAGTCAACTGAGTTGACAACATCAGATAATTACTGTCCAAAGCGTAAAATGACGCACACATAAAAAGGTAATAATGTGGGCTTCCTATTGTAAGATGCGCATGGTATTTTGTCTATTTATTAAATTTAGGAAGATCTATTAATAGCGAATATAACATTGAATTATTGGTGAGTTTGACGGTTGAAATCCTTTCGAAACGTCGAGAAAAGAAGGAAAAAGGGCTATATCACCAAGACGATACAGGGTGTCACTACTCGCTCATAACGATGCCAATCCTATTTTCAAGATAAGGTACAATCGACTACTGACTGTTTGCAAGCCTCAATAGAATGATCCCGGTTTCAATGACGAAGAAATATCGGAAACTATCGCGTATTCTCAAGCCAAAGGCAAACTATTCTACAAAAAATGCATCGATTTTAAAGAAGCGTTTCAATAAGCGTAGAATATAAAAAGTAACTTTGTAGATGATAAAAGACGAGTATAGCCTCAGAGTTGTTGTTTTATGAGTAAAACACGGGTCTTATTGAATTGTGTGTATGTATATCGATTGTAGAGAAACACGTATATGAACATACAACACATTTTTAGTGACAATCACATAAATAAAGTTTCATGAACAAAAGTGCTACGTATTACAATTTTCGGCACATGTTTGACATGAAAAATAATTATACAATAACGTAAGTTTTATTTGTAGTTAGATTGAGTAATATTTTAGTAAAAAAATAAAATATCCTTAAAACTTAAAATCTAATATGATACTTTGCATCTAGCCTTACATATAGAACTTCATTTGAATACATATGGAACCTAGCAAAGGCATATAAAGTTTATGTATGATAATATACATTATAATTATAGATATATGTGCATTAGGTTGACCCCCAACCTTCTCCCCTTTTCTTTTTTCTCTGTAACCCATTACGTCTACAGTGGCAGCCTGCCTTGTTTTGGGTGAGCTATGTTTATATATATATATATTTATATTATTATTATTTAGTTGTAGAAATTAATTTATAGTTTTTGGTATTGTCGTTATCATTAATAATAATAATTCAAACAATGAATAAGGAAATGTAATAATAGTCAGTACGGAGGGCATTAATACATCTGGAATATTTAGAAGACTCATCTATTTAATCTGAGATGTATATTGGATTAAACACTCTTTGTATCATATAGACAGCATTAATTTTCACAAGTAGTTTTGCTCAGTATGCATTCTAAACTATCAGTTATCAGTTATCTATGAACGTCTGTCACAGATTTTTACAGGAAAATGTATTACATAAATATTGGGATGTTTATGACGTATCGTTACCGATAAAAAATATAACTTAATATCAATGTACTTTATCGCCGACAGGTGGTATCAAACTTGCCTCAATATTTTTGCGAGGAAAGTAGAAATACCTTTGATTTATTCTCATCATAACTCCAAATAAAACTAGTATATTGCAATGAGGAACAGATTATTACTGTCCTGCGTATTGTATATATACAATTTCAGATATCGCATATTAGAAATTATGAGGGAAAATAGGATTATGGGTTATTGGTCATGGAACTCATATTGATTCTAAATTACTGGCAGAGATTTCCATGATTTGAGATCCTATACAACCAGAGAAGACCTCTCGTTATATAGCTCTAAGACTCGCTACTTTCATGGAATTTGAATGAATGGAAAACACGTTTACTTTAGCTCATAACTATGCGATGAATCTTAAATGACACGGGCGGTTTTGTGCATTTCGTCGCCATCAGAGCTGATTTATCAATGCCAGATAATATTTACACGTGAGAGATGGGTTCTATTGATATATTCCTCTTACTATTCTACCTTCTTACCTTGTTTGTATGTATTCATGTCCTTCATCGCATGTGTTGGTGATACGCATCTTGGCTGCCGTCGCCCCTTCTCATTTATTTTGTCCGGCACACCACATCTGTTTCTCCTCGAAATCACAACCTGCTTTATCTTCTTCTTTTTTCATTTTCTTCTTGTCATTATTTGATGCTCAATCCATATTATTTTATTTTATGACTTTCGGTAATCTTCAGATTGGAGAGCTATGAGAAATCTCCAATTATTCCACGGCTCGTTGATCGGCCGACTTGGTCAAAACAGAGTTGATATTAATAGGACATAGATCGTATCAGCGCTAAGAGATTCGGTAAAGAAAATAGTAATTTTAGACATGTCGATGTCTTTACGTGAAATATGCGATAACATTACCCATATGATTGTTTTCCAAGTGCGATGGGATAGATTGAATATGTAACTCTTCTATATAACACCACAATGAAAATTATTTATTTTGTATCAGTATCTAAGTATTTGTTTTATTTTAATTATTATCATGTCTATGGAAAGTGTAGGAGTCCGTGATGAGTAAGTATTTGTCTCATTGTCCTATAGCATCGATTTTTCCTACACACATACTAACCGGTACCGTAAAATATTATTATAAAAAATTAAAAAGTAGCTGAAACGCGAGAAAGTGACTTTATCGACTAACTAAATAAAGCAAATGCAAATTAATCGTATACTGAATAGTCAAAAGTACTAATTCTAAATAATTTCTAAAAATAAAAACTGTTTTACCCACACTCTCTCCCATTCTTTCTCTAAATAAATATATATATATATATATGTATTTATATATATACATATATATATATATATATATATATATGTATATATATGTATATACACATAAATACATATATGTAATGATATTTGTATATATATATATGTATTTGTATATATATATATATATATACATACACACATATAAATACAAATATATATATATATATATATTTATATATATATATATATATATATATATATATATATATATATATATATATATTAGATTTTTAATGTGAGATTACATATATAATTAAAGTAATTATATTCCACAATCGGTATTCGCCGCAGTTTGGTAAATCCGTGTTAATCAACACACTTTCTTGTGTGTAGCGTGGTTGCTCAGGTAACAGAATACTCGCCTCGTATGCGAGCGCCTTAGGTCTCAAATACTTAGTTGGGATATGTTCTTACTGATGAGCCTAGAGGAGGACGAACCATGTGTCTATGACTTTCTGTCTTGCTTTTATGGTTTGTGGGTGTTGGCGTTGTTTATTGGGTAAATAATTATACACACACATATATGTATATACATATATAGAATCAAATATAAACTAAAAGTGAACTTTTAGTAGATAGAACCTATAGTAAAATGGTTAAAGCTCAATATACGAGATAGAGCAATTATAAAGATGGGAGAAATAAGAGTGATAAACATGTACGAATGTCCAGATTTATTTCAAACTTTGATTGTTCAATTCAATGTACATTCTGGAATAAACTAGTGTTTATTATTCTTTCCTTAAGCAAAGGCTTTTCAAAGGTCAGCATCTTATCATCAGAGGAGATATGCAGATAGATAAGTTGGCTGTGGAAAGGCCAAAGTTCAAAATTCAAAAAATACAATTAAAATGGAGTGAAAAGAGTTTTTGTAAAAAAGTATATGGTTAGTCCAAATGGTAACTGTCCATTGAAAGAATGTCTAATTAAAAAAAAGATTTTGTAGAAAACGAAAATAATATTTTCGTAGAGGCAGTATGGAGAAGGTGTTCAAAGTAAAGTAAATCCAATGGTGGAATGTTGAGTTCAAAACGTAGATGAAGCGCACTTAAATTGAATTATATTCCACCTCCAACGTCATTTATTTCTACTGCAATGGCCCCGAAAGTTTTTTAAATGGCCAGACCTCTCATGTCAATTCCATTCAATTCCATTTAAGTGCGCTCCATCTACGTTTTGAACTCAACATTCCACCATTGGATTTACTTCACTTTGAACACATATTTATCTCTCTCTCTCTCTCTCTCTCTCTCTCTCTCTCTATATATATATATATATATATATATATATATATATAAATACAAATATATATATATATATATATATATATATATATATGAATAAATATATATATATATATATATATATATATATATATATATATATATATATATTAAGCTTTTTAATAAGATGAACGCCGTCATTGCGAGCTTAGGCCTATATCACAAGAAAAAAGAGAGGAAAATTATAGCAGTATATTTAATCGTCGGAAGACATTCAACTAAAAACTTTTTTAAAATGTTAAAAGTTTTTAGTCGATTCCGACGATTAAATATGTTACTATAATTTTCCTCTCTTTTTTCTTTTTACTTCTTGTGATATTGTATTCAACTCGTTAAGACTCCGTTCTATCTCATTTAAAAGCTTGATGAAAGTATATACCAGTAAAAATATGTCTGTCACACACACACACACATACAAGTATATATATATATATATATATATATATATATATATATATATATAATGAGGTGGTGAAATACATAACATTAATATAGTTTAAATGTTTATTTACTCATAAATTGTTTAAACAAAGAAAGCAAATACAAAATGACATTCCATGGCTTTTCATCCTAAAATAGTTTTGTTGTACAACTAAAGTGATAGTAATTGAAGAACACGTTTCATTAATTTATATATATATTTATATATATATATATATATATATATATATATATATATATATACGTATATATATATATGAATATGAAAAGTGTTCTTCAATATCTATTACTTTAGTTGTATCACAAAATTATTTTATGACGAACCCAATTCTTTAAAAGAAAAATGTTAAAAGTGTTACAGTTGTCCAAGATACAAATAGATACTGCAGATTAAAACAAGCTTAATAGTTTACATTAAAAGTAAAAATAGACTCATATATTATAAATAAGTGAAATTCAAAATTAATGACATACTTAATTTTTTGTAATGATCATGTTTAAATATATACAACAATATTAGTCCTCGCGTACATATGTTACCGAAATTTTTATTCATTAGCACATCTATAGCAGGGTAGAAACTTTACAATTATATGAATCCTTTTTATCAGCATACTAGATTTTCATCAATATGGTATTGGCAATATTTTATTGAATTGCCCAATACTTATGAAAACAAAACAAAGCCCATCAATCTCTTTTTCCACAATGACAAGTGTAGGCAATAATGTTCAACAAAGTTTTTAACTATGTATTTATGGATGGATTTAATTTGAAATGTTTTATATAACAATATATATATATATATATATATATATATATATATATATATATATATATATATATATATATATAATTGGTTGATCAAGTTAAAATATGTTAATACAGTTCACATAAAAAACTTTTGCCAACGGTGTTAAATACAACGTTGATCATTTATAAGACTACATAAACAATGTTATAGCCATATGTCAATCAACCACCATTTTGATGCTATCGCATATTGTCAAAGGCAGAATGAAAATAAGTGGAAATTTAGAGCCTCGCTTCGCAAAACATCAGTTGAAGCTAGATTTTAAGAGAGAAAGAAAAGGGGCAAAGACGAATGTTATAAAAGGTGGAGACGCCAACTAAATTGTATTTTCTCAAGTCTAAGTCAGCTATACGCGAGCCATATGAGTTTGCACTTACGAATCTCAGATTCCTCGCATATCTGTATTCGGTGGCCATTAGTTCTACGCCTGTAAGTCTGAACAAAATTAACAAGTTAAACAGAGCGGAGATAATATATATATATATACAGTAGCGTCCAAAAGTTAAGGGCTAGTAAAACCTCAGAAAGTTTAACCATATATTTGAAACAAATACACACGAACAACAAAAAATTACTTCACAATTATATAGATAACATGTATATCTTCAATGGGTCATAATTTCGTTAGCCTACACTAAGTATTTTTCGAATAATTACCATTTTAAATAAAACTGTTCAAAATTTGTGTGTCCAAAAGTTAAGGGCTAACACGATTGCGGCTTTTGTCCTTGCTGTGAATGGCTGAAATTACCAACTAACTAGTATTTAGTAAACAAACCCTTGCTATTTATGACTTCTTGACACCTCTTGGCACAGGAATCCACCAACTTCTTGCAAAACGCTGGCGTTATCGCACTCCATTCAGCATGTAAGCACTGCCAGAGTTCTTCTTGATTTTTTGGGCACTGAAGTTGAGCACGTTCACCAACTATTTTCCAGATATTCTCAATAGGATTAAGATCTGGACTCTGAGGGGGGGCAGCGCATCGTTTCAACTTCTTCCTCGTCTAAAAATGTTTTTACTTTCTTAGCAGTGTGACAGGGAACGTTATCCTGCATGAAAATTGCAGGTTGATAGAGCGACGACCGAAGACTAGGAACTGCATGCTGCCGTAGAATCTACTTATAAACTTCTGCATTTATTCTACCTTGCAGACGAATCAGTGGTCCACAGCCTGCAGCTGACATAACGCCCCAAACCATTACACTTCCTCCTCCAAATTTCACAGTTTTTTTCACGCACTTAACCTCCAATCTCTCACCAGTTCTTCGCCGGACATACGTGTTGCCATCAGATCCGATAACGTTAAACTTTGATTCATCACTAAAGTGCACACGGGACCAGTTTTCGGTTGTCCACACAACGTGTTCTTGGGCAAAAGCGAGGCGGAGTTTCTGATTCTTTTTGGAGATAAGAGGCTTCCTTGCTGGCACTCGAGATTGCAATCCAGAAGCGTGCAACCGGCGTGTAACAGTTTGCCGAGACGCTTGAACAATATACCTTTGCTTTAGTTCTCGAGATATTTTAGCAGCAGTGTTAAATCTGTCTTTAAGTGACATTTTGACAATAAGACGATCCTGTCGAGCAGTTGTGCTTCGAGGTCTACCAGATTTTGGGGCAGCTGCCACTGATCCTGACTGCTTGAAATGTGCCACAATACGCTTTACTACACTAGGAGACCTTCCTACGGTGTCAACAATCTCAGAAGTTTTCTTGCCATTACTATGAAGATGAATAATGAGCTGTTTTTCTTCGACAGAAACGGGACGACGTTGTTTTGCTGCCATGTTGTACTAGTGCGATACAAACACTCATTTCTTTTACCTAATTACAATAATTTTAATGTTCTTTAGTAAAAATTTGAAGTAGGATTATTCATAGTACCTGTCTGACAGCGAAACGACGTGTGTCGACTTCAGAATGAAGATGGACGTTTATCTCTCTTTTTATAGGAAAGCGAAGTCCACAAATGTAAAGTTATGAGCCAGGGGCGATAACTCTTACCCGTTGGAAACTCCACTTATGTAAAGTATGTTCAGGGGCGATAACTCCTGTCCACCTATACAGTACCTTACTGTTATAATAATTAAAGAGTATACCGCCTAGCCCTTAACTTTTGGACCACGAGAATTTGGACAAACTTTTGTGTTATTAGTCATAACTTCAAAAATATCCAACGGATGCTTATGAAATTTAGGCGAGACATGAGTGATGAGTATATCTATAAGTATATATGCATATTAAGTATTTTAAATGAACGGTTTTTCTTAAAAAGTACTTAAACTTGTCTTGAAACTACTAGCCGTTAACTTTTGGACGCTACTGTATATATATATTTATATGAAAGAACGCTGGAAAGGTTAAGACAATTTAAAACCCCGAATATTTAAAATTGTCGTCATAGTATTCCGGATAAGTTTGAGTTCTATATATAAATAACTGTGTTGTGCATTACTATTGTTATTAATGATCTATTATTTTTATGTAGCCTACGCTTACTATTATTTCCACCCACCCACCACTAATTATAAATATCATTATTATCAGTAGTAGTAGTAGTAGTATTAGTAGTAGTAGTAGTTGTAGTAGTTGCAGTAGTAGTAGAGGTAGTAGTAGTAGAAATAGTATTATGTATTCTTATTAGTATTATTATTATAAACAATGCAGCTATTATTCTTACTATTACAGTTATTTTTGTTATATGTACTACTAATATCGACACTATTATTATTACTAAAGTAATTCCAATTATTAGTGTTATTTACTATTATTATAATAATTATTGTTATTATTGCTATTTTTCTACTTTTGCTATTATTATATCTGTCAATAAATATGTGTCCCTGCTACTTTCCCTATTCCTATTAATATTGCTATTAATGTTATTATTATAATTAATATTATCATCACTATTACTATTATGTTTATATCCGTAATGATTCATGTAATTATTGGTTAAACTATTAATACTATAATTTTTATCATTGTTATTATTATTATTATTATTATTATTATTATTATTATTATTATTATTATTATCATTATTATTAATATTATTATTATTACTATTATTATTATTATCATCGTCGTAATTATCTTTCATTATTATTATAAATATTATTACTATTAGTTTTACTATCCTTCTTACTTCCATTATTACTACTATTTACATAGTTTTCATATCTGTGTTTAAATGTAGTCATTTATATCTTTTTATTTTTTTATTACTTTTTTGCAGAATTAGAAAATAAATTGTCTCCTCAATCTGTTTAAGCCATTCATGGTGACTTTTCGTTATGGTTATAAGCGTTCCAATTGCAACGGGAATCATCTTTACTTCTTTACATTTCCATAGTCTAACTTATTCCAAATTTTGATCTAGATATTTATTTATTTTTCTTGGTTTTTCTTTAGTACTTTGGTATCTAATGGACGGGCTATATCAATGATTAAGCAAGTGCTCTTGTTTTTGTTGAGAAATATTAAGTCGGGTTTTGAATGTGCAAGATACTTATCAGTCTCTATGCGCATGTTCCAAAAGCGTGTGAGATTGTCGTTCCCCTGTACCACTTCTGGCTTATGCTTATACGACTTCGCATTGTAGCTTAATTCATACAGTTTGCATATATTACAGTCCTGTACCTGAGCGACTTTGTCGTGTCTCCATTTTTCATGCTGGTGCTGTGCTAGCATTGGACGTTCAGATAAAATAAGCGCTATGGGTTCCTTCTTTTAATTACACAATCGGCATATCAGTGATTCTGCAGTGTTGTCAATGTAATGTGTGATGGAACTAGTGTGAGTGGCTTGTTCTAGGGCTGCGATTAAGGTGATCTGTGTAGATCTTTTTAGATTATCCATGACCTACCAATTCCAGCTGACATCATCAATAAATGCGGTATTCTTTAATTATATACTGTTTAGTGTCTTTCCAAATAATGTTCAGCCTATCTCCTGCCACATTTGATTCTTTTTAACGACAGTTCTAGAATTTCCTCTCTTATCACTTCACGGAGAAAAAATCTCATTACTCTCAGAAATATATTTTTATAGAAAACCTTCTTCTATATTCACAACATCTTCAACACTAAGTAGAGCTCGACCACCTTTCTTTTCTGAGTAGATACAATCGATATGCATTCACTTTCTTTGCAAAATCTTCATAAATTAGAAGAATTTACGTGTTTTGGTACTCAACCATTTTAGTTCATCTATATTTCAGTCAAGTATACCGGCAGTATATCAAATGATAACTACTGCTCTTAAATGTATAGCATATATTGTATTGTGTGATTTAAAGAATACCCCTTACCCTTCTGTTGTACTCAGTTTTTACCTGGTTTTTCATTTCTATTGTGTTTATTCTAATCCGCCTCTAGAAATACTAAGTTGTGTTAGCCCCTCTCACTGTCTACATTCTTTTTCAGACTTTTTGTTGGGAGTTTAAGATCATCTAAATGGACAAGTTTACTTCTTTTTATAATAAGAATGGACCATTTAGTTGTTCAAATTTTATTTGTAGTCGCCACGAAATACTTTAACCGTGTTCATTATGGTATCAAGTTGGGCTTCATTCTTTCTAAATACCATAAAGGTAATCCATGAATAGTAAGTGGTTTATTGTAGGAAGTCATTTCCCAAGTCTATATCCTGCCTTCACATTACGTAAGAGAAGTGTCATTGGGATAACACTAATGACAAACAGCAAGTGGGAAAGTCTTTCACTTTACCTAATGCAACACCTTCTTAAGTTAAATTGGGTTCCCAATTCTAATGCTATTATTTACTGCTGTTTTAATGTCGGGGTCTATTATGAACATCTCCAGTCATTTTTCTATCCATGAATGAGGGAACATGCCAAATCCTTTCTTATAATCCACCCGACCCATGGCAAGGTAAGTAGTTCTTCGTTTGCAGTTTCTTATGATAACTCTATCGATCGTTGGTGCCATATTATCTTTTTCGGCAGCCTTTCTGCTTCTCATGCAACATATTGCTTGGCTCCAAATAACTATAAATACTTTCGACAATATGCTAGTGAAAAGTTTCCGCATAACTGAGCGGTAAGTGATTGGTCTCAAGTATGTAACTTTAATCCCTTTTGTTTCATATTTTCTGATAAATAATGTAGGGGCATTTGTCAGCTATCTAGGGATGCTACTTGTCGTCTAACCGCTGTGTATTATTTCTGCAAAACATGGGTGAAGAGCCGGACGGATTTTAAACAAGTATCACTTGACTCCGTCAGATCAAGGTTCTTTCGAATTTGAAAGCTATTTATGTCTCATTCAGCATCTCAACGGTGACTGTTAAATTCGTTAGCCCTTCTACTCTAGAGGATACCCCCTTCAATATGTTTGATCCATTCCTCATCATCTGGATGCTTTACTTCCTTTTCGAAAATGTCTTTCCAGAATGAACTAAATTTGTCTGCATCAGGTATAACGTCATTCCCTCGTTCAATTTATTCCAGTTGACAAAACACAAGTGTTTCGATGTTATTAAACAGTCTGTTTTGTTGATACTGCTCAATTGTGTCGCTGTAACGTTTAACTTTGGCAGTCTTAGATACAAAACATTATTTCAGTTCTCTAATTACACACTTTAAACCTTTTCGGTGTATGTCAAACTTACGGATGAGTAGCGCTCGTACTTTAAAGTGCGCCATTTTCGACAGCTTGCACTTTACTTAAATACTTTCTAATTTGTTTTATCTCACCATTTAAACGTTTCCTCCACCAGCGCTATTTATTTACTTATTTCCCCATTTTTATACTTCGAGTAGATTTGATACATATTATATGCAGCTTAAATAACTTTATTAAACTTATCGCTAGTATTTATGAATAAAAATGGCAAGACATCATTCACTTTAGTCGTGACGGTTGTAAGTCTTTCTCTATTGACAAATCTTTTAGGCGGCTGTTTTAAATTGTCAACTCTTAGTTCTCGTCTAACAATCTGGAAATCTCAATATCTTCTTCTGTCACCCGATGTTTTATTCTCATGTTTTACGATTGCATCTGTGAAAACTGCCAGATTACCATTAGTTAAATTATTTTCGTTCTCATAGTTTGTTGTTGTTTATACCATAGACTTTTCGTCAACTACATAAAGTTTATTTATCTCGACACGCTCGTCCAGGTCTTCTCTCTCAATTTCTTTTAAAAGTTTTTTCAAGTTTATTTATCAGATAACCATTCATTAGTTCTAATCACCCGGGCGTGTCTTGCAAGTTTTTGTTCTGATACTTCAAACAGGTATAGTTCATTCCAGTGTCGGTGCATTCGCTGTATATATCGTCTCGTAGAAAGATCACTCTTCAAGTAACATTTTATTACAACTCTATTTAAGGTCTTAGTCCAATTAGTTGTAGTGTTAGTGTTAGTGTTAGTGTTTCGATGGTTCTGCTGGATGACGACTTGGGAAGCCTTGTTTGTTTCCCCGACGGACGTGGGGGCTTCACTTGACATTCTGGACCCACGCACGTCGTTTTCGGTTTGATAATTTTGAACACTCATATTGAAATAATATGAGGGATTGTCGTATGTCGCATAGTGGTAGAAATAAAGTGTAAACCAAACAAAACACAATTTGTTCTACTTTCATAAACATTTAATGAACAAACGTATAATTTAATGAACAAATGTATGATTTAATGAACAACTGTATAATTTAATGAACAAATGTATTATTTAATGAACAAATGTATGATTTAATGAACAAATGTATGATTTAATGAACACATGTATGATTTGATGTATAAATGTATAATTTAATGAACACATGTATAATAAAATGAACAAATGTATGATTTAATGAACAACTGTATTATTTAATGAACAAATGTATGATTTAATGAACACATGTATGATTTGATGTATAAATGTATAATTTAATGAACACATGTATAATAAAATGAACAAATGTATGATTTAATGAACAACTGTATAATTTAATGAACAAATGTATTATTTAATGAACAAATGTATGATTTAATGAACACATGTATGATTTGATGTATAAATGTATAATTTAATGAACACATGTATAATAAAATGAACAAATGTATGATTTAATGTACACATATATAATTTAATGACCGAATGTATACTTTAATGAACACATGTATGATTTAATGTACAATGTATAATTTAATGAACAAATATATAATTTAATGAACAAATGTATAATTTAATGTACACATGTATAATTTAATGATCACATTTATGATGTAATGAACAAATGTATAATTTAATGAACACATGTATAATTTAATTTACAGCATACTTTTAATGTTAAATTTTACATTTAAAATTAAAAATGAACAAACTAAAACAAAAGAAAAATGTGTCAGATAAATATTATTTTAAATAATAAGTAATGTTAATTCTATTTAATATTTCATGAACGTCGATAACATACATGATGTATACATTGGTTTATACTTACGAGTTAAATGCTATTTATTGTTTTGTAGAATTACAATGTGTGCATAATTTATACTTTTATTCACACATTTAAAACGGCAATAAAAGTCACATTTTCTCAGAAAATCTATAATCACTGTGGTCAAATTCAACCAAGACAATACCATTCTTATATACGTAATTGTTATTATTATGTTTTATGTGTTATTGCTATTTATATTATCAACCCATATAATTTACTAAACGAAACGTCATTTTTTTATAACCATTTGTTACATTAAAGATATTTCAAAGTTACGTAAATTATGTACATATTCATATAATGCCAAGAAGTATATTTTTCTGTTTTACGTTTCAAAGCAATTTTACTTATGGCTCACTTGTTCTGAAGAATATATTAATGACTTCACTAATTTTTGGCGTGTCTATAAAATGTTTAATTACAATCACACATTATCACACTAGCTTTCTTAAATCTATAATTGCAATCATTGTAACATTCCTGAACTATGTAGTACATGAAGTTGTGTATATGATACCATCTAAAATGTTATATCCTATTGATACATGATCAGATTTATCGAACGGATATAATATATTGACGCGCCCTATTAAAGTTTTATTATTTGAAGGAAATCTACTATATTATTATATAAGTTAAACTATTTCCCAGTTACGCCTGCTATATGCCTTATAGTAACAAATAATAGAGGATTATACTTTTAAATATTTCTAAATAAGCAGTAGTGCTATTCGAATTCTTAGTAATTGCGACATAAGTTTGTTAAGCAATATTCATGACAACATCTATGTCTGATAAATTAAAAACAGTAACCCTGATAATTATTTTAGTATTATATATGATAAATTATAGTTCAATAATTCTGATAAAAATGTATTATTAGTAGGATATTACTCTGAGAAATTTTACCTTACAAGGCAGACCGCGAAAACTGGTACAGTACCTAGGGGTGGGGTTCAGACAGATCGAAAGATGGAATTGGAGATCTTTTCAAATCTTCCATCAATTGAGATAGAAAGTCCGATGTAAAACTTGCGTCGCTCTTCGTGATTTAAGTCATTTTACCACAGCTTGTCACATAAACCAGACATAGCCATATATATTCTTTTCGAGGCTAGTGGATTAAACTTGTATAAGTAATGATACATTCTCCTCAGTAATTATTCATTTTTTTCTAGAGGCAGTATAGTATATGTTTGTTTCTCACGATACTATACCCCCTAGATTGCACACTCGTTTCGAGAGGAGAGAGGGTTAATGTAGTATCTGTTTTGTTTACGTGATATCATGCTCCCGCCCATTCACTCTTTTCTTTTTAGAGGGGCTGGTAGTATAGTTAATGCTTGTTTATCATGAGAAAATCGTATGAGTCATTAACTCCTCCGTTGGTGGTCAGTGTAGTGTATGTTCGTTCAACATGATACCAACTTCCCAGTCTAGCAAAAAATATGCAACTTAAGAGACCTTATATTATGTAGTATATATATATATGTATATATATATATATATATATATATATATATATATATATATATATATACATATATTTCTATTTAAATAAGAGCAATACAAAATACAATATATATTTGTGTTTGTCCATGACGAAAATTGACAAGACGGCATATTATAATGGCATAGATAATAACTATGTACACATCAAGTAATTTCTGTAGTCGGAGTTACGATTTTCAAACTCGAGATACGTGTAGTAGGAAATACTGTTAGGATTCGTTGGAATAAGGTAAATCGTAGGGAAACGAAGTATTTTCGATTACAAATCAGTGACTGTGTAAAAAACATTACTAACGACTTTTACCGACTTTTACCGACTTTTACCGACTTTTAGTCGTATTTAGTCTTTTGGTTATATCATTTGTTCTTTTTTATAACTATACATTTCGTTTATATTCATCTCCTGACCATTCTCTCACATCTTCTTTTTATTCTATATATATATATATATATATATATATATATATATATATATATATACACACACCCACACACACACACACACACACACACATATATATATATGTATCTAATAAAAGAGTCAAGTATGCTTATTTTATTGTGCATTATAGTATTTGAACCAGAACCTTTATATTTAGTCTGTTTCACTAGAAACATAAGTCCATTTCCGATGCGTGTTTCAAAAGAGTATTCATTAGTTGTGTACCCTTACAAAATTGTATCTTTATTGTCGGGTAAGCTTCTTTCTCCCAAAACAGTAATTTACAGAGGACGTCGACGCCATGTTCAATCTCACTCTATACTTCTGCTTTAAAAAAAAAGAAAATACACTTTTATGAAGGAGAGTAAGTACAAGCGGTGGCCATTTTTGCACCTACTTAGTATCAGATAAGGAACTTAGATATCATTTAGCTAAATTACATATTAAATCTCATTAATAGGCAAAACAATAAAAACTGTAGAAGTACCTTTTTCAAAAGAATATATCCTTTTATATTTAGTCTTATAAAATTAGAACTAATGGAAAATTATTACAAAACCATCTGTTCATGTTAATAGTGAAATGGAGAAATGTGGTTCGGGGCTTCAACACTTGTGAATTTTATGTAGACATTTTTTAATAAAGAATTTTATTAATATAATAATATTTTTTAATAAAGAAATTAAAGTATAATCATTTATCAATTTCTATTAACTATAACAAAACTATTCTTGTATATAAAGATACAAATAATAAAACAAAATATTATTGCATTTACTTTCTTTTATACATTCTTTCATATCGATAGCTGGTTTGTTTACATCTTTACCAAACAATTTTTTTTAACTAAAACTATCACTGTTTTGGATAAGTATGCCATTCATAGTAAAACTATAGGTATATATTTTTTTATTTCAGTATTATAAGACTTTCAATTATGAATTATCTTTGAAATAGTTTTAAGGGAATTTTACAATTAATTTATTAAAATTAAAATTTTTGCTATATTTTTGTTTAAGTCGTCGTGATAACATTTTTCGTTATTAATTCTTTTTCATGTGTAAACATACATAGTTTTCCTTTTGTAGTTTATTCCAGGTTTTTCTCTTTCAGACAATTAAACGATACTAGTAAATAGATTTATGTTAAACCGCTTTTAATAAGCATAGCCCGTTATAGTCACGGCCATTTTTTAACGTAACTAAAAGTAGATGAATAAAACTGACTTCGGAATCTTTTAAAACCCTATTGACACGTTGTATTTCTTATCTTGAGTTTTCAATTTCAAATGTTTACAATGATGTCACAGTCGACATTCGACTATTTCGTTTCCCGATTTATAAAATCGGGGGACTTATGTTTTGAGGCACGTCCGTCCGTCGGTCCGGATTTTTCTCCGCAACCATCCATTGAATTTCTCTGAAATGTTGGATAAAGTTGTAACTTTGGTCAGGTTAGAAAGTGACATTCTTCGATTTTTAAAAAAATCTGGTTAGCCCCTTAGGGGGTGAAAGGGTTCCAAAATTGCAAAAAATGACATTTTTTGCCCCATGACTTTTCATCCATCCATTCAATTTCTCTTAAACTTGCCCAAATTGTGGAGGCAATTGTTCCTAATAGAAAATAAGTATCGCTGACCTTAGAGAAATGTGGTTCGCGCCCACAGGGGGGGTCAAAAGCCCCCAAAATGGCAAAAAATGACCCTTTTACTCCCATAACGTTTGATCCATCCATTCAATTTTTCTGAAACTTGGCCAAAATTTAGAAGCACTTGTTCTGGATATAAAATAAGCATCCTTGCCCTCAGAAAAATTCTGGTTCGCGCCCCTAGGGGGTCAAAGGGGGGTTAAAATGCCCCAAATTGCCCAAATTTATTGCATTTTACACTCGCCACATCGAGTCACATACAAAGGGGGACCACGCACGCGCGGCTTGTTTATTATTCTTTTCCACCCAAACCTGTGCAGGTGCATCCTGAAAAGGTTTGGAGGTCGCATAATCATAAACGTGAATATAAAAATCAAAGTGAGAATAGTAGTATAAATAATTTTAAAAAGTAAGACTAAACAAATAAGTTTGTTTTCGACTGCTTATTTCTACTTAGGCGATAATGAGGTTTAACGTTTATTGTTCGAATACGGCTGTATTTCAATTCTATTTCGATTACACAAACATTCAACCCATGTCTGTTTATATTTGGCTTTTCATTTATTGAAAGTTAAGCGATATACACATTTACATCATCATTACGCAGTGTACTCTTATAGAATGACCCCTCGTATGAAAAGACACGGCTTCTATTATTTACTTTTTAACGTTGAGACATATCCTTTAAATATAGAAATACAATACACAAAAGCAGGCTTCTGATTGTTTATTTTGATTACTGGTATAAACCTGAACATGGTCAGAGGTTTAATCGGCAGAAACATTGTTAATATAACAAAGAAGATGACAATAGTAATCCGAATAATCAATAGAGTAAGAACAAACAAAAAATGATTTGCTTTCCGATTGCCTTTTTTTTTCTTTTTCTCACGAAATTGACATTAAACAGTTCAGCTTCCCTAATAACCTCAAGTCCTGGCTTTTTAATTATATATATATATATATATATATATATATATATATATATATATATATATATATATATACATATATATATATATATACATATATATATATATATACATATATATATATATATATATATATATATATATATATATATATATATATATATATATATATATATATATATATACAGCACAATCACGTTGACACACCGGTTCCCGTTAGATCACCGAAATTAAGCGGCGTTGAGCCTGGCCAGTACTAAATTGGTGACCATTTAGGAATACCAGGTGCTGTATGTGCTCTCTGCTTATTTCGGCATTGTTTCCAGTCGTCTTGTACTACTACTTGCCATTGGAATCAAGCAATGCCGACTCAGGAGAGCGGTTGTTGGGATTGCGCAACCCTTGCAATTACAAATTCACACGCGGGCAGCCCCAGGCGGGGCACTCATACGTCGAAATCGACGGGAGCGTCCATCATATATATACATACAGGGTATTTCAAAAGTCTTGGGAACATTACAAATGCGTATATCTCATGAACTATTCCAGGTAGAAAAATGAAACTGGTGCCATTTTCCAGCTTGCTTAATCAAGTTTTTGGTCATACTAATGATTTTCGTGTTATCTTTCCAGGTGCAGTAATGGCGTTCTTTAAACAAGACAAGGCATTTTGCGTCCTCCAATTTGCAAAGACTGAATTGTGGACATGTGTTCAGCGTGCATTTCGCAGGAAATTTAAAAAAGAAGCCCCTGAAAGGAAATCCATTGTCAGATGGCATGCTAAATTTGTGAAAGATGGGTGTTTGTGCCCAAGTAAGCGAACAGGTCGCCCTTCAACTTCAGAAGATGCAGTTGAGCAAGTTCGGACAGCCTATCAGCGGAGCCCCCGTAAATCAGTGAGAAGAGCCAGCAGGGAACTTCAGCTTGCTCCAGCAACTGTCTGGCGTGTCTTAAGGAAACGACTGCAAATGGTACCTTACAAGCTCAAGTTGGTCCAAAAGTTGAAGGACACTGATAAGCCACTTCGCCGTGACTTTTGCATTGCAATGCAAGAGAAGTTGGAAGATAACCGGCTTTGATGACCGGCTTGTTTTTAGCGAAGAGGCGACCTTCCATCTGAATGGCAAAGTTAACAAGCATAACACTCGCATATAGTGTACTGTGAATCATCATGAACTTCTTGAGCACGAGCGAGATTCACCAAAAGTGAACGTGTTTTGTGCAATTTCCAAGAAAGGTGTCTATGGACCGTTCTTCTTTGAAGAGGCAACTATCACTGGTGAATCCTATCTCAACATGCTGGAAGACTGGTTAATGGCTCAGTTGGAACAAGCAGAATCTGATGACTTCATTTTTCAACAAGATGGTGCACCACCACACTGGAGTCTTAGAGTAAGGCAGTTTCTTAACACAAGGCTACCTGGTAGATGGATTGGGAGATCTGGGCGAGGTGATGACGTTCTCATGCCCTGGACTCCTAGGTCTCCATATCTTACCCCGTGTGACTTTTTCCTTTGGGGCTTTGTCAAGCAACAAGTCTATGTGCCGCCCCTTCCAAGAGATATTGACGAACTAAAGGCTCGAGTAACGGCAGTTGTGGAAACCATTGACGTCAAGATGCTGGAACGCGTTTTGCAGGAAATGGACTATCGACTAGATGTCTGCCGTGTGACGAATGGTGCTCATATTGAGCAACTTTGAAGATTCTCCACAAAACTTGAAACTTTAACCTTTCCAACGGTACCAATTTCATTTTTCAACTCCTAATAGTTTTTGAGTTATTAAAAATTGTTATGTTCCCAAGACTTTTGAAACACCCTCCAATCAACTAGCTTTAAATATACGAATAAATATATATTTTCGTCAGCATATCTTAATAGTAAACGTTAATATCAATTCTAATATCTTAATTAATGACGCACTTAAATGAAAAACATATTTATAATTCAACAAAGAAGAAATTATTTAAATAGGTTAAGGTGTGGACCTTTTGGTTTCGTTTTCATTGATTTTGTAATACTTATGTATGCAATCATTTAAACGTCAACTGTTTTAGATTATCTTACATTTTAGCATAAATTACCTGTTCATTTGGAAGGTAATTTTTTTTATTTAAGTTGATCATTATCTGATTCTTCTCGTGTTTTACTTTATTATCAACCGAGGAGATCCCCATTGTGATCGAAACTTACTTTGACAGTGTACGATGCACATCAATTGTTTTGTCTTATGATATCGTTTACATTTACACTGAACATATTTAATAGTACTCAATTGTTAAATACATAAACCACTCTTGATTAGCCGATTAAATATTTGTTTAACAGTTTAATTATCTGATCAACTAGTTTTATCGAATAGTTCGAATCATTGCTTACAATCTTAATAAAAGGAAATTTACCCTAGAGGGTGAGGATGTATTTTCAAAGTTCGTCTTCACTCTGTTTGTATTTTCTCAGGCATAGTATGATTGCTACGGAAATATTATGTAAAATATACATTTCTTTGATTTTCAAATCTACTTACAAAAGTAACCTTCTGATCACTTGCAAAGTAGTTTACTTCACGGGTGCGGTTTATAAATAATTGGAAGATGTACGTCTATCAATAAAATATATTCAAATATTTAACGAAAAAACCCTCTGGAAATATCATCTCAGATCGGGAGATCACACTTCATGTTAAATCTAGATATTACACAGTACCACCTGTAAAGCGAAAGGCAGGAAGCGTTCAGTTGTCGAATGACGAAGTTGGAAAAATATTGAAAGAAAGTTTACAGAAGTCACACAAGACATATATTGAGAATAATACGTGTATTAATAATTAAATTCAAAATAATACAGGAAACTAGTTGTGTTTTGCGGCTATAAAAGTCCAATAAAAAGTTCGTTAACGTCTAAAATTCCTTAGACGGCTCCCTGAAAATGTTCAATTCAAATTGGTTGCAATTCAAATTTAAGGAGAGAGTTTGCTTACTTGTTGAACGGCCATCGATAATGTTCCAAAGAGGAAGAATAAGGTTTTCTTGAATTTAGCCCGTCAAATTAAGTGTCTGTTGATTGGTCCTGGCCAATCAAATAGGACTTTCAGAAAAGGAGGGGTCATATGGACAAGATAATAATTATGGGGAACAAAGGGATGGAATTCCTTTTTATACTCTCCCAACAGCAACAAACAATGCGACAATTGAAATCGTTGCATGCACAATATTTGTCACAATATTTGTGATTGCTACATAAAATGTTTAAATTAAATGTTACAGAATATTCTGTTGAATGGAAATATTTAACAGGTAGAATATACCTTAATGCTTTAGGCATTATTATGGCCCTGTTGCAATGAATGTGTTTTAATAATAAAGGTATTCAGGATTAGATGTGGATTTCTTGATCCTTGAAATAAGCAATTTCCTTTTCAAACGATTGCAAGTGCATCATTTTCGTCAGGTAATTCGTAGCTGTCCGTTTTTGATCTGATTGTTCCTTTACTTGTCTGCATCGATGCACAAATTGGAATATGAAAACAATTGAACGTCACAACCTATTGAAGTCTGAGAATCTGCCAAATAGAATCAGTGGTTCCCTAACAGCTTCACTCACTGTATCATGGTAAACACTCTCCACATCATGACACTAGTTTTCATGGTTCAATGTACTTGTAGGCCACTACTCAGGTTGCTCAATAAGCCAAGTAGGTCCCCATGTCCAGTAGTCCAATACCTGTTTAAATTTCTCCAGAGTGATACCACGAGAAAAAAGATCAGCCAGGTTGTCCGTAGACGGGACATATTTGTAATGAATGTCCACCCCAAATTCCTTACTCAACTTCTATTTCATTTCTCGAATGTCTTCAATTCTGTTTTTGGTATACAGACTATTTGCCTTTATATTCCGGTGAGTAGCCATGGCAATACAACTTGCGAATCCACAGAAACAAAGACGTTATCTATGGTGACACCAGGGAAGGATCTCAGTAACATGGTTACAGCCTTGAATGCAATATATACTGCAAGCAACCCCATCATAGGAAACGTCTTTGTCTTCATCGGAGCCACTTTAACCATAGAAAATATTATATGAGATTTCCCATTTTGCACGCCATAGACGACAAACCCATATACCTGAGGCGACCCATAACAGAACAAATATAATTACAGTTCGCTATCAGTGTCCATAGCCTGTCTTGTGAAAAATAGATCACTTAGACCAGAAAGGTCCTCGGCCAAATTCGACCAGGTAGTCATTATGTTAGTGGGAATCTGTTCATCCAAACTCAACTTGAGCAACCACAATCTTCGGAGAAGTATTTGTGCTTTAATTGTAACCGGAGCACATAGTGACAGTGGGTCCAATATATTTGCTGTCTGGGCCAACATATCCCTTTTTGAGAGTATGTTCCTCTGAACTATAGTGTTCGAAATGCTAATAGTGTCCAATTCAGAGTTATATTTATACCCTAAAACCTTCTCATATTCACAATCATTCTTATAGAGGCTGATTATTTCCTCACAAGAATTGCTGGTCATGCATAAATTGTCGACATGAAATCGATTTGTCAGCATCTCAGTACATGCATCATTCGGAAAACGGCTGGTATAGTGTTTGAGAACAATTTAAAATGAAAGAGCTGACATTGAAGCCAAATATCAATGTACAATATCGGAAACAAAGCAAATTGTATCCATCCTTCACAACAAAACAACATCTGTTTTTGTCCTCAACAGACCTGAGTCTTATCATAAGAAATGCTTTCCTTATGTCTCCCAATAATACGTATTTGTTAGTGACAAATAAGAGCAAAAGTGCAAACATTTTATTCATCATGTTCACACCGGGATAACATGCTTCATTGAGGGAGTAACCACCTCCGGTCCTAAACAAACAGTTAAAAACAGGCATGATCTTAGTGGTTACCTGTTGATCCGACCTGAAGACCCGTCGATGGGGTATCCAAATGTACTTGTAGAAATCTTGTGGGGCGACTTATATTCTCTCGATGTTCCGTTCGTTCTCTTGCTGACGAAAAATATCAGTATAGGAATTATCCAATTCCCTTTTCTCCAATGAAATCATTGTTCTGTCGAGCACTTTAAGAGCGACTTGATAGTTGGAGGCAACGGAATCGATCTTGCCCTTATGCCACGAAATACAAATTGTCCCTGAATTTGATAGATTCCCTAAAGTTTTAAATCTTACTTCTGTCATAGTCACCGATTAGCTCTTCGTCATGGGAAGCAGCAGCTGATTCTACATCAACCATTTTTTCCAAATTACGTTCCACGTTGAAAGTTTCAAATACCTCTGGAAACGGATCCGGGTAGGAAGACTTGGGTTCCAATATGGGATTCAACTGTCGTTCAGGGAAATATTCATATTTATAAATAGTAGTATGATAATTAACAATGATTTTGGAGATTCCAGCTCCCACAGGATTGACTTGATGAGGATACAAAAAGTGTTGTACACTACCAAATGGGGCAATCTATTGAGGCAACTCCCAGGCCTTTCCATTCATACATTCAATAATCCTGGAGCCTTTCATGAATAGAAATATATCAACTCCCTGGATACCCTGAATTGTTATAGAATCGCCCTGTTTTTCATTTAAAAATGCCAATCTGTATTTCACTTCATTCAGGTTGGATTTCACTTGGCCAAAGCTAGCGAACTCAAACTGTATACTGAATCTATCATCAATTAAAACTGGAATAGGGAGTTGTTTCCCCTTCCTCACAGTAACCTTCAAGACAACCTGTTCAAATCTCTTCATAGTCACACCCGAATCGGTGTTCATCTAGTAATCCGTTGGATCAGAATTTTCATCAGGATATTTCAGCTACTTTAATATTTTCTTAGAGAACTAAAAACGCTGACTTCCTGTGTCCAATAGGCAGGTAATAGGAGCTTTCTCAGATACATAATTTAGACAAATTGCTACAACAGGCAATATAATTTCGTTTTCATAAACGTGTGAAACTAGTGAAATCACTCTTTTAGGAGAGTTGAACAAGGGAGTAATATGCGCCCTTGAAACACATATGCTGCAAGTGAGAGGTGATTTGCTCTGGAGTCCAGGGCAATTCTCACTTCTATGTTTAAAGCTGGAGCATCCTGTACACAATTCCAATTGCTTGCACCTCTCAATCTTGGCTTAATAAGATGAAAACTTGGTGTATTTTGGCATGGCGTGGCCACATGACGTGCAAAGTTTTCAATATGACCCGGAAGAGCTTGCAGCGAAATTCTGTAGAACAGCATCACTATTCTTTTTTCATAGGCCTTGACATGTCCATTATCATTTTTCGAGGGATTTTCAGTAAACGGAAAATGTTTTTGTTTCTAGACAGTGCCCGAACTGCCTTTTAAAAAATTGTCAGATATGGATAACTCGTGCCCACTCTGTGGTTAATTTACCTTCTCAAGGCAACTGGCACTTTTTAATATATAATATGGCTGACCATAAAAAATCCGGGGGACTTATCTTCAAAACAATCTATCAGATATGAAGTCCTCAATTCGGACAAATCCGCTCTCACCTCAGCAAGCTATTGCCTCACATACACACATTCGGGGTCATATTGAGAAGTTAAAAATGACCTGGCTGAAGATCTCACTTATGATAAAAGAGGCATTAAGGAATTCTTTTGTCAGAAAATCAACAGCTACACTGTAACTATCATCTTCCAAGGTCAGATGGGAAACCAATTGCAAGACATAGTCACTCAAATATCCCCTCCATAAAGCCAATCTTACTTTGCCGGAATTAATTGAGTCTGTACAGTTTTTGAATTGTGCGATAACATTTTTGTATTCGAACTTGGAAAGATTGATTCCGCTAAAGGTGGCACATTGAAATTTGGGAATATAAAGTAAAGGTACAGAGGCAGCTTCATTTTTCTCTGATGTGGTGAAGTTTTGAACATACTTTAACATTTCGGCAAGGCGATCATTAATACAAGCTCGAAAGCCAATTTCCTTCCTTTGCTCCTCAACAAATCCACACTCCTTTAAATTAAGTTCTGCCTTAATGCACATCCCTTTAATGTTATCATTTAAGGAACGAATCTCAATTTGCAACTCTTTAATTATTGCTTCTTCTTCCTGGAAAGTTTTTTTCTCAATCCTTCGCGGTGTTCGAACATCTCTATGTTAAGGGCAATATCGTCCATTAAAATATTTCTGGAGTCTATGAGCGCCTTCACACCCTTCAGAGCCTGGAAATTATCTATTTTACAGTTTTTTGGGAAAGGTTAAGGGTTTAAAGGTTTTTTTTGTTTTGGTTTTGAAACAAATTTAATTCCGTGAAAGGGTCACGTGGGAGTATTACAGACAGTAATATTTTTTTAATGTCCGTAGAATGTTTTGAACCTTTAAGAAAACGGCCGGAAATATTATTTTGTTTGTTTGTATTTTAGAAACGAACGAACTTTTTTCTTTTTTTAAATGTCCGTAGAATGTTTTAAACCTTTAATAAAATGACAGGAAATATTATTTTGTTTGTTTTTTAGCAACGAACGAAATTTTTCTGCTTTTTTTTTAATGTCCGTAGAATTTTTTAAACATTTAATAAAACGGCAGGAAATATTATTTTGTCTGTTTGTTTTTCAGAAACCAATGTAATATAATTTTTGTTTAAACATCCCGTAGAATGTTTTTTACTTGTAAATAAAAACAACAGGAATTATCATTTCTGTTTGCGTTCGAGAAACAAATTAAAAAATCTATATATCTGTCACACGTGGGCAAGCATTTTTCCAACAACCTTTTTTTAGAGGGCTTGTTAAGATGATATTCCTTTTCTTTTTTTTTCGTAAATATCCTGTGGTATTCAATTTTGTTTCACAACAATCAGCTACACGTAATCTAGTTTTGCAAAATAAAGTGAAAGGCAGGAAGCGTTCAGTTGTCGAATGACGAAGTGGGAAAAATACTGAAAGAAAGTTTACAGAAGTCACACAAGACAGATATTGGGGATAATACGTGTATTAATAATTAAATTCAAAATAATACATGAAAATGTCTGTGCAAAACTAGTTGTGTTTTGCGGCTATAAGAAGTCCAATAAAAAGTTCTTTAACGTCTAAAATTTGTTAGACGGCTCCCTGAAAATGTTCAATTCAAATTCGAGGCAATTCAAATTTAAGGTGAGATTTTCCTTACTCGTTTAACGGCCAGCGATTATGTTCAAAAGAGGAAGAATAAGATTTTCTTGAATTCAGTCCGTCAAATTAAGTGTCTGTTGATTGGTCAAGGAGAATCGTCCTGGCCAATAAAATAAGGCTTTCAGGAAAGGAGTGGGGTCATATGGACAAGATAATTATTTAGAGGAACAAAGGGAGGTAACTACTTTTGTTATACCTGCTCTATTAGAAATTGAACATTTCTTCAAAATTGTAATTAGTAAACTGAAAGTTTAATGTTAAATTGATAGTATTCTGAACAATTGAAAAAGTAAATAATTTTATAGAAGGACATATATTAATAACTTATCTATTTTACGTTCATCCTAAACTCATTTCTTAGATATTAATTGTAATTACAGAATTCTCAAAATACATCGACACATTTTAGTCTCTTAAATAAATTTCAGAAAAATATTCATTCGTAACGCGGCCTATGTATTTACTGTTAAACATTCCGACACAATAATGAAGTTTTCATAGTAAGTTATAGAGTATGAGTTGAACCTTGGATAAATTGTTACGAATTACATAATAGGAACATTTTATTTACATTAATACAACATGTGTTAGTCTATTTTACAAGCATAGTTCCATCTTGTCCGGTCATTCAGTTGTACGAAATATCACAGGAAAACCTATTCTACAACATGTTTCATAGCTAAATAAATACATTTTAGGCTATCAATGAGATGTAATCACATATTAAATTTGTTTCTATGAAATCCTCAGATACCGAAGAGCCTATTACTCCAATAGCTGCTTCCTCGAGTTGCCGGACTTTCGAACTCCCTCTCTTCTCCTATTAACCATTTTACCTAATTCTTCAAGTTCTAAATTTCAAAGATGATTTAAAAAGTTACCTTTCCCAAATTTATACCGACTTGCGACCATGCTCGATTTAAAGTTCATGTTTAAAATAGATATTACACTGTTAGTCCACAAAACACTGGACGTGACTTCAACAAGATCGAGAAGGACTCTTACGAAAAATAAATAAGGGTAATAACTTTTACTTGTTTAATTATCTGATGAGGCTGGTTATACCGAGCGAAATTATTAGAAAAAATGTCAGGATGAAAAAAATAATTATTTAGTTTTAATAAAAAATATCTGCATCTAACATATGTTTTGTCAATGCCATTTTGCCTCTTTCTTTAAGTTTAACATCTCAGATATGCTTGAAAAATGTATTTTCCCAAATGTATACTTACTTGCTACCATGCGCGATTTTATGTTTAAGTTTAAAAGAGAAAAAACGTTACTTAATCTAGACTAGGAAGGACTTTTACAAAAAAATAAGATTAATACCTTGTATTTGTTTAACTCTCTGATCAGTCTCGTTATACAGAGCGAAATTATTTGAAAAAAGTAAAGATAAAAAAAAACATTTATTTTGATTTTCGTAAAAATATTTGCATTTTACACATGGCTTTTTGAAGGTATTTTGCATCATTATAAAGATTTAATTGTTACATATGCTTAAGAACATGAACATTACCAAATAGTATATATATATATATATATATATGAAGGAGAGTGGAAAGGAATTAGAGAAAGCAAAAGCCAAATCAAAATTCAATTCAAAAGTTCAAAGCAAGGTACATTCCGCAAAAAAGGCAATTTATTCAAGTTAAATTTTCCTTAAGCCAGGCTTTTCAAAGATCAAAATCTTATCATCAGAGGAAGTCGCTGGGATAGATAAGTTGGCAATGTGCACTCTAATTATTCTTCCCCTCCTGTTTTTAATTCTTCTCACTTTTTTAATAGCCTCGATTATTTCCCCCCTTGTTTTACCTCGCCCTTCGCATATTCTCTTTCAAACTACTCAACCCCCTTCCCGCCCTAGCTCTACATCTTTTAACCCCTATAGTATTTACTTGTAACTGCGATCTCCACTCTCCTTCTGGCTTAATCCTTTGTCACTTTTTTAACCTTGTATATCTCTTACCCCTTCCAGCCTTCACTAACCTATTTTAACAATTTTCTTAATTAACATCCATATAACTTTTTTTAAATAAAATTTCAAAGTTTATATTTTCCCATATCTATTTGAACTAGCATCCCGTAACTGCTTATTTACTAACCCATCATCTTTTCCACCTTGGAGACTCCCATTCCGGATATCCTCTCTAGGTCTTGTTTTTTAATCTTAGTCTTATTTTAATTTTCATTCTTGAGCTCCAATCTTATCGACTTTTCCCTCATTCTATTATTAGTATCTTATTTTTAATTTTTTAATTTTTTTAATTTTTTTATTTTTATTTTATTATTTTTTTATTTTTTTATTCTTTCGGTCAATCCTCAATTTTCCCTGCGAGCTTAAGACTAATCTTATCTATTTTTCATTCTTTATTCTTTTATTTTCTTATTTCTACTTTTTATACTATTTTTATCTCTATTTTTTATCTTTACTCTTTTAATCTTTAACCCATTCTCCTAGTCCTACCCTTCATATATATTTAGCCTCATTGTTTATTTCTAAGGTCATTTGATTAAACTTCTAAACCCCCCGAACTCTGTTCTTATACATATTCTGATATTTTAACCCCTTATCCTAACATTTGTTAACTTACCCCCACTCCTTTCTTCCCCTTTTCTAGTTGAATCCTAATTTCAACTTTGTTTCACCCCCCCACTTTCACACTCTTAGTTTTATCCGCATTCCTTCACCGCATCGTTCCCTTTCTCCTCCCCCCTCTCTTTCCTCGTACCCGTCCCTTTCTCCTCCTACATACCACTTACCCGTTTCCTCCCTTGCCCACTGGTCGCATATTATACTCTCCTTTTCACTGTCTTTGCTTTTCTTCATTTATAGCCGGCTTTCTCAACTGGGCAGACTTTAAATATTCTCACTGCCCCTTTTTCCACTTTAAAACACTTTCCTTTGTCATCTCTGCCCGGGAAGTCTCTTTAATGGCGAATATTTTACATCTTAATCTCCTCTGACGCCTGCCTGCATCTTCGAATGTACCTCTTATTGGACTTTTTACCCTTCCTGGATTTTCTATTTTCGCCGTACCTGAAGTTGTGGCTTCTTGGAATTTAACTTTGTAACCTCTCTCATTACTTCTCGTGCCTCTAACGACCGACCTATCTACATCGTATCCTCTCCATTGGACTCTTCGACACCGGACCTTTTGGCAATCGGACATTTGCTTGCACCCTGGCACAGTTTTGCCCTACGTTTCCTTCCCTACAACTTTTATTTTATTTCATTTTTTCAAATTTTAAATCTTGGCCATTGCCAACTTATCTATCCCAGCGACTTCCTCTGATGATAAGATTTTGATCTTTGAAAAGCCTGGCTTAAGGAAAATTTAACTTGAATAAATTGCCTTTTTTGCGGAATGTACCTTGCTTTGAACTTTTGAATTGAATTTTGATTTGGCTTTTGCTTTCTCTAATTCCTTTCCACTCTCCTTCATTTCTACCTGCTCTATCCTGGATATTGAGCTGCATACTCTTCACAATAGGGTTTTACCTTTCCTAAAAGTTCGCTTTTAGTACACCTCTTTATATATATATATATATATATATATATATATATATATATAACTATTTCATGTATCCACCTAAGATTGTTTAAGGATATATAATTTTTCATGTATCAGCTTTCAGTATTTACTTCAACAGTGCTCAATACGTAAGTATAGCTAAATAGTAAGTTATGAAAATAGATTTATTGCAATTAAGCTACACAGAGGATATATATATATATATATATATATATATATTCTTATTATTCTTATTATCATAAATATATGCCTAATAAAACCGGACGGGATTTAATTAAAAAATAGTTTTAACGATCTGTAATAACTTGTTATTTAATAATTTATTTCACGTAACACACACGCATATATACATATATTGCGATTGACTAGATATATACATATACAAACACGTATATTTTACTATTTTTTTTTCCCATTTCGTGATTTGAAATTTTCTGCAACTACTATCTTTTTTCAACCTAATATAAAATCATGAAAATCAGTCTTTTGCGATTATTTTAAAAACACTTAAAAGAATAACGCTGTATTTGTTTCAGAATTGGTCCTAAACTATTGTTCAGTAGGTACATATGGTTTAAAAATGAAACCATCTCATCAGTTAGGATAGGCATGCTGTATTGTGCACTATACCACATCAGAGGTATGATTAAATCCAGGCATATAACATTCTTAGAAGATGTGAATGTATACGGGAATAAACATTTCAAATCCTATGCGAAAATATCTTTATTATGCCTAGTATATTTTAAAAATAAGTTTTGAACACACGTTACCACTTGGTACACACAACAAGACTAAGCTGGACAATCAGCAATTTTTATCGATGTTCACCTTGCAAGTGCTTTCGCTACACACACTAATTGTCCTATGGGGAATGCGCCGTTTAGTCATATTGTGCCCGAATGAGAAGAGGTGTATGCATTTGTTGCTGTGGTGTAGCAAGTAGGAATAAGATCGATCGAAGACAACTCGAGTGACCTCGTAATAACAATGAACGTGTACGAACAAGTGCACTCACTCGCGGAGAACGCTTCGTTCTAGTGAGCCAGACGCCCAGTTTTTTCGCTCCAATAACACACGCTTACTGAGAAATGGTATTCGACTAAGGACGGCTTATATATTCTGCGATAGTGAAAATGAATGGCAATTTTAATGAAATTCTAGCAAGGCGTTTTTGTTAATGTAAAACCACAGTTGTTAATTATTAATAACTAATTTTGTTTAAACAGTAAATCAATAATGATTTTAGAGATGGATGTCGGTGTTTTCGTTTAGATGTATAAAAATGATGTACTATGATGAACGTGAAGATGAAATCTTATCCAATTATTCAACTTATGTGACGATAAATTACCTGAGTAAATTATACCTAACTGTTCAAAAATAATTTTTAATCATGAAAACCTGGCAGTCATCGCATCTAGTAATACCATACTATATTTGCTCGCTCCAAACTGTCACTGGCCTTTATTTCACTCGATATTTTAAGTTTTTATCGCAGTGTATAAATTGTCTACGTATTTACTCTGATGAATGTGGAAAGTCGGGATAGAATATTAATGTAATTATACTTTTTCTCTCGTTTTTTACACTATTCAATTTATAGTTTTTCTTTTGTTTTTAGCACTATTTAATTCATACTTTTTTCTCTCTCGTTTTTTACACTATTCAATTTATACTTTTTCTCTCGTTTTTATACCTATTCAATATATACTTTTTTCTCTCATTTTTTACACTATTCAATTCATACATTTTCTTTCGTTTTTTACACTATTCAATTTATACTTTTTTTCGTTTTAAACACTATTCAATTTATACTTTTTCCTCTCGTTTTTTACACTATGCAATTTATACTTTTTTCTCAGTATGAATTGAATAGTGTTAACACTATTCAATTCATACTGTTTCTCTCGTTTTTAAACCTATTCAATTTATACTTTTTTTTCTCTCGTTTTTTACACTATTCAATTTATACTGTTTCTCTCGTGTTTAACACTATTCAATTTATACTTTTTCTCTCGTGTTTAACACTATTCAATTTATACTTTTTTCTCGTTTTTAACACTATTCAATTTATACTTTTTTCTTTCGTTTTTAACACTATTCAATTTATATTTTCTCTCTCGTGTTAAACACTATTCAATTTATACTTTTTCTCTCGTTTTTAAACCTATTCAATTTATACTTTTTTCTCGGTTTTTACACTATTCAATTTATACTTGTTCTGTCTAGTTTTTTACACTATTTAATTTTATCCCTCTCCACAAAGGTCTATATATATTGCATTTATATAAATGTGTACACTAAAATGTATTTAAATATACTTATAACTAATACGTTTTTTATATGAGCGTTAAATAACAGTTTCCAGTTATTTCCTCAAGTATTTTCTGTAGCCACACAGCACAGAGAGAGTAAATGTATCATACGCTGCACATAACTCGAAATATATACTGCTCAAAAATGTTGTTGGCGAAATATCCCTATTTTGGGTCCTTCGTATTGCCATGTGTAATGCACTAACGGAAATCCTTACTAGTAACACACACAGAGTTTCATAAATGACACACCTACTTTCAAAAGCATTTATCACAATAATCTTTAAATATAATATCCGAATAATCAGATAATGAAAAAGAAATCAATCTAGCTACTTGTATGCACTTGCTATGTATTTGAGTTTAACTTTGCATTTAAATTGCAAAGTGATAAATCAAGTGGCTTTTCCAATTGTAAATTTCACTAATATAAAGTTAAAAAGTTGTAATAACATATTGATTGAAACATAATGAAAATATTCAAATATCCAAGTATTCAAATATTAATACGCTAGTATCTCCGTTCGGCGGTATCCCTCTTTTTGTACTAGGATTTTAGTGGTAGATAGAAAAAGGGATTGTTAATGAAAACAAAGATGTGAGAGAACACACTTTTTGTTGAAGTATTAGCAGTTCATACTTTAACTCTTCCTGCTGTGCATATGTTAAAGTTTTAAAAAGGTGTTATTTAGTTTTAAATTTTCTGGGGAAAAGAGATAGATCGCAAGGGACTAGTCAGGGAAAAGACGACTGTTAATACACTCGGTTCAGAGCTGGTCGCGTGTGATGAGCGGAGCATTTAGCTGAAATATCGGCTGAATTAAGACGCGCAAGTTTTTACCCAGATATGAAAATAAATCGGGTCCTTAATTGAATACATCCCAGAAGTTTGAGAGTATATATAGTCCGTTATCTGCAATGCGATCGACAGAAATTAGGCACAAGAGGTTCTGCCCTTTGAATTATTTATTTACAAATAAACCAAAAACTATCATCTATTCCTATATTTAAAAATGTTATCAAAACTATGCGTAGAGGTGATTTCACATAGGACCAAACTGCCGTCCTATCTCTTAGTCTGTGATGTAGCGACTGCAATGCAAGATATCAAAACAAGAGTTTACTCGCTTCTTTATGTAAGAGCGACCTGTGAGACTATGGATGCCGCAAAGGTCGGAGCCAGGTCAGGAAAAGGAAGTGACTCATTAACGCACACACAAAAATACGGGAGTGGTTAATTTCTATGGTTCAAGGCCGAGGTTTTTGGGGTGACTAACACAAAAGAGATAATATATTTAGGAGTGGCAATGTTTACCAACATTTGACGACATTTGTACGGCGGTGGATTACTTTTACGACAGGTGATGTTTTACGGCAAAAGAGAAGAGATTTGGGACTACGAAGGAAGACGAACAGTTAGGGATCGAACCTCTTTGAGAGCGGGTCGGACCGGGAAAAAGATGAGCTGACGACTTGTGTAACGACAATGGGGGTCTCGACAGTCGGCGACGGTGTCACACACACTCATAGTTCGAACCAAATTACACACAACGTATATTTGTTTGTGTTTTTTCTCGAGGGTTGTGCTGCTTTTATTTAACTGGTCGACCCGTGCTGTGCCCTCGACGATTCGTCTGTGGATAGACGACTCGACTAAACGACGAATACAAGAAGAAGGCCACGGACACACAACGTATCGGTTGACGGTCGTTGAGTGGGCAGTATGGTTCTACAGAGCGTTTTACATAGAAAGAGTAACCAAAAATACATAAACCCTGCAAAAGCACGCCAATTTACAGTGTCCGTTCTTTTAACCAGCATGTGATTGGTTGTAAACAGTCTACGATCTAACCATAAACGATGTAATGTAAAATGTAAATTTCGAGTCATATCATACACGGTTTTGGCGATGAGTTTACTGTTGTCATGTCAACAACATACTATATATTATCCGGCTAGAGAGAACAGTGACGAAGTAAATCGATAAACGGAGCGAACGTTAACGAGGAAAAACACGTGAATAAAAACAAAGAAGTGACGAAGTTATTCAGCCGAAATCTTAAACTTGTATTGACGGTGGCAGGTTAGGTACTCAGTAATAACTTCATTGTGTCAAGTCAATGTATTTATATATATATATATATATATATATATATATATATATATATATATATATATATATATATATATATATATATTAGGATACGTTTCCGGAAGAGCCATGAATATCCGAATCTTTTTTACGGATGCATTTAGGGAAAATCAGTGTTTGATATCTGATCTTAATGCAAGGGTACTAAAAAATTCTGAACCGAAAGGATCTGGGTATTAATGTATCTGACCGAACTATGTTCAAATAATACGTTTATAGATAAGACAACTTATACCTAATATATATGGGCAATTTCTTGTTTGAAAGTTAACTTATATGGATTAATATATTACATATACATACATATGTATATATATATGTGTGTATATGCAGTCATCCAAAGACAGCTTTATTGTTGCATTGTCGTTCAGTTTTGCTGCTTAGCTCTCATCGAGTATCCAAAATAATTGTAATTACATTTCTCTCAGTGGGGTCGTCGTTAATTGATCAGTTGCTACGATGCAAGCCTGTTGAAAATACCGAAAGTCGAAATATAAATATAAGCACCAGCTCTTTGCCGGCCATACGGAAAACCCAGAGAAAAATATGTAGATAAACACTATATATATATACAGCGTTCTGTATTTAGTATTGAGTTATCCAGTGCGTTGGGAGTTTAAGAAAATTATTGACACAGTGGCATCTTAATTGTTGATGAAAGTATTGAGGTTGGGTTCGATTTAACTAAAGAAATGGAGGGATGGATTCCTTCTATCTTCGATCGTAAAACGTAGATTATTGAAAGATAGCGCGGTAAATTAAAAAGAGGTTTCAAAGTAAATTGTGCTACCCGAATTAAAAAGTTAATCTCATCCGTATAAGTGTTCCATTGGAATTAACTGCACAACTAAATAATATGACAAGTAAATTAACTCTTCGGCGAATTAACCACAGAGTCCGTCTATATCCTTCTGGGGTTTTATCTATTTGCTGAGCAAGTGGGAATAACTCATTAACTCTAAATATAATGATTGTCATGTCAACAACATAATTTGTTATTCGGCGAGAGAGAACAGTGACGCAATTAATCGAAGAACGGAACGAAAGTTAAGGAGGAAGCCACGCGCATAAAAGGAAAGAAGTGACGAAATTATTCAACCGAGATCTTAAACTTTCTCCGTCTGGCTAAAAATGTTCATGGGTTGATGATCGATCTCGTTTAAATCTAATTTAGTTTGGTCTTTAACTTAAAAATAACAATACAAATAAATTATTAGGAGGTATTTATTTTGTAGTCTTAAATCCTTCGATACTTATGCTTTTAGAGATTTACACTGGATTTGCGACGATGCTGCTCATTCTCATAGTATAGCCTCAACACAATGGAGATTTCACACTCCATTACTGGTTTGGAAAATAGCTTTATTAGACACTTTAAGATTTTCGAGTAATAATTAACAATAAATGAAAGCTACAAATAATTTACTGATTGTTTCGGAGGGGTCATGAGTATTTTCTTCTAATGGAGAAATGTCGATCTACTAGCAGGAATTATTTAGGTTTGTTTCGTAAATATTAGCTTTGGGGCCATCGTTGAGAAACCTGATTCGTGTGTTTTATCGATTGTGAACATCTTATTAGGACGTGGTTTTTTCCCCGAAGTATTAGCTTTCATCCCAAGTGAGTGTTTGATGTTATATACTTTAGTTTGCTGAATTTTTATCAGTAATCAACTTGGATTTTGACCGTATTTCCCCTTTCTATTTTTCATGTTGTGACATAATTCTTCGATATTTAAAAATATATGCTGAAACGCTGTGAGGATTGACAGAATTTTACTAATTCATAAAAATATAACTCATCTATTGTTGCCATTAAACGGACGGAAGGGATAGGAAGAAATATTAAATTTGAATAACTTTCTTTTGAGTGTAGAACGAGAGATGTAAAGAGATTAATAATTTAAAATACTCGAAGCAATCTACATAAAAACGGAACAACTTAAAATTAACAACATAACATATAGAACCAGCGGTAACACTTTAAAATGATTAACGTAATGCGAGTTTGTTCTGTGATACCATCCAGCGTTGCTAGATTTAAAATCGTCAACGACTACCTGGAACAATGATGAATACGTTTCGTGCGCGTTTCGCCACCGTCTTTTAAAAGTTCTCTTCTTTTTTCAGCTTTTTTGTTCATTTGCCTTTGACACCTGATGAATTCGACGAAGAATCGAATACGTTCATGAAACCTTTGAAACCTATGGAACATTTATCATAATTGTTTAAATTTTAATACAAAAAAAGACCATCAGAAAAATTATATATATATCATATATATGTGTGCGTGTGTATGTTTGTGTCTGCGTGTGTGTGTATATTACATCTTAGGTTAGTCATTATCGCAAATTACGTAACATGTGTCTGAAATCATTTATTTTTTGTTATAAATACAAACTGTATTGTAGTTTCTTTACCCCATACCATTTACATCTTACATTTAACATGGAAGTGAAATAAAATTTCAATGTTTACAATTGACAAATGATAGTTCTACGAGGTGAATAAAGACAAACATAAATGTTAAAATAAACTTTAAAATAGGAATATTAATTTCTCCCTAATAAACGGTAAGATTACGGAGGAGTCCACTATTTTGTAATGTATTTAATGCTATATACATCCTTCGATTGTTCGTTTAATGAACTTGGATACTTCACTTATTTTTACAATGTTTTGTTATAATTCTTTTACATTTCTTTTCAGATGAATACATACCCTGGTGAAAATGTCTGTACATGGACTGCAGGTTATTTCGAAGACTAAATACTTTGCCCACTTAAGTAAGTTTACGAATTAATTTTTACAATGTATTACATATTTAACTATGAATAACATTGATTGAACTGTAATATAAACTTAACCGAAAAGGCAAAACTAAATATCTGGAAACGTTAAACGATATGTTCGAACAGAGCCACTTCAGGAAGTCCACAGAAAAATACAGTCTCTATATAATTAAGACATTTATTTGTTTAAACATCTATAAAATATATCACTCTCTTTTATCTTATAATAAGAGGTTATGTTTATCATAAACTATCGCAACACACATATATTTATATTCATATATATATATATACACACACACACACACATATATATATATATAAATATATATATATATATATATATATATATATATATATATATATTTAGTGTGTGCAAGTAGTTATGTTAGATATCATCATCGTATGCTGTTGGTAGAATGTGTTAGTACATAATGAGTTGACGAGCATATAAAAGTAGTTATAGAAATGCACAACAACACCGGTAGTCGCTAAAATCGCCGAATTATTTGACAGACCATCGATACAACACGCGGGCGTATATATAACCGGCGAAAGCTTTACTAATTAACATATACAGTAATGGAAGTGAAGAAGTGGCTTCTTTATCAGAAGAAAACTTTAGAACTAGATGGATATTGTTGAAGGGCGTGAAAAAAACGCCTGCTCCCGTCTCATAGTTAAACAAACAAAATGTGTCGTCAAAATAGCCGAAATTAAGTATGGTTATTCAGAACCAGATAGCAGACATGAACACGAACAAAGATGTCAAATGCCGACCCCAAAAGAGAACCTATTGAGACCCTATAAATTTGTTTGTACATAAAGTCGTTAAAACTGAATTCAACTGACATTGCGGTGAATATCATTAGTTCCGCAAGAATATTTTCGGAATTGAAAGAATTGGAAATTTACTACGATATAATGCATCTGCACATATACCAATCGTCTCAATAAAAGTAACAGAGATTAAAAGACTTGATATATCAAAGGAACACATCACTTTGTCAGTGTAAGAATAATTTTGTATAACGTTTTAAAATGATAATGAATTTTTAATATAAAAATAACTATAGCGTTCCATAACTCGTTCTAAAATAGTAGCAAGCTCTTAGGCTACGTTGTCAGGAACCTCTCAGAGATTATATGGGTACTTACGATGTCCAGTGTTTATCGGATTTAAGTAGGCCATAGAGGCAGAGACAGATAGAATCGGGCGGTCTAGTTAAATTAGAAATACTAGTGGGGAAAGCTTTACTCTTAACACATTTAACAAGCGGTTTTTGAAAGAATAGCGTCAATAATTAAATGTTCTATGGTCACCTCGCAATGTTTCGTCCGACTACTCTTAATCAGTCAATTTATTCTTTTGACGTCGCTGAATTAATCAGATTGATAGAGCAGATTCCCTTCTAAAGAAATAAAATAAATGCACCGTCATTGAGTATCTGTTATTTCTAACGTTTCCCCAAAACATGTTAACGATAATTCATGAATTCCTTCCAGTTAATTTTAAATTGTTTTCTCATAGTCTCATTCATGATTTCAAAAGAGTGCGCAGTTGAAATCGACTGTTTGAATGTCACTATCATCCTGCGATCAATACTGGCAGATTTGACATTTACTCAAAAATGCACGCGAGTAACTACATTTCTTCATTCAATTTTTTTCACAAGTTTTTCATTTAATTCATTTGATTTATTTTGTAATATTGTTACTGTGCATTCACCAGGATTCTTCAATTTTTGCAATTTATTTATTTAATAATCTTTGAATTCCAAGTCTATGCACGGCGAAAGATGAAAAAAACACATAACGTGATAATCAAAAGTACAAAAAAGTACATACTCTCAGATTATTATATGATTTCTCCTTTTTATGACGCAGGCAGTGCAATGACACACAATTATTATTTCATTGATAGCGTGTGTTATATTAAGGAAGAGGTCGTGTTATGCAGGAAACTGATATACATCAATTCAGGTCAGAATAGCAATACTTTATTTTGCACGTTTATGGTATTTAGTTTGAAAACTCTGATGGTATCTTTTGAATTTTTAATTTCTGAGAAAAAGGAGGTAATAAGTTCGGTTTTCAAATCAACGTTTCGTCTTTTACGTATGGTCTTGGTAAACAGCGGGAAAAATATGGATACATTCCGGCACGTAGCATCGAAAAAGAATTAAAATATATTTTGATAAACAATATTGCATATAGTAAAGATGTTATCTCTTTGTTTCTTATTCGGATTATTTGAACTAATACTTTCAGTTTAAATTGCGTACATTATATAATGATATTTAATGTACTTTATAATTAAACTGTAGTGTTCATCTCACCGGGTTTAAATGGCCCCATAGAAAAAATATCAATGGTGCGTGCGTATTTCTCATGGATTTGTTCTAATTACAATATGGCTGTCTGCACGAGGTAGTGATGTCAGTTACACTATAGATGGAAACACATTCGATAAGATTTTTTTTCTATTTTCGGACTTTTCTTTTTTGTCACATCGGAATGTACAATTATTAGAATTGAGAACAGTTTTTTAGTTATTCTGATTTATTCAGACGGGAAGAATCCAAAATTGCCCTACAGATGTTGGATAGTCCCTTACAAAATTAAACGTAAAAGTAAACATTTTATTAAAATAGTTTGTTTTACTAAACATGCTTCGTAAGATAAATAAAACCTTGATCTTTGGAATGTATCAGAATCTTGTATATATATATATATATATATATATATATATATATATATATATATATATATATATATATGATGGATGGACTCTCCCGCCGATTTCGACGTATGAGTGCCCCACCGGGGGCTGCCCGCGCGTGAATTTGTAATTGCAAGAGTTGCGCAATCAACAACAACCGCTCTCCTGAGTCGGCATTGCTTTATTCCAATGGCAAGTAGTAATACAGGACGACGGGAAACAATGTCGAGATAAGTAGAGAGCACATACAGCACCTGGTATTCCCAAATGGTCACCCATTTAGTACTGGCCAGGCTCGACGCCGCTTAACTTCGGTGATCTAACGGGAACCGGTGTGTCAACGTATATATATATATATATATATATATATGTCATAATATTATTAACAATGATAATAATAATAAAAAGAGAAAAAATAACTAAATAAATAAATAAATACATATATATATATATATATATATATATATATATATATATCGCTTATCTCAGCATTTCATACAGTCGTCTTGACCTATTTGCCATTTTAATCAAGCAGTGCCGACTCAGGAGAGGTGTTGTTAGTAAACATATAATCAACGATAACACTATAAATACGGCTCTCAGTAACGATTAGACACAGCTTCCTGAAGATGTTTGAGAGACCGAAAACGCTAGAGTAATGAGCCACGACAACACCCTAGGTGCAATACTCAACCGGTTAACACCCGAGAACCGAATAATTGCGATCGCAGCGTCAAGATATTGACACGAAAGATCGTGAAAAGAGAGAGCTATGTGGTCTTCTATGAAGCTTGCATAAAAATGCCTTGCTGCCGAACTATACACACACACACACACACATATATATATATACATATATATATGTAATTATTTATTAATACATATTTAATAGTAGTATATATGTATATATATATATTATTTATTATAAATATTTAATAATAGTATATATGTATATATATATATCATTATTTATTAATAAATATTTAAAAACAGTATATAGGTATATATAATTATGTATTAATTAATATTCAATAATAATATATACATATATATATATATATCATTATTTATTAATAAATATTTTATAATAGTATATATGTGTATATATATATATAGTTTTTTATTAATAAATATTTAATAATCTACAAACGTATTCGTTTCATTGTTTCGTACTCAGTAGTGTAAAGATAATTATTTTAATTTGTCGCACGATTTGCACCTCGGAATATATATATAAGGTCTAGTAGAATTTTGTAGTTGATCATAGTGTTTTCTTATCTGGCGTTCGACGCTAAACTTGGAGAACTATATTTTTCAGGCAATCTACAGTTGAGGCTTTCGTAAATGTGTCATGTTGACCGAGTTAGTTTAGGCTTTTCTTAAAATATTTTATATACAATTTCATCCTGTCTCAAAGGGCATGTCTATTAGAATCCTGTTACTCCCACTCATGCAACAGCAAGTTTTTCAAAGTCTACTTGATAAAATACATGGACGTACATTTACATTCCACGTCAAACATTTGCCAGGTGATAATTGTTTGTGCAATGTTTGTTTGATTATGCGGTGATGATCCATGCGAACTAGGTGACCAGACTCCCAGATTAAACAATCGTACTCACAATTATAGAAAAGTGACATCTCTTAACCATGGTGTCTTCTTTTGAAAATATCTTATCACTTCAGCTCCGACCTAGCAATTTTTGATGGGATCTCGCAAGTGTCCTGGAATGTAGCCAGGATGGTAAATGCTTTGTTTTATTTAAACTACCTATTTGGAACACAAAACTGAAACGACATAAACCTTTCAACATATGAACATGTCGGTTTAACACCCAGAAGTCGAATTTACTGACCGCCGAAACAATACCTAGATACAAGAATGAAATGGACTATAAAATATTAAACAATTCTAATCACATTTAAATATAGAATTGTTCAAATTAAGATTACATAAGCAAACTAAATAAATGTTGCATTGAAAAGGCTTCAAATTTTCCATTATTTCAGTATTTTTAACCCACGAACGTTTCTAACGAACGTTTCTAACGGAACGATATATATCTTTAATAATACCAGCCTACTTAGTGCTTTACCTTTCAAACACGGAGGATTTGAATTTTACTAAGCGTTATTTAATCATACGCACTACAAAAACAAAAATCGAAGAATAAAAGCAAATTTAACAATGCTTATTTCTAAATATTAAATTTGCATTCTAAAGAATAAAGATTAAATTAAAAAAAAGGTTCCAATTTTTAATTATGTATATATATGCATATATATATATAACATAATTAACTTTAAGTAAAAAAAATATTTAAATATTTAAAGCTTTCGCTCTCATCAGTGTAGATAATGATAATCTCAGACGGTCGTAACGTTCGAATCCGGTTACAGAGTCATCCTAGACTCCGTAAGCAAGCGTCAAAACAAAATGCTCACGAGACATTACCACGTCAAGATAGTTATATGAATTGGGTTTATTATTTTAAAGCATCTTGAGAATGTAAAAGTAAATAATTGGCAAACACCTTGAAAAGCATTGTTAAGAGGCTACATTTATAAATAAAAAGCAAAACAGATTTGTAAGATTAATAATAATTCTCTTTCTTTCATCTTCACTTTTTGTCTCTAATTATTTCTCCAGATACAACTGGCTACGTCAGAGAAATCTTAACAGTCCTTTGGTGCTGTAGATAGTAGCACATCCGGATGTAATATGGACATATGATGTCAATAGCTTTTTTTTAATATGAAAAAAGAAAAATAAATATTTAAAAAAATATCAACTCTCTTAATTTATGACGCAAATCGAGAGTATGCGCGTTTTCTCATATTAAAAAAAGTCCTTTAACACCAGATAGTATGCTTTTATCTTAATTGTTTTGGCTTTTAACATTCGTTCAAAACCCTAAATAAAACAAGGACGTAATGTTACACACCCACACACACACACACACCTATATATATATATATATATATATATATATATATATATATATATATATATATATATATATATATATATATAAATGTTTTGAGGTACAAAATTTATAGATAACTTTTAAAAAAATACGCGGAAATCTCTCTATGGCCCTTTCGACTATCATCTCATCAGGAGAAAATCGATAGTTTTAATTAATAATAACTTCGAAAGAAAGAGCAAATGGGGAAATTGAGTGTGCCAAAATTAACGTTGAAGCGATTAAAATTCAATTTAATTATTTCGTTAAAAGTCGATTAAAAGGCACTACGTTAGGGGATAAAAAAAAAAAAAAAAAAAAAAAAAATTGGGAAGGAGTTCAAAGTTCCCCAACGTTAATTTTGGCACACTCAATTTCCCCATTTGCTCTTTCTTTCGAAGTTATTATTAATTAAAACTATCGATTTTCTCCTGATGAGATGATAGTCGAAAGGGCCTTAGAGAGATTTCCGCGTATTTTTTTTAAAGTTATATATATATATATATATATATATATATATATATATATATGAGTATATGAAAGGATAAAAATAATCCGACGGTATGAAATTAAAAATGGAAAAGCGGAAGACCGCTTTTCCATTTTTAATTTCATATATATATATATATATATATAAAGAATAAATGCAAAGGTTTTTTTCTAATTTATAACACCTATATTACCAGGTAAATTGCTTACTGTTATTTACATTAGTCATACAACAAAATATCTTCATAATTTCTATAGATAAACAATAAAGAGGCAATACTCTGTATGCTTTATTTAATAAAACAATTAAGTGAATTACTATAACACCCCACGTTTAAACTATCAATGCTCGCTAGGACCGCGAAATAAGCAGTTTTAGACAAAAGAGTAGGAGAGTTTGGTAGTCTGTGACAAGTTCACGAGCTGCCCTGCTCGCCCTCTCTCTCCCCACGTATATCCTGCCATCTGTTGGCAGGTTTTTACATTTTCCGCGAAAAATAAACGAACAATTTTTGTTTTAATTACCCTTGCTTTTAAGTTTAAAACAAACCTTTTCACTATTCTCATTGACAAATCGAAACAAAAGTGTTTAGCACTGACCTGTCCAAATCACGAATAAAGAGATGCACTCTCTAAAAAATTTAGATTATACAATATTGTAGGCGATTACCTGATAAAATTCTGAAAAACTCTACAGAACGAAGAAAAAAATAAAACAATGATTTTATAATTTTTACTGTGGAAATATTTCCGTATATAAATCCAACATAAAATGATCCCCGATTGCAGTTTAACTAAATTATGTTTTTTTTTAATGAGAGCTAAATCCGCTTCGTTTTTTAGAGGTAAGCTACATTTTAGGCGATTACGTGTGATTTTGTAACTTTGCAACTCGGACCTAGGGGTGTGGTAAAATCATTAGATAACTTCCCTAAAAATATAGAATGGCTGGGAAACTGGGTGAACATTTTACGTTAAATATATATGAAACTGATACAGCACTCAAAATTATTAACTATTATTTTCCTCTATTCTTTTTTCATCGATGTTCACAAGTAGACGCCTAAAAGAGCAGAATCTCATCTGGTAAGCGGGATGGGGGTAATCTGCCAATGTACCCAATATTTTTCTCACACATCTGTTTTATTTTTCAATTTTAAGCAATTGAATTTAGTTGTGTTTAAGTTTTCCGTGAAAATTTAATAACCAATATTTTTTATATTAACACCATCACCTACCCCACGTGTTCTAATGTAATTCTACTTCTTGAGGCAATTACGTAAATAGCCAAGCGGAAAAGGAAAACAACAACAAAATAATTTAGAATTTTAAGTGGAGGATAAGTTTAGCATAGTAATAAACTGTAAAATGATCCTCCATTTCTGGGCGATTACAGGTTTTTATGTCATGAATAAATAAATAAACGTGCACATTAAAATTTCGTGAACATTTTATTAGACGATTTTAGTAGCAAACTAAATCTTAATTTCTGTTTTTCATTTATTTTTGTGTAAAAATATTTTGTACGAAATTTTCGGGAACCATTCCCTTTCTTCAACCCTTCAATGAATATATATATATATATATATATATATATATATATATATATATATATGATGGACTCTCCCGTCGATATTTCGACGTATGAGTGCCTCTCCATGGGCTGCCCACGCATGAATTTGAAATTGCAATGGTTGCGCAATCTTTAACAACCGCTCTCCTGAGTCGGCATTGCTTGATTCCAATGGCAAGTATAGTACAAGACGACTGGAAACAATGCCGAGATAAGCAGAGAGCACATACAGCACCTGGTTTTCCCAAATGGTCACCCATTTAGGACTGGCCCGGTTCAACGCCGCTTAACTTCGGTGATCTAACGGGAACCGGTGTGTCAAAATGATATATATGTTTGTACATACATATATATATATATATATATATATATATATATATATATATATATATATATATATATTTGTTTTTTTGACGTGGTTGTTTATACATACATCTGAGGAGACCTAATTAAGGGGTCGAAATAAATTATAATGTATACAACCTTAATGTGTGTATAGTTTTTTCTTTTTTTATAATTCTGTGTTGCTCTGTTTAAATTACATTGAGCTCTGTTATTCAGATTCTGAACAGAAAATTTAAATCTACACTATATATATATATATATATATATATATATATATATATATACATATAAATATGTGTATATATATATACATATTACAATTTAAATCGTTAAACCAATGCTTATTACAGTTAATTCTTGCATTTTCCTTTTAGAGGTAGTTTTTGTTTCGTATTTCACTTTGCCTAAATACTATATCAATTAATCCTTGTTCGGTAAAAAGACAGGAATCAATTATACACAATGTGACATTCATGATTTGAAAAAAATATCTTCCTCATAACAGGACACTTTAGCGACGACCATTATATTGTCTTCTTTCAAGTCAAAGACGTAAAGATTTTTTGAAGAACAAGTAATGTTCCTTGATTGTCTGGTTTATAGTGAAATATAAGCAACTATTAAAATCTTAACTAGTACAAGAAATAAAGCTCTCATCTAAAAAAATTCAAAGTACAAAGCCGATTGAAAGAAGTGAATAATTATCTACGTCTCCACGATTGATGTTTATTCTTAAATAATACGTTCCCAACGGATAATTAACCATGCGCTATGATGAACACACACGTTCTGAAATATAAGGGTCAAAAGTATCATACAATCTAATAAGACATTTCTATGATATTCTAAGACATAATATAACTTCTTCCTAACAGAAGTCATCCCCAAAAGACAGACAGTAAAGACACAATAATAGATGTCTTTATATATATATATATATATATATATATATATATATATATATATATATATATATATATATATAATATTGAATTATATTCTGATGTTTTACCTACATACGACGTCGTTTCAAGCTACCAGCTCTCATCAGTGCAGGGAATGACACTCTTAAACGGTCACGGACCGCGAACCCGGTTCATAGAGACACCTTGAATACGTAAGCGGTGGTTGGTTCCCTTGGCCATGAAATTGTCACGTGATACGGAGATGTTTAGTTGTATTTACGCTAAATATGACAGGCGTAAACATAAAGGCGTCTGATAGAACTCAACGACAGAGTCAAGGTTTTGTACTGAAGCTCAGTCGAATGTCTATATTTTTAAATTTCTTCAAGAGTGCTCAACTTTTATTTACTTAATATGGCTTCTTATAATATTGCATTATATTTTAATATTTTACCTACATTCGACGTCGTTTCGAGCTTTCGGCTCATATCAGTGCAGGGAACGTCACTCTCAGACGGTCACGGGCCGTGGACTTGGTTCATAGAGACACCTTGAATCGGTAAGCAGTCGCCTAATCCCCATGGTCATAAGAGGTTTTCACGTGATATGGATAATTTAAGTTTGGTTTACGCTGGAAGCGGCAAGCGTAAACATCAAGACAGAGTGAAAATATCTGACTGAAGCTTAGGCGAACGTCTAGTTATTTTTAATTTATTCAAGAGTGGTCAACTTAATTTACTTTAAGGGTCTTTTTATAATATCAAATTGTATTTTAATATTTCACCTACATACGACGACGGAGCTCATCAGTTCAGGGAATTACAGTCTTAGACAGTCACGCGGCGCGAAAATGGTTCACAGAGACACCTTGAATCTGTGAACGGCTGTTTAATCACCTTGGACATAAGAGGTTGTCACGTGATACGTAGAATTTAAGTTATATTTACGCTGAACACTATATATATATATATATATATATATATATATATATATATATATATATATATATATATGTCCTGTTTTTAAATCTCCGAAACAGTTACATGGTAAACAGCTAATGATCCCCGTGTTAATATTAGACGCTTAAGGTCTCCTGTTTTTGTTTCACTCTTGGATAATTAACCCCCCATTTTTTTTTTTTTTATATATATATTTTTATTTTACTTATATTTTTTCATTTATTAATTTTCCAACGAATGTTAAGTCTGCAATATCTTGGATTTAGTTAGTTTGTCTGGGAATTTAAACTGCATTTTACATTTTTTTTATGACTCAAAGCTTATTTGGACTATATATATATATATATATATATATATATATATATATATATATATATATATATATGTATGTATGTGTGTGTGTATATTATTTACATTCACACAAACGTTGGCTTTATAGCTTAATTGTGTATATATTTTCAGAGCTTAACATTTAACATTTTAATAAGTGTTACTAATTTAATCATAAAAAAATAGATTCAGTAATACAATATGTACTGCCTATTTTAATGCACACTTTTCTACATGATAATAAATACCAGATGTGTTTAAAAGACATCTACAGTGAATTTCTATATCACATGAAATTAAACCTAGAAAAAAGTGGTAACTACAAAAGTGTTTACTTCATTCTAATAAATTCCGAAGAAAACAAATAGAAAAAAATCATTTTATATCCTGATACATTAAATCATCGACAACTCATGTCATCTTTTTTCATAAGGTCCTCTATTACAAGGGAGGCGCGAGAGCGCTCTATACCTTAATAGACAACAAGAATGGCCTATGCTGGAAATCTCATTTCTTTGATCAATCATAACTCAAAAACCAATAGACCAAATTAGTTAAGACTTTGCACAACATTTTTATTTGATAGGTTCTATAAGTGTGTAAAATTTCAGCATCATTAGTCAAGGCAACCCAGAGATCCAGAAAGTTCAATCATGAAATGATGTTATCCGTGTGTACATACGTACGTATATGCCACCCTGTATCTCATCAACTATTTGATGAATTAAGCTGATTCTAGGCCGAGCTAGAGTGTCGATAGTCTAGTTGATGGCATTTTAATTTGAGTTTACCATACACCTTAGTTTTCCCGAAAATTCCAATAAACCTTAAAAATGAGCATTGTATTGAGGCATAGCCTATACAAAAGTAGTGATATTCCATGATAAATGCCAGTATACTGAAATCATATGCCCTTAATAGGGTTAAGATGAAAATTCATATGCACTAAATGTACAAAAGCAAGGAAATTCCCAAATGTGTACACCTTTATTGTCATTAAGGGTATGCGTGCTCGCTATGCATTTTACTCGTAGGAACTTTTCTTCAGCGCACCTCACACACTTCATCCACTCATGCATAGATATTTATACTGTAGTGATGTGATAATGAAATGGTTAGGTTGATATGTAGTCATACCCTTAATTAATGACAGTAAAAGTGTAAAAAATACCAGACCTGAGCTCACCATGCTTCCTTTGCAGCAATGCTCGTAATGTTTTTATACAGCTCGTCGAAATTTAGTAATGGACTCATCTTTTGTCCTGATCATCTCCAAGTGACAATTTAAAGCAGCCAATATACCCATTATTGATAATAACATTGATGTTACGAATTTCCCCCTCCAAAAGTAAGTATCCATAGATATAGCAGAATATACCTAGATCCTCATAGAATATTCTTCTTTATGATCATGTTGTCATGTAAGCTTGTAGACTGGAATGAGTAAAAACGCAGCAGCAAAGCAGTAATACAATTAAGAAAGTAGATTCTGTATGTGTATTTGTGCACAATATGGTTTGGCTTTAAACTAGGAATCAATCAAACCCTTATTTTTTTTAAGAATTAGGTCAAATGACTGAATCACTTCGTGGTTTGGATCAAGTAATAATACCTAACGCACTTTCTGGTTCGAACCATGAAGTAGTGTATATATAAAATTCTTAATGGCTGGTGTTTATTATTGTATATTTTATATTCTCGAACAAAATCACAAATTAATATGTGTATTACACATATTATAGCATATGTAGAACATGCTACTTGATCAGCTGATTTTACCTGCTGTTCAGTTGTTTGTGATATTTTTTC
>OY744515.1:165259054-165261554 GCA_963556195.1 Sepiola atlantica | reverse complement strand
ATCAAAGTTAAAATGTATTTCTTCCTTGTTGCACATACATTTGATAGGCAATACTAATTCACTTATTTAGTAAATGTTTTTACTAATACTATAAATGCTGGCAATATCTACAGTCGCATACGTTGTTAGTAAAATTAAAGCTAACGTAAAATATACTAATCAATGCATTAACTTAATACTTATATTAAATAAAAACTTGAAACTAAAAAACGCAGAATATTTGATGGATGTTACCTAATTTTCTATGAATGAATTCAAATTCAATTTACATTATAATATATTAAACATACTTTAATAAAGTTGATGAGTTTGTTATGTAACGTTCATGAAAATTGCATCCTTTTTTAGATATTTCCAAAATTGTTTTCTGTTATATCTCTTATATTTGAGGTAAATTAATGACAATATAAACGTTAAAAGGTAACAGACCCGACGAAAGATGAACGGGAAATTAGGAAATGTATTCCGTTCAGTGGGGAATATTAAAAGGTGAACTTTGTTTTTATTAAATCAGTACACCAGGATTGTTTAACGATTTACAAAACAAAATGTATATATATGTATATTTTTTAAATAACTAATATAAGTTAGCAAAACATTTATATGGAACAAAACGTAGATTTAGTATAAGGAACGTTTATGTTTTTGTATTTTAAGGGAAGTGGAGTCTGATCAACTCTGCTGGGAAGCCATGAAATTAAATACTGTCTTGTTTTTAAATTCCGGAAACAGTTTTTCATGGTAAACAACTGATGATCCCTTAAAATCGTGTTAGATAAAAACTGTAAAAAATAAATTGACTTACATGAGTGATTTTCCACTGAAAGACTTGGGAATAAAAGTTTTTTTTTTTTAATATAGTTTACTGGTTGAGAAACTTCCGAGACATATATATATATATATATATATATATATATATATATATATATATATATATATGCAGCGGGGAGCCATAATTAACATTCTTGTATCATGCGAACGATAGTTTATGCAATGTAGTACAAGAGAAAGAGAAAAGGCAGAACATAAGATCGTTCATGCAAGAAAGGTTCATGCGGTATTCATGTGAGATTCTCTTATCTACTCCCAAGATGGTATAACTTTCGAAAGTATATTAATTCTCTTAATCTTCCGATCTATTATTCCGATATGCTTTGAATATCACGTGTCACCGCGCTGTGCGTAACCACATTACATGTATACTTTAAGAGGAGAAATAAAATAAAAAAACTAATTGCATAAGATATAACGCTGTGACCCTGGAAGCACGTATTTACATAAAACACACGGTTAGAAAACTGACAATAAGTAATGCAATCAAGATATATTAAAGTTAAAAAACATATAGATACTGAAAGCGACCGTAAACCACTAATCCTCTTATTGATTCTAAAGGGTCATTTTTGTTATTTCGTAAATCTACGATAAAAATAAGTGTTAGGAATAGCCAAGTAAAAGTACAGTTTGCAGCTCAACAGATACTTCTGTATTAAGGTTAAACATATAGAGTAACTAACAGACAATCGCAATACGTGAAAATATAAAATAATAACTATGCTACTGAGATGTGTGCCCTATGCTGAACACTTGCCGGTGAACGTGGGCAGCTGTTTGAGTAAGTCTGAAAGTAAAAAAAAATCCTTCCACTTCCCGTATCAAAGACTATTTCAGTAAAAGAATTCAAACCGAATAAAATATGATAATTAGTTAAAATGAATGAAAGTATATGTTTATTTTCAAAAAAACACGCAGCAAGAATCTTTCTAAATTCGATGACAAAGACGATTTTCACATTCAACTTTGGGATAGAATGCTATGCGTACTAATGCGACAAGTAACACACTTCTGTATACAAATAAAATGGAGAATGTATTTAATAAAAAAAATTAACGTATTTTAAAAATTAATTTGGAAAAATCAATACGGTAATAAACTACATATTATTCACGATGAAACCCGATTTTTTTATGTAGATGAATGGAACTATGTATAAAAAGTATATATATATTTCTGTGTGGGAATAGGTTGCCGTTTTGTTAATGCGTTCCCGAAGAACTAAATAATGAGTGACTTCAGAAGTAATAGAAAGTAATTAATCATATTGGGAAAATAATGTTATTTTACTTATGCTAATAGAAGTGAGTTCTGCCGCTGTATGGGTTTGTGCTAGTATGAATCATACTAGTATTCCTCATTTTATGTATACCTCCAGCTGCTCAGTTATATTATGTTCAGTTTTCGATGTTGGCTTGTACTTTCCTCATATCGTTCGCACGGTCGTCATTATAATCTCGTACACTTGATGTTATTTCGGTCATATTTTGTCACACATGAGCTAATATAAATGTATTATTTCATAGATGCCTTGATTTGCATACGTAATATAATGCCCCAAACTAGACAACATAGAACTTACCCTCTAATTAATAGTCTTCGTAATTATAACATAATCATACCAATATAAATGTTCCTGAATTCTTCATGAGTGTTTCATTGTATC
>OY744515.1:165159054-165256554 GCA_963556195.1 Sepiola atlantica | reverse complement strand
AGTAATGCTGACAAAAGAGATTCAGGATTGTTCTTAATGCTCACACACGCATTACCAACTATCTAAACTAGTTGAATGAAAATAAGATTGCATGAAACGGGAGATATAGATTATAATGTATAACGGCTGATTAGAACTATACAGATTTAAATCTTCAAACATAATAAATTCCACTGTGATAGGATCGTGGGCGGGCTGTCACTCAGTATTTTTACTGGTGGCGCGGCATAAACTGTGGTTTATTGAAGCTAGAATCACATGCATTCCTACCAGTTGCTGTTCTAATTGTTCTACAACTACGCCGTGTGTAAAATTCCGAAAAACATTTATTTTGACGACGCTAGTTGGGAACTTGTGTAAGTGTGTAGATTATATCTGGACGTTATGTTAATCCAATTGAGTTGACAGCAGCCGGTGAAAGACGTTTAAAGCGAGCAAAAACGTCTACATCACCGGCAATGTTCTGCCCTCTTTATTATAGAATGAGTAAGGAAGACACATTATTAGCAAATATTATATAGAATTAATGGTACATTTGAAGTAAATATCGACAAATACGCCCATAACATGTGGAATAAAAAGTACTCTTTCACCAAGACAACGCAATGGGTTACAAGCCAATCGTAACAATAGCAAAACAACAACATGCCCACTTCGAATTATTTTTCACAACCATACCATTCTATAGATATTGCCCCAGCGACTACTGATTGTTTTCAGACGTCAACAGATTCTCAAGGGAATAATATATTTCTCCAAAAGAATTAAAAAATTAGTGCTTATTTTAAAAAAATGGTCTTTGGATTGTTAATTAACAATTCGAAGCATTGTAAATAGTGAATGCTCTTTGACGAAGACTATCTTGATGAAATAATCGTATTTTGCTTAAATGTTTTGGTTTCATGGGTTTACACCTATTCTTATCTGGTGGTGTGTTGTCTTCTATATGATACAATACAGTAAATTCCTCTATATTCCATTGACTATGATAGACCTGTAAACATAAGCGATATATAGAATACTGCTATTTTCATTCCGTAGACCGATTCTTCAACGTGTTTCCGCCAAAATGCGAATCGTTCGAAATTTCTACATTTTTACGGGCCGCCAGCTTTACCTAAAATAGTCGAACATGCAGGAAGCCGAAGTAATTTTCACTCACACGCTCAGAAATACTGCCACTGTCAACATATTACACGGGGAAGTATTCTTCATAGGATATTATTCTTTGATATTACCGACATTATTTATTTTTTCTGCCTTGCAATTGTAATTTCCTGTCCTGCACTTACAACCTAAATGCAATATTTTTGATAAACGCTGTGTGAATTCATTATTTATTTCTTACTGTAAGTCCGTGTGTCAAAAAATAGTCCGAACGAACCGAGAAAAAATGCTTGTAATCAAGACTTTAAGTTAGTGATAGTGTAAGACCATTTTGGCTGACAAACGGCATCTTTATTCACAATTCAGGATATTTCTAAAAACAAATGAAAAAATCTTTAAAAATCATAACACAACTTATTTGCAAAATAAATACCATAAGTAGCATTTAAACAACATATTAATAGATTAGATTATTTTACCTGTCACCGAAGTCATACATAACAAATCACTACAATTTGGCGTCCATTTTTGAAGCTAACAACTTCCATATAACTCTACTTCTTGTGAGTCTTATTGGCATTATTTTTATTAGTGGTAGATGTAGTAGTATTAGTGTTGTGCGGACGATAATTATTATTATTATTAGTAGTAGTAGTAGTTGTAGTAGTAGTAGTAAAGGTAGTAGTAGTAGTGCCAATTTATTTTATTTTTGCATAAAGTATTTCAGGGTGTTCACACGTAATGTACTAAATGAAAGTAGCATGATTTATAAATATTCAGGTAGAATTAATTAGCTGACATTTCATATGTGCAACATTAGCGAGGTTTTTATTCTGTCTTTCAAATCTTGCACTAAATTGCAGTTTCTATTTTTAAAAAAAAATACGTATATTAACCACAGAGCCTCCATCTAAAACACAGCATGCACAAAAATGTGTTATTTATTTCTTGATTACTGATTCATTGAAATATATATTTAGTTAAATAATTACTATTTCCGTCCCTCTTCCTTGATCTCATAATCAGAAAAGTGGCACCCCGACAGCGGTCGTTTCTGTTGGGTGCTCCTTCGCAAAAGTCTGCTTCTTTGGAGACGTGGACTTCCGTCTCTGCCTCGGATAAATCATCCGACTCTGCCTCTGTTTCGTCGTTACGTATCATACTCTCTAACCTGCTACCTGACGACGTAGTACTGTCAGGATATTCTTGCGACGAAAGGACACTGTAGAGGACGGCGCAGGACTTTCACATAAAAAGGGGCATTCCTTCTATAAGAAAATATTATCTCTGTTAACCGACGCCGGCCAAATTCATGGGGAACCGATTCCCCGGCGATTTCACCCACACACCATCTCTAATCTAATACACGTTTGTTAAGGGGCTGACGATAGTGGAATTACATCAACCCGTTTTACGTAAACTACATAACCGTAGATCGCACTGGCTGTTTCGGCTGAATGTAAGTAATCGTCTTTTGGGGTCACGTTGTACCAGTAGACACTTTATTTTATTAAAAAGCGGATCCTGGCCGCAAACCTTCTTATGGCACGGTGGCATCTTCCTACTATTCCATTTTTGGCCGGGGCATTCGCGATACGAAATAATAGCCTCAATCACCACTTATTTGCGAACGTCATGAATTATTTGTTGCGGTAGGCTGTGTGGTTTTCCGTGAGTAGCACTAAAAAGCAGACCGTTTCTAGTTTACTAATCAAACTTGCTGAATACTGCCGTGCCAACTGCATCCACACGGAAAACCGTTACGAGTTGCACTCTGTAATCATTTGGATACCGTAAGCACCGTGATGGGTGATGCATATCCCCAACTTCTGCCAGATGCTGCTCACTTCAGGTCAACCTCCCCCCAGTGGACTGTCGCTTGATCTACTGGTTGGCATTAGACGCACGCCCGCATACCGACTGAACTATTGCTTTCGCCATCGCTCGGCAAACACTTTTCGCGAAAAAAGTGTTGCACCGTTCTTCCGTGTACCAACTACTTTAGTAAATAGTCATGATTCATGATGTGTCCATCTCAGCTAAGTTTATAGCACCGATCAGGGGCTCGGGTGACCATTTCTACTTCATTGTTGCGAACCACTGTTGTAGCATGCTCGGCTATGTTATCAATTGATGCAACTGACGTCACGTTTATCGAGAGCTCGTGTTCATTAATCAACTCCTTGAGAGTGGTCAACCGTCTCAATATAGGCTTCTCACTGACTGACTTGTTGTGAACTCACAATTCCCAGGTGAGAGTGTCCGATACCTAATGGTACACGCACGCAGAGTCTGTATTTATGTGTAACATTTGAATCTGACGCTGGATATTACTGTTGATACCCTTAAACACGTACTCCAGTTCAGCTAAATTAATATGCGACTCATCGTTGTCAGGTCGCAGCCAACAAGTGCCCTCCAACACTGACCTGTACGTTTCCAATGCCCCCGGTGCGTAGGGAGCTAGCATCTGCCTATACATACAGTCTTCACATCTCACCTTACAAGCCACATGCCTTCGTCTAACTGCATCCGCAGAAGGAGTCTGTCACTTTTTCATCCCAGCCTTTTGTGATAAAACTAGCTCTCTTCTTAATTACTCTGAATGCCACGGGAAATCAAGCACATACTCGGAGTGTCCTAACAAGTGTTCTACTCAAAGAGAATACGGTTCGTCGTGGAAATTTATGAGAACGCATTGCTTCGCTTCCAGCGTAGAGCACCGCGTCCTTCCAGATCATCCCTCCTAGCACGCGCGTGAGTCCCTCATATGTTCCAGATTCTTACATTCAAGCCTTATTAGGACAAATATTTCCTGATATGAGAAGTGGGCACACCATTTTCGTCAACAAGGAAATCTTCGAATGTAAGCCGATGTTGTGCGGTCCCTGGCTTCCTCTTACGACAACACCGTGCTGACGATAGCTTCATAACAAACTGAACCACGTTAAATCAAAACTCAAAACGGGCTTATCAGTACCTCCTTCCGTCAATCTCCACCATCTAGTACGGCATCAGCGTGATGTAGACTTGTACTTGGGGGCACGCACCCCTGAGGTCCAGCAGAGACGCTTTAGCACAATTTGGGCGTCATTCTGCGTTTGCCATTAATATTTCTACATAATAGCTGTTCGCGATTTTCAACATCTGGCCGTAACTTTGACTTATTCCGCTGCATTACGACTATCAATTAAATCAACCACTTGGAGGTCAGATCATTTCTTCCGGGTATCGCATAATCTAACCTGGTGTCCATCCATGTGCGGAGATTCTGTTCATAATCCGGTTGAATTTCTTCAGCCACTCAATATTTGGACACTCAATTGCGCAATCTTTAATGTGTGCGGTCAATTGAGCACTTTAACGCTGCGATCCACCCTGGTCTCCGACAGTCGAAGTAAAGTCTGGTTAATTGATGGAGATGGCTGCACACGAACCGCTCGTGTATGCCAAACGGTGATGCTTCCCAATGCCTGTATCGCATTTATCCGTAAAAGCAAATTGCACACCAGTAGTTTACAAAAAAAACAACAGGAACATCGATCCTGACGGCTACTACTTTCCTTTATCTCTCCATCATATCACCCCAAAATGTCGATCTACTTGCATGACATTTTTCTTCAGATTATCATTCGGAGGAAATCTTACAATAAAGACGACACGTTGATGAATATATAAAAAAATATCTCCTGTTTTTTTCCCTTTTTCATCTATATATATATGAAGTATTCTTATGTAAATATTTTATTGGTGATTGCAGCGTTCGTTGTTTTTTTGCTACTATAATTTCGATTGTCTCACTTCCTAAGTGATTAAGATTCAGCCAATTGCATTATTTGTCGCCCTTAACTTTATAGGGCGTCATTTCCGTTAATATATATTTTTTCATTTATTTTATACGAACATAAAAGTAAACCATAGTCACGTGTTTCTGGCTCACGGCCGTCAGCAGCATGGCTAACTTACACAGAGATCGAACCTTATATATAGCCCAGCGTTTTACCATCGGACCAAGACGCTCTGTAAGAAATATGTACGATTTTTATCACCTAAATATTTAATGTATTTTTATTTAATTATTTTTATTGGTGATTGCAGCGTTCGTTGTTTTTTTGCTACTATTATTTATTACGTATAAAATCAATATATATATATATATATATATATATATATATATAAACGAAAAATACGTCCTATAAAGTTAAGAGCGACTACTAATGCAATTTCCTGCATCTTAATCACTTAGGAAGTGAGACAATCGAACTCATAGTAGCAAAAAAAACAACGACCGCTGCAATCACAAATATAAATAATTACATAAAAATACATTAATTATTTAGGTGATAAAAATCGTACATATTTCTAGACAGAGCGTCTTGGTCCGATGGTAAAACGCTGGGCTATATATAAGGTTCGATCTCTGTGTAAGTTAGCCATGCTGCTGACGGCCGTGAGCCAGAAACACGTGACTATGGATTACTTTTATGGTAAAACGCTGGACTATTGACATCAATATCAAAGGTTTGATCTCTGTGTAAGTTAGCCATGATAATGACGGCTGTGAGCCAGAACACGTGTCCATGGAGTACTTTTATGTACGTATAATATATATATATATATATATATATCATGAAAAAGAACTCATCTATATTGGAAAAAACAAACCAAAGCAACAAAAAGCTCGATTTATTTTTCATGGAGATAATATTAATAAATGTTGTTTATCTCAATAGACTCGTTGATTATCAACTTTTCGGAGGTCTAATTACAAGAAGCTAATACTCTAATGTCTTACTTTTAGAGAAAACATTTTTAAGGGCCTTTTTGTTCTTTTTCTACGGGCATCATTTTCGGTCGGATCGCGATATTTTATAAGAGCGTTCAATGACAGTTAATTGGTCGCTCCTGGTCCTTATTACAAGTCGCAAAATATAAATATAAACATAAACAGGCCAGTCGTATAGTTCATAACACTGTTATTGCTAATTGAAACCATTGCGTGTGTATTACAAATTATTATATGCTATAGAGATTATTTTTAAATAATGATACATGTTGTATTATTTGTATATCTTTAACGGGAAAAAGTTTTATTGATAAAATGAATTTGTAGGTCTCACAAACGCCGTTTAGGGGGATAACTTAAACGCGTATTAGTCATTTAATGTGTCAATGTCTTTATTGTATTACGATAGAATTCATAATAAAAATATTAATTGCAGCTTACCCAATTGCCCATACTATATATTTCGACATAAATCGACGTCATTTACAGACACATCTGTTTATCGTGATCAACCAAAAAATTTCGACAGGTCTAGTGACTGCATCATCGACTTTTCATCGTGTTTCCCTTAATGCGTACACATGCGTTGTTAGGCTTGAAAATATGAGAAGGGCCATTGTCATATATGGAAAGAGGAGCCCTTTAAAATTGTATTTGTATATAATTCAGTGAATGATTGTGAACCTTATTCAGACGATTACTATAAACCGCTGCCATCTATCAATTTCATTCAACCCTATGAAGCCAATATTATAAATCCTCGTGCACCCCAGGATACCATAAATAATACAAATCCCAGCTTCATTTTATTTTTTTTACATTGCAGAAGTTGGTGGTGGTCTTTTCCGAAACAATCCCATCAATTGTCTTAATATTATAGTTGATCCAGGATAATCCCTGTAGCGTCAATATATAAATTAAATGTAAGAAGGATTATGTGCCATTTATCTGATCAAAGTAAATGAAGCAGTTGGGTGTCATATGTATTACCTTATTTCCAGTCTACTTAAATTAGCATTGTACATGACGAAGAAACACCCATCGCTTTATGAAAATATTAGACTCGTGATACAAGTGTACCGCCAACGATTTATAGGTATACACCACTCTCTGTACTTAACACTTTCGAAGAAGTTGGAAAATGATCAGTAGCATGTTTACCTGATTCACACGCTGTTGCTATTAGTAATCTCACTTATGAAACTTTCTATTGAATATTCATTATTAGTTTTGAATGAGGTAGACGAATACTAATTTTGCAACGATACATCGCACGAGATAGTATACATGGATACATATCTTGAACATTCCAGAGAACATTTACATTTATTTTTTACATATGTAAATGATGAAATTTACAAGAATTACAATGGTTACAGTTATGTTCAAACGGAAAGGCACACATGTGAACGTTTTAACTAATGTGACAATGTAAGCAATAATCCGTGTTCAATTCTGACAAATACATTTCATGACACACTAATTGATGTCGTACGACAACAGACAGTTTAGCCTTGTTTGAAATACTTCTGGTAGGGCCCGGAGGCCGAATATACAATACATCTAGTATGATTGAGAGTGATTAGCGTGACTTGTCGTGTAGCATCGCTTTTAGTAACTAAATTACAAGATGTTAAGCGTGAGTGATCCTATTTTCTATAGGTCGTTGAGTTTGTGAAGTTACCCGGAGAAAAGTTTTGTCTGTATAGTTTTCGTAAGATAGAAAGTAGTAGGAGCGGTGAACGCATGCACTAACAAATATAATTATTGGAGGCTTTTCGCCAAATATAACTCTCAGTAAGGAAATGGAGCCACGTTATTAGTTAAACATAAAAAAGTATCTTTTAAAGTAAGAAATGTCTTTCCAATTTGGGTTTGTAAACGTTTATACTAGCTCACTTGCGCACAGCCTCTAAGACAGAGTACAAGGAATAGGGTATGTCTTTGAATTGAGACAATACTTTGCCGGAGAGATGTATTTTTCTAAGTCAAGTCAGAAAAAGCAATATTAATGTATGTGTATATATTTGACGAAATCTTTAAAAGATTCCGATTGTATTACTTATTATAAATGTTACGATCGATCAGATTGTGTCTAAGTGGTTGGATGATGTTCACAGTCTATAAGTCCCTCGTCAAATAAATGTTACACATATAATTGTCACGAGTTGTTCAAATGTTATAATCATAAACACCTCTATTAATTGGTGACAGATTATTGTCCAACGAAACGGGATAAACAGGAACAGTTTCCGAGTGGATACGCTTTGATTTGTTACATGTTAGAGCTAATGATATTTGCGTACTAGAAAAATGGTGTTCGCCGGATATTAATACGTTACATAGTGTAGTTGGATCGGAAAACGTCCTTATCTAAGTAAAATACTCGATATGGTATGTTTGTATAAGTTTTATATTGTTCTATTGGCTGACTCGACTTTATTAAAAATGTATTCTTTACTATTGCATTTTTTTAGCTTAGCATCATAAGAGTAAAATGTATTCATGGACAATAACTTGGATATTATACGAGAACATAACGTCACTGGCGTACACATTATGAATCATTACATTATGAATTAGCACGAAGAACAAACAAACATTTACATATGTCAAAACATTAATATATAGTATCTATCACAACAATTTCTATGTTAACACTCTTGATGTTTTTTGTTAGTTACAAACAATTCAACACATATGAATGCTAAAAACATTCACGGATAAATATTTATTATATGCAGCGATTATCAGTTGAAAGATGATGGACATTGATAGGATAACTTTAAATGTTAAATGAATGAGATTTGATGAGGTATGAGGGCGGGATATACTAAGTATTTATTGGTCCTCCGATTTATAAAATCGGGGGACTTATGTTTTGAGGCATGTCTGTCCGTTCGTCCAGATTTTTCTCCGTAACCATCCATTGAATTTCTCTAAAATTTTGCATGAAGTTGTAACTTTGGTCAGGTTAGAAAGGGACATTCTCCGATTTTTGAAATATATCTGCTTAGCCCCCAGGGGGTCAAAAGGCCCCGAAATGGAAACAAATGACATTTTCTGCCCCATAACTTTTCATCCATCCATTCAATTTTTCTGAAACTTGGCCAAAATGTATAGGCACTTTTTCTGGATATTAAATGAGCATCCTAGACATCAGAAAAACTCTAATTCCCGCCCGCAGGGGGTGAAAAGGAGGGGGTGTCAAAAATTCCCCAAATTGACCAACTTTATTGCATTTTACATTCGCCACATCGAGTCACATACAGAGAGGGACCACGCACGCGCGGCTTGTTTTTAAGATTTGAAGAGTTGTAGGCCGCAGAGAAAAAGTTCATGCGATGTGTTCAGCAGATGGGAAGTTTGGGAAAATAAATACAAATTCTGGAAATTCCATTTGATGTTACGCACATGGTGGAAGAAAATAAACTAATTTGAGATTGTTAAAGTAAAATGAGTTATTATTAGGAATGTTTTACAAAGAAAAAACAAGAGATTAGAGCCCGGTCGATGACCTCGCTTGATATATTACGAATCATCTCTTTGCATCTAGATAAAACAAAGAAATACGCCTTTTAGAAAATTGACTAATCCACAAAGGAATTGCATTTTCCGGGACCATAAGAAACTATTGTATAAGTGAGAACGAATAAATAACACTTTTATAACTTCTCGAATTACATGGTATTCACCTGTGTATTTGAAAGAAAACAACATGTGACTGAAAGACAGATCATGATCAATTTTCCTAATTGAAATAAATAAAGCTGTTGATGTCGTATGCATCAACTGTACAGCCAGAGTACTTTAATTGACTTTTCTCAGAAGACTTATTCAATGATTCAACAGGTGTTTGGCCACATTCATAAATATTATTATTTGATTAAAAATAATTCACAGTCATTTGGTTATGGCCTTTCCTAAGAACATATTAGAGTTTTTTCTTAAAGTATTATGATTAAAAATAGCTGAATCATGGTTGACTTGTGAAGTAGGTTGCTGCAACGGGCACGGCGTTTTAGCTCTACGTATACGTTTTCAATATACATGAAATGGCAAAATAAATTATATTAGATATATTCAAGATTAGTCTATAGAATCTTCAATACATATTTGATAACCATCTATACGCTTGCAGAGTAAAATAATTTGAAGTGTTTAACCGCAGTAAAGGGAAACAGAAAGCTCTATCTGTATACTCCAGCTGGGTTTTACGTCTAAAGACAAGTGAATCACCGAAATATACGAATATATTTACCTACCTCACGCGGATAAGCGCCGGATTTAATAATTCGTTATTCTTAGCTTAACTTCAGTAGTCCTTGAATAATCTGTACGTCTTGAGATGTCAACTAAAGCATAGGGGTTTAACAGTAATTGGATGATAAGCTGTAAAATAGTGTTTTCTTGTATTTAACATAGTTCTGTACGAACGTGTCCATATGTTATTATTTGGTGTATTTCATTAAAAATATCAATCATAAACAACTAACTTTATTGTTTGTGTAATGTTTTTTGCGCTGCGTATGAAGAAATTATATTACTACGAATTATAAAGCCAACTGATTAAAGACGAACTAATTTGTAATGAATTTAATGGAATTTTTATACAGGTAAGCATTAATTTGCTTAAATAGGGGCACAAACAATTTGCATGTACACAACGTTCAAATTGTATTAAACGAATATTTAATCGCATCTCAAACTTTATTATTATAGTAATTTTAATTTAGTCGTAAATATTGTATTTAGAATTGTATTACATTTTGTTATTTTTAAGTTTTATGTTTTGTTTTGTGCTTAAATATTTTTAGATGAATATTTATGAATTGCATTATTTGGATTATTTTGTTTACCATTCTAGATTTAGTTGTTATATTCTCAACGTTTCGACTAATGTAACGCCCACTCATATTCCAATGCATTCGTTCGAACGTGCGTACATAATAGTCGAACTTGTAATATTTTATGTCGGACTCAGCAGCGTATATCGAATTTTATTAAGCATATGGATGTAGTTTGTTTTCTTTCCTTCAGTCATGACGTGACAGAACTGGTAATTTTATATTATTCTTAACTAGTGGCAAGTACACTTTTACGAAAACGAGAGGAATAAGAGTAGGTGTGTTCTTGATAATGAATTTGAATGATAGCTTACCTTTTTTATGAATAGTTTATCTAGAATAAACCTCATCAGTTATTAGCCATATTTTTAGAAAATACATGGTATCCACTCGACTTATGCTGAAAATATTAAACATATTTGTTATTTTTGTTCACATCGTTTTCTTTAAAGATTTTCACCCTAAGATTAGTGCTTTTTTCTACAATAATTTTAGAATGTCATTTATCTGAAAAGAAAGCAAACTGTTTAACGATGTTGTTCTCTATGGTCATAATTAAGATTACATATATTTCTTAAAGGAATACGCTTCTTTAATAAATGTAGATTGTATTTATCGAAGGTTGTAAATAAACACTGTGTCGGAGCTTTGAAACCGTTGGTAATAAAAATTAGACAAAGAAAATGTATTTAGACAAATAATTCCAAGTGAAGTAGTTCTTATAAATCGGTGTATTCTTATAATAAAACAATAACTTATTACTTCTGATTGTAATGTAAAGTTAAAAAAGATGTCTTATTTTTAAACCCCGTATTTTAATCCCACACACTGTGTCTCTATCTCTCTGTCTGTACCTATATTCCTCTATATTTCTACTCGTCTGTCCTCTCCCCTCTCATTTCCTTCTCGCTCTCTCTCTCTCTCTCTCTCTATATATATATATATATATATATATATATATATATATATATTTAGATTTTTCACTTATAAAATAGATCATTCAGTGAAGACCGGGGTTGTTCCAATAAAAAACAAGCTCGATGATACTCGATTACAGAGTACAGAGCATTTATATGTGATTTTATGAAGGCTTACCAAAGCATTCCTTTCAAGACACCAATGATCACCATTAAAGATATTTCTAGGACTTTCTTTTCTTATCGTTGTTCTTCCTTGCTTTTTAAGTTTGACTTTTATTTTTATTTTTATTTTTTTATTATTTTTTTTCCTCTTCTTTTCTTAAGTGACCTCAACTATTACAACGCCACATTGTGTTTTGTCGGCAGTTGAAACCAGTATTCCAGACATTTAATTTCCCTGATGATCTGCCAAGCAAGTAACTGCTTGGTAGTGAAACACGTGTAGGAAAAAACATTTAATTTGAATAAATAGTATTTGTAAGAAAAAATATCTTTAATGGTGATCATTGGTGTCTTGAAAGGAATGCTTTGGTAAGCCTTCATAAAATCACATATATATATATATATATATATATATATGTATTTATATATATATATATATTTATATATATATATATATATATATATATATATATATATATATATATATTATTTATGCTACCTGAATCTCCCCAAAAGATTTGTTCGTATCTGGCTATGCATATATAGGTTGGGTTCGTTTCAGTTGATTTCGAATACACAATGTGAACACATCGAATATATGTATGTTTGAGGAGGATTATTTCATACCGAATCAGTATTTTCTAACGCTACATTTTTTGATAGAGACTTACGCACGTCATATAACAACTTAAAATACAAGACAACTGGAATAATATAATTATGTTATGTCAGAGTTTCTCTACACTAGTACTAGTTACCATAAATAGGCTCAAGTGAAAAATGCAGGAGTCACTTGTAGGATCATTGGCGGATGTTCACAATCTATAAGAGATAATGCGCTCACTTTCATATTGATGACAGTCAGTATTCGCAAACAATTACCAATCTATGAACTAAGCAGCATTGTATTTGATTATATCGCATTAGATGAATCAAAACCAGTGGCTCAATAACGCATGATTGTAAATAACATACTTTCTGTGGCTGTTTTTGTGTTGTTAATGACATCGTATGTATGTATATATATATATGTGTATACATATATATATATATATATATATATATATATATTCGTGCCTTTCTGTAAAAAAGGCGCATTGTTCATATATGCGATATCTTTGTAATCAATCTTAAACCAATGTCGAATGAATGGATCCCTGTCTATGAAGATCGATGAGTTTTTATGCACAAATTAAAAAGAAAACGATGAAAATCACGTGTACGTGATTTGACAAGCCGGCAAAAAACAGAAACAAAGAGAAACGTACACACACATACATATACATATATATATATATATATATATATATATATATATATATATATATATATATGTGTGTGTGTGTGTGTGTGTGTGTATAGATATACATACACACACATATATATATATTAATGTATGTATATATATATACAAGCCGATATATTTGTTATCAATACATTAATTTACTCGCCCATTTTCAGACAATGCTTGGTGAGAACATGTGGTTAGCAAAGTATGACTTACCCCAGCCAGGAATGGATTCATAAAGAAACAGTACCTGAGTGAAATGGCTAGTTATAGCAAAGACCTCCCATTACTTCCTGATCTATCTGGAAGAAGAGCTCACTGCTCATGTGCATGCTCATTTGCATGAGTGCAATGTCACTGGCAATAAAAGGTGAATGTTTTGAAGGAAGGGTGCGACTATGAGTTGGTGATTTGAGTTGGTGACTACGTTGGTATGTGCGCTGGATGAAAGAGAGAGAGAGATATATCATTTTGCAGAGCAAGACGGTGGTAACAATTTGTTGCGATAAGGAGAACGGACACGAGGAAATAAGGAGAAAGAAAAATATAATTACAAGCTATTTCGGCGAGAACTATGGCAGGAAAGAGGATCAGCAGTGAAATGCTGAAGACGTTCTCTGGAGAGGGGGATGTTGTAGCCTGGCTGAGCAAGGTAAAACTTGTCGCTAAGTTGCAGGACATCGCATATGTAGCCAGCTTGATCCCGCTGTATCTTGATGGTGATGCTCTGGCCCTATATTTGGAAGTGCGGGAGGAGGATCGGTTGTCTGCAGACGCCATTGAGGAGAAGTTGAAGGAAGCCTTTACTGAAGGATCATTTGTGGCATATGGCAAACTAAGCCGTATGGTGTGGACCGGAGAGTGTGTCGATGATTTCGCCAACAACATCCGGAGGTTGGCGGGACTAGCAGGATTTAAATGGAGATCTTCGACGGATGGTTAAGATGGCCTTCATCAATGGCTTCCCAGACCATATTTCCATAGCTCTGCAGCAACTACCTGGTGTGAATACCATGGAGGTGGCGGAGTTGATTACACAGGCTAGGGTGCTTGCCAGGCAAAAAGAGCGTGAGCAGGGAAGCGTAGCTGTCGCTCAACGAAGCAAACTGCAGCAGAAGATTGTGAAAGACGAAGAGCCGAGAGGGATGTGGAAGAGACCCAGGTTCGCTGGCAGATGCTACCGATGCCAAGGGCCGCATATGGCGAGGGGGTGCAGGGAGCCGAAGCTGGAAGTCACGTGTTACCGCTGTGGGAAAGTCGGCCACATCAGCAGATTCTGTCCCCAGGGAAACGGACAGGCGGAAGCCACTGCGCCGATAGCTACCCCACTTATTCGATGAAGGCGCTACAGGGTACGTCGCCGCGAGTAGAGGTGACCCTGAATGGGCGAAGTGCAAAGGCCCTTGTCGACACAAACTGTACCTTAACACTTTTCACCAAAGACATGGTTGACACATGCAATGGGACCAGCAGCATTACGGCAGTTGAAGGCAGAAAGGTGAAGTGCAATGGCACAAGTGTCGTTCGGTTGATGGTATGTGGCATGTCACTAACAATCCAGGCGATTGTTATTAACAAAATTGTCACGGGTGTCTATGTGGTGCTAGGGATGGACGCAATTGCTCCACTAGGGGGCGTCACAGTACATAAGAACACCGTGAGATTTGGAGGACATCAAGGGGCTGCAATATGTAGCTTGGCTGAAGACACTCCGAAGGATTTGCATGACATGCACCATTTCGGCGTGGATAGAACCTTGTTCTTGGTGGACCCCAGAATCACAAAGGAGGCCGTCAGGACAGTGGTTGAAAAATGCCACCGGTGTCAATCAGTCGACCCTGCGCCGAGTAGACACGAAGTTGGTCAGGTTCATGGCAGAGAACTGGAGCAGGTCGGCGATAGACGTGACGCACTATCGACAGAGGCCGTACCTGTCAATGGTCGACTGTGGACCTGGAAGAGTGGCCATCTGGAGGGAGATCAAGGCGGAAAACGCAGGTGAGATTGCAAAGGTCCTGGAAGAGGTGTTTTTGGAAAGGGGTCCAGTGACGGAAGTGCTAATGAACAATAGAAATGCCTGTCGCTCAGCAGCCCTGAAGAATGTGTTGGATAAGTGGGGAGTGCGGCGCTATTTCAGGGATGCATCTAGACCAGGCGGAAACGGAATTGTGGAGCGGCATCACAGGACCATCAAGGCTGTGGCTGAAAGGGGCCAGATTTCATCGCCAGAAGCTGTCTTCTGGTATTATATAGTTCCAAAGACAGGGCAAAAAGTGGCGTCAGTGCCGCAGAGGGCAGTCTTCAAGTACGAGTGGCGGCATCCCCGAACTGCGCCCGTATCCACGGAGGAAGGGAAGAAGTAAGCGTCTGTGCGAGTGGGAGAGGAAGTATGGATCAAACCGCCTGACGCTCGCTGTACCACATGCTGGGGGAGGGGCATTGTGTGAAGTGTCCAGTTCCCGAACAATGTATCCATCAACGGCATCCGTCGACACATCCTTGATGTGCGGCTGGCAGTGGTGTCATCAGAAGAAGAAGTCAGCGACGTCGAGCCAAGTAGTGACGTTCACGAAGACGCTCCGCGGAGATCGCAGCGAGAGAGGCGCCCGCCATGTTGGTCGAGCGACTACGTGATGGGCTAACTAGTGATGTTCGTGTAGATCAAGGGGGCGTGTGGTTAGCAAAGTATGACTTATCCCAGATAGGAATGGATTCATAAAGAAACAGAACCTGAGTGAAATAGCTAGTTATAGCAAAGACCTCCCATTACTTCCTGATCTCACTGGCAGAAGAGCTCACTGCTCATTTGCATGAGTACAATGTAACTGGCAATAAAAGGGGGATGTTTTGAAGGAAGGATGCGACTATGAGTTAGTGATTTGAGTTGGTAACTACGTTGGTGTGTACGCTGGATGAAAGACTGTTCGGAGAGATATCATTTGGTTGAGAGAGACAGTGGTAACATTTTGTTGCAATAAGGAGTACGGACACGAGGACCTGAGGAGAAAGAAAAATATAATTACAGAACATCAGTACGCGCTCTGACTACTTACTTAAATATGATTTTCGTATTCGGGTTCGAACCCTGTGCCCAGTAGAATGTATCTCCTTTCATAGTGATTATTGCAGGTTTCAGATATAAAATATGTGTATATATAGAACGCTGGCTATAATCATTTCTGCAAACCTTTGCTCCACATCTACGTGTAAATTCTCATTAAGATATTCAAGCAGTACCGATTCCCAATGTTTTGCACCCGATGCGAATCAATGAGGCCATTCAGTTCATTCACATATTCAGTTGATTTCTCTCGTCTATCTTCTCAGTAAAAGTATACGTTGAACTTTAGCGCTATTAAATATTAAATGGTTAAAAATGAAAGAATATAAAATAATTATTAAATTCATCTCGAATACACTGTACATCTAAACTAATCAGTCGATATTATCTTTCACGTATAATCCATCCGATAATTCTCAACACAAAAGTTCTTATTTTCATATACATTACTCGATCTAGAATTAGAAAAAACGTAACGGTAAATAGTAAATACCAATTATGAAGCAACAAAGTGTGTTGATAGTAGACTTTATATTTGTTGCAGACTAGTTTGTAGTGTGTCTCTATTTTTTCAGTAAGAGACCGTTTAGATCATAACGAGTCACCCGTGACATTGATGCCAACACCTCACGAATGAGTTTATTCTATTTTCAAAGATTTAATTGATAATAGTTGTATATCTTCTCCCGTGGATTCCGCAAAACATTTCCATTGCATCTTGAGTATTTACAGGACAAAAAAGGTCGCGTATCCCTTTTCAGCTGTAATAATGTCGGGAGACCAACCGTATCTTGAGTGTATGAGATAAACTAATACTATAAGATACCTATCTCTTCCATATCTGGCAGATATGAAAGCTAACATGATTACTTTTGTGGTCTTAAAGGGTCAAACATAGATGAAGCATGTAAGTCGTTAACAGTAATGTGTATTCACAGAAAGTACAGTAGTAATGTGTTGCAAGAGATATACAGTATACAGAAGCTTTGACTCATTTGAAACAAAGAAAGAAAATGCAGTTTCAATTCCTAGAGAAACAAACAAGATCCAAGATATCGCAAACTTAGGACTTGCATATGCCGACCCACCGGATGAAAATTCATAAATAAAAAAGGAAATTCAAGTATCTAACAGTGAAACAGAAACAGTGAACCTTAACTTTTTTACACGCATGTCGAAAATAAAGAGTGGTGTCATAGACAAATATATTCATATCTAATGCAATAACATCACGAATAATAATGGTTCAAGAAAATCCCAATAGCACAAATGCAAACGAATACAGGATAGCCAATTCAGTTAAATTTCAATGCGATACTGACCGGGATAACTTATTTCTACCACACTCCCAGCCAAATACGTCTGTTTGTTCGTTTGACAAATGAGTGTTAAATCTGATAAATAGTGCAATACCATCATACTTCATGTAACAAAATAACATATTTTATAATTGTCTGTGGTTTTGTCTAACTTTGACGTGTTTTCTGCATCTTTGATTTACTCTGTCTACCAAACTCTAGCCTTTCGCTAATCGCAGCGATGTTGCATCCCTGCGCTCGTTAAATAGGAATATTACCGGAATGTGCTCCGATAAGAACATACTTGTACTTGTTCCCTATCAACGTAATTACACTTGATCAACCCGATAAACAACAAAATTACCCACATTTACTCTAAAGATCACACGATGTTTGAACGCTTTCTACATAATGACTTCGTTCCTCGAACAGCTAGCCTGTAGAATTGCATTCCTGGTTACCGTTTCCTTGACTGTACCAACATGCAGACATTTAAATGTAATGTAAAAAAAACTCGCTGCACAGCTCCCCACTGAGGGTGTCCTTATAACTCTTTCTCATAATCCTTACGTATCAAGCGGAATGTGCCTTGTTGTGGTGTGAATAAATGTAAAATAATGAAGTGTAACGCTTTCAGATGTATTGCATTTTTTTCATATATTGGCCCCTGTTAGACATAACACTAAGAGACTGGCTTCATAAAAAATGATTGCCATATGTATTTAGTAAGAAAATCGCGTAAACACAATAAGCATCATCAAATGATAACAGGGTATTACATATAATTTGATAAATGCACAGGCATAACATTAGTAAATAAACACTACACATAGATAATCCATATGTTTAATGTGCCTGCTTATTTTATCGACAGCTATGACTCAAAGCAGTATAAATCACCAGTAAATTTTATACGATCGATATTTAATACTAATATACGTTTTGCGTTGTACAAATGAAACATATCTATAATATATCACAATTTATAAATCGCACAAACAAAGAATAACCAGAATTGTCAGAGTTCCAGACAAGCTATCTAGAGGCGGAAATAATAAACGCCAAATTTCCTCAAACCAACTCATTCCACTTCCACTGTTAACTGTTGTCCAATTAATCAGAGTGTGAACAATTGATATAATTTTACTTTATTCCGTTATACGGGTGTATATTTACCACCGTCATGTAAATAATATACATACATATATATATATATATATATATATATATATATATATATATATATATATATATATATATATATATATATATATACAATGTAATCAGTATGACATTAATATTTCTAACTAATAAAAAATGATATCGTATATAAGTCAATGTATGTGCGTGTGTGTTTAGAGAAAAATGTTATAAAATTTACATACAATCTAAAAGTGTATACGTGCGTAAAATTATCTGGGAAAGATAATGGAAGTATTCCTGAATATCGAAGTGCACCTCTAATAGCAGATTTCGTCAGTGAAGTTGCAGTTTTTAAGTCATAATCCTGAAAGAAAACACCATATTCAATATATTCATTCCCATCTGATTTTTCTTTCAACATTATTTTACATTTTTGAATTTGCTTTTCGGACTAGAGGATGTGTAAGAAACTCAAAAAAGAGTAGTTTTAGTAGTGCGTTGGAGGCATCTTTAATTTTATTTGGGTTGTTTGAGTAGCGCACTAAACGGTGGAAAATACATGTAAGATTACAATGGTATATTTGGTAAGTGGTATACAGTAATCCAATAGTGCTCAACATCCTAGAAAGGTGTGTTTACATACAGAGTCACCCGGATGACGGAACATCGCTATCTTTTGTTAGGGTTAGTGATCAATATCATAAATAGAGCATATGTGTTTAGTCGGCGTATCCCAGGATTCATAAATATTCTTGATATAGCAATCTGATATAAAGCAGGTGATTTTTTAACGCAACGTTCTCAGGAGAAAGAGTGTCACTGTATTTTGTTATACTAGCGTATACTAGAAAAGATAGCCTTCGTTTCTCGTGAGTCAGTTGTCTATATCCTATATATGCAATAATACAGTAGTACAATTTGAATGTAGCATATGCTTGATGGAGAAGTGGAAGACAAGAAAATGTGTGTTGCCGGAAATACACTAAAAAATATACCTTTTATTATATAAGGAGGAGTGTTCGATAAGCAACTCGGCGTTGCCCGGGAATACATTAAAGCAAATATAGATTCCATTATATTTTTGAGATAGTGAGTGGAGGAAGCAACTCGGTTTTGCTCGTAAGAAATAACTTTAAAACTGAAAGCACTAAGTGAATGTCTTACAGTTTATAATTTTCATATATTAGGACAAAAAGAGAGGAATGATCCAGACGCGGAAGGAGGAAGACTAAAAAGATAGAAAGACGGAGTGAGATAGGTAGAGAAATAAGCGTTTTAATATTAAAGTGTTACACACACTTTAACCGCTTTTATTTGTTTTTTCATAGCCCCGGCCAACTCTGAGTGAGCCTGCTAGTATATATATATATATATATATATATATATATATATATATATATATATATATATATATATATATATATATATATATATATATATTAAGACTGATTTCCTGATCTCAGTTTATTGGTAGCCAAATGCTACGGTCACTGAAACCGTTATGTCTAACTCCAGAATGTATATGGAAATTCAGAATCAATACTTTATTTGATCCTCACACCTAGAGAAAGAATAACATAAGGCTTGTAGAATTGAATGCGAACATTTGCCTCCTAGGCTAAAATAAATAATTACGTTCAGACTTCAGTGAAGAGTCTAAAAAATCTAAGAAAATGCACGACCTAAATCTAATATTGAGAATTAACCTACAATAATTGTAAACAATGAAAAAAATTGGCTCATCCGAAAAATACAGAATATCTATATATATATATATATATATATAGTCATCCACATACATACTGTGTCGCTGTATCACCACTCTTCAGTGCGGTTAGACCAGTTAGTGCCTCAAGCCGGGATTGAAACTCAACCGTCGAACTGACAGTCGGCGCTCCTACCCCTGCGCTGTGATATGACACTGACTGAATATAAGTAATTTCTCAATGTAAATGTCTTACAGTTCATAATTTTCATATATTAGGACAAAATGAGACATACAGTCAAGGCGAGGTTGAGAACGGGGCTCAATTATTTTCACCCAATGAGCTATGCCTTAAAGGCTAATGGCAGTTGGCAGTATTCTTAATAAATTCTACCCAGCTATTCAGTGCGGCTAAACCAGTTAGTGCCTCAAGCCGGGATTGAAACTCAACCGTCGAGCTGACAGTCGGCGCTCCTACCGGTGCGCTATCATATGACTCTGACTGAATGTAGTCGGTCATATAATCGAATTTAGCTACACTAATATATAATAAAACGTATTTTTTTAGTGTATTAGGTCTGTCAAATAGATGTTTTCTGCTTAGCGAATGTATTACAAATATTTCAAATCTGTTATTCTTACATAATAAAACATGAACTCAAATCAATGTAATAAATTTCATAATTTATTTAAATATGTCATCAAATGACAGCATTCTGTTCACATTGTTAATGGCGTTGGCATTCACTGGTTAAGTGTCATCTCATTAATCAATTTTCTTAATGTTGTTTCTTACATTCAAACCAATTATTCTTTTACTTCAAATCGTTACACATATTTGTCTGTTTTGACATTTTGGTACATTGAACAATTAAACACAAAATAAACTGTCGCCTGTCACTTAATTTTCTCTGTTATAACGACTAACAAATTGACGTGGACTTATTATATCATCGACAAATTTCTATTTTTTCACCTAGCGCTTGGGACGATTTATTAAAACAAATAAAAACAAATGCTCCAAGAAAACATATTCTCCTTAAAAAGACAAATGTATTATCAAGGCATCATATAAAAACAACTCATTAACATATTTATGTATTCTGAACGATCTAAACAATGACGCATGCACTTCTCGATACTTATAACATTAATAGACAACTTTGCGTATATTTGTTTATGTTTATTTTATTCTAAATATACCTGCTTTCCTATGTGACAGTCGGACGTTTAAGAGAATTTTAACGCTTTTTCTCTGCCGAAGTCGTTTCAACCTTTAGCATTATACACTTAAAATAATCGCGTAAATATTGACTTGGATTAACGTCAGCTTAATATTCCGAACTATCCATACTTAAATACACATAACTTTACATGCATCTTTATCCTACATAGATTAGGGAAAGCAGACAATATGGCTGCGGGTAAAACAAGAAATAAATATCAAACCATTTTTATATAAAATTATCACAGTTGTATACGCATATTATCCATATTTTACAGATTTTCATGTGTTAATGGATGCGAATAATACACAACCCTTAATATGAAAATATCCTACATGTTTAAATAGTTTTTGTACCTAATTGCTTCTAACAAAATCAGCAATAGTTGTCGACATGTCCAGTGTACTTTCCAAAATCTTTCTTACAATCTAATTGCTTAAAAATCTACTATCTATTCAAGTAAACGTTTCTTTTTAAACATATATTAATTTAACATTTTGTTAATATGAAACAATAGTGCATGGTTAAACAAATAAAATACATCGTTTTACATGTATAATGCGTCCACTGTAAAAGGGTCACGAAGTAATTCATTTCCTTTTTCGTAACGTAAAATACATGGATACTCTTTTAACCAAGAAACAACAAAGTATACTGCTAGATTTAAATTTGTAATCAAATCCTTATTTTTTACTAATAGGTTGCTTGTGGAAAATCAAACGCATCACTAGGGGAATTATATAAGTAAGGTGGTTTTCGTCTTTTCATTCGTACATAAGAGGTTTTAACAATGAAAAAAATACTCTTTGGCAACTCCGAGTGGGTATAGTTGTTCATGTTGTTTTATACGGTGATAGATAATTTGTATATTCGGACTAATAGTATCCTTCATATATTTCCCATGTTCCGGCCAATTAAAACTCTAAGCTCCAGGTGCATTTTTTCAAATCTTACAGTTGACACCGGAATGTTTATGTTGGAAGCATTGACAGAATTTTGAACTGAACTTTGTATTTAATTCATGAATATAGATTGTTTCCTTTCACTCAGACAATTTGACTAAATTAAATAACCGGGCATACGTGTTAATTTGATTTATTTTTAGTTATTATAGTCAGTATGAAAGTATGAAACTTAAACATTTGGTAGTACTATCATTTACATTGTTATGACTGATCATATATCAGGGAGAGGTATTGTTACCTGACAATGTGTAACGCAGTAATATTATAGACTAATAGAAACGCTTTAATGCAAGACTTATGATAAAAGCAGATGGTATCTTGCATGAAAATAGCCTTAAAAGCCATAGTAGAGACTTGAATAGAATATAAGAAACAGTAGTTAGAAATGCAGTGATAACATTTAAATATGAGTAACCGTACAATATAATAATTTTAGAGCCGTATTTTCTATGGATTTAAAGGGCCGAAAAGAAATAAGAAAACTACGAAGAAGTTATACGACTCTGCATTTATAAAAAAGATACAAAACGTTATGCATTGGCAAATATTTCTTCTTGTTTGGGAAATAGAAACTCTCTCTATCACCACCAGTATTCATAATGTCAAGGGCAGGCTATATATATATATATATATATATATATATATATATATATATATATATATATATATATATATATATATATATACTTTAAAATACAGCAACATTTATGTAATTAACGGATATATTCTATTAGACACAGACAAACAACACAGGTAAGGAGGACATTTTTAATAACTAATATAAGTTACCTAAACATTTATCTGTAACAAAACTTAGATCTAATATACGGAACGTTTATGTTTTTGTCTTTTAGGGGAAGTGGGGTCTGATCAACTCTGTTGGGAAGCCATGAAATAAAATACTGTTTTTTTTTAAATACCCGAAACAGTTTTTCATGGTAAACAACTGATGATCCCTTAAATAATGTCAAGACTAGTGTACATTCTTGGAAGCACACTAATATAGTAACTAAAAGAAAAAATTGACTTACATAAGTGATTTTCTACTGAACAAGTTGGGACTAAAATGTTTTTTTCCGTATATAGTTTTAATGGTTGAGAAACTTCCGAGACTAATATATATAAATATATATATATATATATATATATATATATATATAATTTAGCGACTTGTAATCGTCGATTACCATAACAAAAAATAATAATACTTATTATTATTATCATTATTATTATTTCTGAGTTTATTATATATATATATATATATATATATATATATATATATATATATATATATACATACTTCGTGCTGTCTACATATGTTGGTGTGGTTGTATGTATGTGTATGTGTGTTTATATACGTATGTATATATGTACATAAATATATAGGCGTACACTGAAAGCATCAGTTATATAGGTATAATAATATATATATATATATATATATATATATATATATATATATATATATATATCCCCACGTGTTGATGTGAGCGTGTGTTAATAGCGTACAACTGCTCTAGCGAAACCCATAGCTTCAAAAGTCAAACTAACCCCACGTGCTCGCGACGCCAAATGGGTCATTTTTTAACGGTGATTGCTCAGTGCTTATAAACTAAACGCCACTTCCATTTAGGCTAGGATTTTGCCAACCAGGCTAAGGTTAAGGCACCCTTGATATAATCATTGAGAGAAGCTTAGACCCTGTCAGCTGAGACATGCATGATCAACCGGCATGTGAATCACAATATTGTGCCAATCATCCCGAGTTTCATTAATAGGTATGTAACAATAATTCTAGGAGACATGTGATTATTGGTCATCGGGCTGTTTTTCTGTCACTGGCTTCTAAGTCGCCGATACTCAGAGAGTAGTCGTTGTGTCGACCAAGCGTTGATAACTATACTCATGTTGCTGTACTGGTAATTTTGGCGTATGTGATTCATGTGTAGATATCAACTAAGTGTCTCGATTTGCGGGATAGATGTAATGAGTAATACGAAATTTAATTTGAAAATGGCGTGTTAGAACATCAGAACCTTACTGGATCGTTATGGTTCTGACCGACCGGAGAGACGAACAGCACGTGCTGGACAAGAACGTTTACGTTTCAACATTGATATAGCAGCTTGGTCAGAGACAAGCTTGTTGGAGAAGATTAGTCGTGTTGAAGAGGACTCTGAATATGTGTTTTAGTGGATCACAAAACAAGAAGGCGAAGGACACGACCATGGGGTAGCTTTTAAGAAATGGGTTGTTTCTAACTCGGGAATCTCCGTTGTAGTCTAAATGACATCATTATGCCATTACGTTTGTCACTATCTGGTCAGCGATATGCCACTTTTATTTATATTTATGCTCTTACGTTTGTCAGCCCACCTGCGATAATAGGATCGTTTTAATGAAGATCTTAAAAGAGTTATTCTCACCGCTCAGCAATATAATACAATTGTTTTGTTGGGGTATTTCAATGCGAGGCTTGAGATGGAATATCAAACATGACGTCTACTCGGACGTTACGGAGTTGGCAGTATGAATAAGAGCGGGTTGCGTTTACTGCAAATGTGTTCGGAACTGGAGTGAGTTATAACAAATACATGTTTCCACCTGCAACCAAGGTAAAAGAACACATGGGTGCATTCACGATCCAAGCAATAGCATTTTATCGATTACGTGATCACCCGAAGACGCGATCTAAAAACGCCTGCACAGTTCGAGTCAAAAGCAATGCCGAGTGCTGGACAGGTGATCGTCTGATATGTGCTGACATGAGGTTCGTATTTAGGCCGAATAGTGTATTCGGCAACTCAAGTGCCATAGTAGAATACATGTTGCATAGCTGAAAGATGTGAAAACTGCTCTATTCCTACATAATAGACTTGAGCAGATAGTGTGTGATTGTATGTGAGAGTGTTATAAGAAGGGTGTTTATGAAACAGCAGAATATATTCTTGGCCTAACGAAGAGAACGCCTCAATACCGGTTTGATGACACTAATGCTCACATCGAGCATAAAAGGCGGATTGATAGCGGCTTTTTACTTCAGGGTCTTAAGTATGTGGAACAGTCATACTAAGCTAGTAAATCAAAGTTGCAGAAGTAACTCAGACAGATGAAATACCAATGGTGGCGACACAATGCTTGTGATATTCAGCATACCGTAAATGTTAACGACAGTAACACAATGTATGACCTGATGAAGACAGTCTATAGTCCTAGCTATTATAGTGGAACCCAATTAAAATCAAAAGATAACACACAGTTGATTATGGATCCAAGTAACCTACTTAATAGATAAGCAGAGGACTATACTGATCCGTCGATAGTCGGTACTTATGTGATAGATATCTTGCTTTAGATGGATTTTGTTCCTTCCTCCAAGGAGGTGGAGGAGACTATATGGCTGTTATATATATATATATATATATATATATATATATATATATCTACACATGAAATATTTACTCTCTCATTCTCTGTAATATATATATATGTATATATATATATATATATATATATATATAATTTTTTGCGGAAAATCAGCACAATATGAGTACCATAAGAAAGGTGTTGCGCTTCCTTGTCATCTAGAAAATAGATTGTAGTGTATCACTCTCGTTTGGAAACGTTATTTGCTTTGAAGTGTTCAATTATAATCGACTCAATGTTGTGTTACGGAAAGATAGTGAGATTAAAAAGCTTAATTAAGACCTCCTAAAAATGTGGCTGGGGGTAAACTATAAAAGTTAATAATTAAAAATAGGTGTGCGAATATATATATTTTAGCACACATATATGTGTAAGTTTAGTAGTTTTCGAATATAGCCTAATATGCCATCATGTATAAGATGCTGTTGTTAGGAAGGTATTATAAAATTGTAGTATATATATATATATATATATATATATATATATATATATTCCTTTATTGAGGTTATTGAAATTAGAATAAGTTGAGATGAAATAAGGGTGATTTTAACCTTACTGATCAGATGGATGAGGCAATTAATAATATGAGACTAGGAATGATGTAGGTACCGTCTAAGCTTATGTAGTATATTTTGATATATATATATGATACATATTTTGACTGTCTGAAGTCCGGTAATTTTTTCGGCGTGGCTATCATATGTTTTTCGGCGTTCGGATCCAGTAAACTATTCTGAATACAATACAACGCAAAACTATTGTCCACAGGGATACATTATTAAATCGTTTTAAATTGTTAGCTTCCAGTCGTTTTCTATGTTTAATAAAACGATTTTAACAAGGGTACAAATGAAAAACGGGCGGGAGAGAGGTACTCTTGGTTCTATGTATTTGTAGATGTTATATATGCTGACCGACATATTTCTATAGCGCTAATATAGACTAGAAAGATAATAGTTTATATACCAGGGTAAGGTAAACGGGGCACATGTCCTATAGTATTATAAATTATATCCTTACATGAACATGTAAAGGTAGCTTTAGTGACACACCTGGTTTTCTGAAAAGAATTGCGTCTGTTTAATCTATATTTGACTGCTGAGCTTTTGTGGTAAATAGCAAGCAATATATTGGATATTTAAGTACGACGCTTTTGAAATAGATTCAATATACACATTAACAAAAAATAATGATTCAGTTTTAAGTGGTATGTTTTAGTTGTGTACTTCTATGTTTAATAACATCTCTTAATTTAAATTATGTAAACTATATCATGAGTTTTGATATAACAGTATTTTAATACAATTCCCTTTATCATCTTTAAAGATGATAAAGGGAATTGTATTAAAATACTGTTATTATCCTTAAACCAGGTTCCAATATTAATCTCTACTAACAGGTTTTCGGACAATGCTATTCGTATTTGTTAAGGCTCCGTTTTTGGTAAAAGATAGCTGTGTGTTCTATGTAGTGATTTCTGAGACTCTCTTGATGGAGGTGTACCCAATGTGAGTTGTTTTTCAGACTTTTGTTTTGTCGCATCGCCATGCATTATTTTTTTATATGGCGAACTTTTTTTTATTTCTGATGAGTCCGTAAATGAAAGATTGATATTTACGTACACATGACGGTTAGGGTTCTGGTTAACGTACCGTAGTTATACCAAAGGTGTGTGTTTTGAAAAAAGTATTCGTAAAATAGATAATATCTTCGCCTTTGAATGCAACAAAATGTTGCTTATATACATATATATAAATATATAAATATATATAAATATATATATATATATATAAGGACCGGCGGGAGAGTTATAAAAGTGGGGGGCTCTCCTAAAAGGTGGGGGGCCCGGTTAAGCACACGCATATATAACTTCATTATTGATGACCGTGAAGTGGGGAGGGCAAGTCAAACAGTGTGTGGGGGGGGATTGAGCGCCCCTGCCCTCCCCGGTGCCGCCGTCCATGTATTGCCCGCGCCTCCTGCTTAAGTATACCTTAATTTCAATTACTGTTCGTTGTGAGTTCTAGCGGCCCTGACGGTATGGGCGTCAGGCTCGTAATTCTAGACTGAATCGATGAACTGCGTTCGAGCTCATACGACCGACTCCTGCACAGATTAGGGTAGACACCAAAAATGACGTCGCATGTAGGTATAACACACTCCAATATTTAATTCAAAATACACACACGCACACACACACCCACACACACACATACATATATGTATATATATATATATATATATATATATATATATATATATATATATATATATAATAGAGAATGGTAGTTTGCTTGAAGCATTGCTGGCAATAGTAGTTATATGTTAAGAAGTCTGAGGGCAATGCACAGTCAAGTATAGGTTGTAAGCTGGAGGGAACAAAAATAATAAATCGAAGTGGAGGGACCTACTATTTTTTTTCAATGTAGTATCGATGAAGAATATATGAGTACTTGATTCAGTTCACTGTGTGTATTGGTCAAATAATAAATTATTCGTATTTATCAAAAACTAATTGAAAAGGCTGTTTTTGCAATGAATAAGGAATATGTTTAGTTATGGAATAAAGGCACATCTCTTAAAGAAAAAGAAAAACACGGCGATAGAAAATAAAATTTGATTGGGTGACCTTCAAATATATTTAAGATTAGGATAAGCTTCTTCTTCGATTTTTTAATTGATTTTCCATGTCGAAATAGAGGGGCTATCTGGTCGTCTCTTTTTTATTTTTAGTTTTGCCGTTTTCTGCTAAATGCAATGAGATAGTTATTAAACGTATACTGTCGGTTTACTTTCTCATTTTCCATGCAAAGGTATACACACACTACACAATTGTTTATATATATATATATATATATATATATATATATATATATATATATATATATATATATATATATATATATGTGTGTGTGTGTGTGTGTGTGTTATAATGGAATAATTCCAGGAGGAAATCCGGGTATGAGAGCTCAATGTGGTAAACAGAGCAAGAATAACATAAAATATAATAACACGAAATTACATAATTGTCGATGCAATAATTTATTTCAACCTTGCGGTTTTTTCAGGCATCACTCCAGACGAGTCTCAAAAATGTAATTGTCTGGAGTGATGCTTGAAAAAACCGCAAGGTTGAAATAAATTATTGCATCGACAATTATGTAATTTCGTGTTATTATATTTTATGCTATATATATATATATATATATATATATATATATATATATATATATATATATATTTACACATATATATATATAGGTTTATTTATATATATATACGTATATATATATATATATATATATATATATATGTATATATATATATATATATATATATATATATATATATATATATATATATATATATATACATACATATACATTTGATGTGCGTGTTTTACTAAAGTGATTTACATTTCGCCGCGTCGCCAGCCGTCTTCAAGATGTCACACACAGCGAACTGATAATGTGTAACATCTCTGCCGTAGTCCATTAATGTTAGCGTATAGTGTTTATTTTCTATTAGTGTTTTTATTTCTCTTGACTCTTGATTCATATCAAATCGCAGTGCAGATTCCAAATTAATTCTTTCTATTCGTGTTTCTCGTTAATCAGTGTCCATACGGCATCGGCTGTTCGTTTCCTAATCATAGATGTTAATGTGTATTTTCCTCTAAAACATATGATGTGCGGATAGTTCTCGATTGACAAAAGGCCATACCATAATTTACACAGATCGTTACCAATAATCAGTGAATGAAACGTGTACCATAGTATCATAGTTATATAGTTTAGGTATTATTGAGATGATGATTGATACTCTGTGTCATTTGTATTATTGTAATATTTTTTGTTTGTTTCACAACCTTTCCATTGATGTGGCATTTGCCATACACGCCTTTTTCGAACTTGACAATATGTATGTCGAACTCGGGAACATATAAAGAATTTCGAACTGAACACTTTATTTAACACAAAAAAGATGGATTTTACTGATTAAGTTACCTATAATAGGATAAACGTATTAATTTCACCTATTCTCACTTACTATAGTCTGTGGTATGTATAGCACCTTCAACCCTCAAAATACTGTTTCTGTGAAATTATTGTTAATCAATACATTTAGACGTTGCGCTACGCTTCACGTGAATAATTCAAAATGTTCATTTATTTCAGTGCAAATACTATAAAAACACACATATGTACGTAAAGAAGTGTGTTACAATTAAGCCCCTTCTATTTTTAGTATTGACAAATATCCGTGAAAAATACGTAATTTCGTTAAATGAGATAACGAATTTACATTGCTTTCTCAGACGCGAAAACACTTAGTTGGTGGATGTACTTTTATTTTTTCACAATTATGTGTAAATCATTTTATTTAATATTTTCCTTTTAGATTCCCAAAATCAAAACGTCCATATCTGTATTTTATTATTAAATAATGTTTAGCATTACAGCCCCACTGATCGTTTATTTTACTTTTCCTACACTAATCACACTACTACATTTTCGAATTAAGTTATATGTCCGATAATTCCAACATTATTATTCTTTTGTTAATGAAACACTGTTCATTTCCTCTGGGTTAATTAAGATAATTTGGTATAAAATAAAATTGCAGCATTATTTTACTTGTTGACGTATTTTAATTCCCCTAATGGCGTCGAGTAATTCTCGTCACTTTAAATTCAACATGCATTATATTTTTCTATAAGAAAGAAACACACAAACTCACTTTAGAAGCAATTAATTTAATTGAGAATTTCTTATGTAAGAGTTTTAAATCAATACACGAAAATGCGAATACATTATACAATATCCTTAGTTGTACGAACCGTTTATAGTTACACCATCTGCTATTCAAACAAGTCGGCCCAATGTATCCATGAATCGAAAATGTTCCATCAACCTTATCGCTATAAATGTTGTGATTACTTTAACTTTTACAATAAAATCATCTCGACTATGTAATTATAGAATCAATATAGTTTTATTTTTTTACACATTTATACAATATAATCAAATAAAAATATTGAAATGATTCGCACATCATTATCTAACAGAAAGATTCAAATGCAACTATATAACTTGTTGCAAAATATAATTATATTCGCTATCCTATTGCTGCAAGAAGGAGATAAATGATTTCTAGTTTGTTGTAATTAGACACATCTGCTGTAAATGAAACATGGCTTTGTACATATAAAATACATTTTGGGTATTTTTTAATGTTAAATCATATAATAATAATAATAATAATAATAATAATAATAATAATAATAATAATAATAATAATAATAATAATAATAATAATAATAATAATAATAATAATAATAATAATAATAATAATAATAATAATAATAATAATAATAATAGTGTCTTAAGTAACCTACACGATTCACATTTATAACATAGGTTGTCTACTGTTTACACACACTTTATTAACTCATTGCCCATGCGGAGGCGTGTTATAAAAATGATGGAATACATTCGCCATTGTTTATGTATGTTGCATTATTCAGTATTACGCAGTGAGTGTATTTCAACTTCCCATATTAAACTATACCATATGTTGTTACGCTTGAAAAAATAGAAGATCAAAATAATTTTAGTAAAACAAGGTAGCTAATGAAAGGATAACTTACCTCATATTTTTCAAAATATTATATCATAGAGGAGAGATGCTGCTTGATTTATTCACATCATTACTGCGAAAAATGGGAACCACACTTCAATTATTACCAAAGTTGTCATGAAACAAGTTAAGTTCAAAATGAATTCTATACAATCGTAAGATCTACTAAATAAAAAAGTACATGTATTGGTATTGTACAGCGGTGTACTGTTGTTAACATATATTCCTTCTATGAAGAGGTTCCCAATATCCCTACCCATTTTAAAATTACATTTAATATGAGAACAAATGATTTACAAATAATATGTATACCTAGTAAACGATGGTTATATTATTCCTTCAATAATATACAACACTACTTTTTTATGTGTATACACGAGCAAACTACCCCCACACACACACACATATATATATATATATATATATATATATATATATATATATATATATATATGTATATATATGTATATATATATATATATATAAATATATCTAATATAATATACAAACATAACTGTTATAATAACAATTACAAATAACACTAATAATAACGATAATGACAGTTGTAATAATAATACTAGTAATACTAGTAGAAATAGTGAGAAATTAATAACTATTCATATAATGATAGTATCAACATAAATCCCAATAAGTGAATACATATTGAATACTTAATGTAATATACAATATAAATAATGTAGATCAAAGTATATATGTATACGATATATAGGATACACTTATATGATGACATGTGAATATTACAAAAATATGAAGGGTACTTCATCATGAATATTGTACGTATACACATATATAGGAATAAAAATCGAACTATCATTTGAAAGTTTTAAAATTAACACCTTATCGTAATATAAATATTAACAACACTACATTTTGTTTAGAGTAACATATAAAATGGTGAAGTCCTAAAATAAAACAGATAGAAAGTGTAATTTCTGGATTAAACTGATACATATATTTACTAGTATTAAACTAAAAATCCGATGAGCATAATTTTCATTTTTTAGAGTATACAATACTCTTTTTTCATCGAGAAAATGTGTATTTTGGGCGCTTAAACTTACAAAGTAAAGTAGTGTGTCTTTTAGCCAAAAGTTATGGCTAATTAGTTAGTTAAAGTTGTGAAGGCGAGTAACGCAAAATGATATAAAACTCATCATTTAAAGAAACAAAAGTTAAATACGTTGTTTTATTTCAAAAAGCAATATCACAGGGAGAAAAGAACAAAATGCGAGTCTGAATACACATATTTATTCATCAGATTAATCGTTATTTCCAAAAGGTTTACATTCACACACATACAAATATATATATATATATATATATATATATAAATGAATAAATGCGAAAGATTTCCCTATCTATCCTAGATAGATTAACATCACAACACGTTAAAATCATTTAATTCTAATGGTATTAGAATATATTGAAACACCTTTTTATATCAATATCTGCTACTCACTCAAATAAATCTGGATTTTGCTGTTTTGCATATTCATTTATTTTTAAGTTTTTAATGAATTAATATTCTGTAATATACCTTTCTACTTTGTATTGTCCCATTTTCATCTACATACGCAATCGTTTTATCGATAGTACTATTATTATAATTATAAATAAAATAAGATAGATAGATTTTATTTAAAAAAATGATAGCGTTTAAAAATTTATTTAGAATTTAATTTTCAAAGGGAGATAATTTACTTCCGCCTTTAGTAAAGTGTCAAATATCGCTGAATGTCGAATAGATACTACACTGTGCTCTTAGCCAAAAGGCCACAGAACCATAATATATATTTTTTGTGACCAGGCATTTTTAAATGAAATAAATGATTAAATTGGAATATTTGTTAATGGGCGGTGTAGTGTAGTATCGCTTCTGTTGTCATAAGACTGTCTTCCCAAGAATTACCTCCTCTGTTTTAAGGGGGTGTAAGGGGGAATTTTGGAAAATTTACCAAGACTCGATTTAGTCAGAATATCTTTTAAGGGGGGAGTGTAATATCGATTCTGTTCTCATAAGACCGTCCACGCAAAAGGAACTTTTTCTTTTTTGAGTGGAGGGAGTCGTGTTCGTTCATCATGATATTATCGTCCGTCATAGGGGACAGAGTAGTATATGTTCGTTAACCATAATACTAGCAACGGAAGAACGATAACTCAAGTTTATAATAAACATGTATTTTTTATCTAGAAAATTATTAAAGTTATCGTTCTTCTGAAGCCAGCATATTCATTTTTATTTTTAAAGATATCGACTATATTTTCAAGCCAATTTTGATTTAAGCGTTTCACGTGGGCAATGACACTTGCCATGGTTTTTAATGTTATCTAAATAAATAAATGCAAAAGTGTTTCCACCTATTCTTACTATATTGAAATTAAAACGGTTTATGCTTATTTAATTATCTGTAGTATATTTTCATTCATCATGATACATTCCTCCAAGCATTACTTCCTCTTCATGATGGGAAGGTCGTACTATATACATTCGTTCCTCACGCTACAATTTCATCAGGATTACCAGTTTTGTGTGTGGGGTGAAGTTTGTGTACTATCTATTCGGTTGTCATGATATGATAAACTAAACTACCCCACACACTTCTCTATTCATTTCATTCGCCCTGAACGATACCTATAAAACATTAACTCAAGTATTCCTATTTTTAAAAAAAAATACTCCTGAAATAGACTAAGAAAGTAATTTGGCTCGAAAAAATGAACGAATTAAGAATAATATGTGAAATAATCTACGGGTTTCCACCTGAAACCATGAAGATAGCTCGATGTTTTAAGAACCTCACGAAGAAGATTTACAAACGAGAAAGTTCCGTAACATTCAGCAACGCTTGCTTGGATAATGACTTGCTGCCTACGTATACATATATCTATCTATCTATCTATATATATATATATATATATATATATATATATATATATATATATATATATATATATATATCTGTCTCTCTCTCTATATATATATGTATATATATATATATATATAATATATATATAATATCCATATATATATATATATGTATGTGTATATATATAATATATATATATGTATATATAATATATATGTATATAATATATGTATATATATATTACATATATATATATATGTATATATATATATAATTTATATATATATATATATATATATATATATATATGTGTGTGGGGGGGGGTGAAATGGCAAAGGAAACCCCAAAAGATGTTTTTTTTTATGTATTCATCAACGTTTCGTCTTTATTTGTAAGACTTCCTCAGGATGATAATTTTATGAAAAATGTCATGCAAGTATATGAAAATATTGGGTTGACATGATGGGTTAATGAGAAGACGTAGTAGGCAACACTGAGGGCGCAGGACCGAGGTGCGGGCTGAGAGAAGTCGGTGGCAGGGAATGAACATAATGTGAATGGCTGTCAGTGAAAAAGTGGAGAGGTGGGGAAAGGGGATGGGAGGGGAGGACGTCGGGTCTGTGTTTTTGGTGTGTAGGTAGTGTCATAGTTTAGAAAAGATTTGAATAAATGGATAAGAGTGTGAAAGAGTAGTTGAAAGGGTGAAATAGGCGAGGTAGGAGAGGGAAGATTTTGTTGTGGTTAGGTGTGACATTTTTGGAGAGTAGGAGTGTTTGACCAGCTGGCTATGTCAGGAATGTATGGATATAAGTAAGTTAGAAGGAAAGTGTTGAAATGTGCTGAGAATATGACAATGAGAGAAAGGAAAAAAAGAAAAAGAAACAGAAGGGGAAAAGTGATATTAATTTTGGTGACAAATAGGTGAAATGTTATTTTGTGCAGTCAGTGTTGGGTGTTTGGCATTAAATTGAGGGCAAAAAGGGGTGTAAGTATCTAAATATTTGTGAGGGTATCTGGATTGTGTTCACTGGGAGGTTGTTATTTGTGGTTAAGTGGTTTGCATTCGTGGTGAATGAAAATGTATGTGGGGATGTACGTGAGTGTGTATGCGGGGACTTGTATGTAAGTACAATTGAGAGCGAAGAGAAAGAGAGGTTAGCCATGATTTAGGTTCAGTTTTTGTTCGGTCAGGATAATTTTGTCTTATTAAGGGGGATAGATTATAGAAGCCATTTCGTTGTCTTATGGTGTTGGAAGCTGTGATTTGTGCGGTTTCCAGTAGTCTTCGCCGAGCTTTGTTGTGAATGTATTTGGTGATTTTGACCTGTTCAAATTTTAAAGCATGATTGTGCTCTAATGCATGGGAGAAAAGTGCACTGAGAGATTTATTGTTTTTATGTCCCTTTTGTGTTCGTTCAAACTTTTTTCAATTCACATTGTGTTTCTCCCACGTAAATTTGATGGCAGTTTTTGCATGGGACAAATTCGTCGTTGAATTGGAAATATGTTACGTCAGTGATGAGTCTAATTATTTCTATTAACATTTTGGGGTGGAAATGGTAAGTCGGTTTTGATTTTCTTTAGATGTGTGTAAGTTTAGGCATTTTTATACTAGGAAATTAGTATAAAGCGATGTTACATCTAGGCTATGTATGTTCTTCTTTTCTACGTTAATGTTTTTTTTTTGTTAAGACGGTCGCCTGCGTTTTTGATGTGGGAGGGGATGATGGTGCCTATTAGTCGGGTGAGAATGTTAGCTATGGCCCGTGCGATTTTATGTGTGGTACTACCTATGCTTGATACAGTGGGAAGCTTGGGGATGTCCTGTTTGTGAGTTTTGGGGAGCCCGTATAGTGTAGGAATGATGGGGTGATACTCAAAAAAAGATTTGAAGAAATTAAGGTGACTTTAAATTGGGAGGGGTGGGTGGGTAAGAGTGTGAAAAACTAGTCGAAATGGTGAAATGAGTGAGGGGGAGAGGAGAGACTTTGTTGTGGTTAGGTGTGACATTTTTGGAGAGTAGGAGTCAACCCAATATTTTATGTACTTGCATGACATTTTTCTTAAAATTACTATCCTGAGGAAGTCTTACAAATAAAGAGGAAACGTTGATGAATACATAAAAAAACATCTGTTGGTTTTTTCCTTCATGATTTTGACCGACCGTTTAATTGGTAGCGAAATAAAATCAATATGTAATTAAGTAATTTTGATCTTCTCTTACATACTTTTGCTGAGTACGATTGTGTAAGTATTAACTTACACATACTTGAGACTATCAGCATTTAAATAGATATATAATTGTCTTTATCGTAATATAGCTTTGTCCGATGATTGTCTATTCTAAGAGGTGAATAATCGGAGAAATTTTGAAAAACTCCAATCTTAATAAAAGCTGTACTATATAAAGTAATAACTCATCTATTAAATAATAAAATCAACATGATGTTTTAACTTTTTCTAAATATGGAGCTTATTCTTATTAAAAGGGTAAGTTATTCATATTTTAATTTTTTTAAAATTATTAATTACAAATTAAAATAATGTAAATCACTGTAACCGAACGGTATATTTGTTTAATTAAAGAAAATTTTCTATAAAGACAATTTGTGTTTACTATCAATAATTATTTCGATAATTTCATATGAAAAAAATATTTAAGGTGAAATTGGAAACACATTTTTACGAAAGCCACGCGCGGATAGAATTCGTGAGTTTCGTTTTTTGTTGTCGTTCGTGGAAACTGTGTCTGATAGTATGTATGTTCTTTACCTTTTTGACTCACCATACGTGATTTAAAAAAGTAAGCCTGACTAAATATTACGACGCCATGACTGGATAAACACAGCTTACAACATATAAAAACACATTAAAATGTACTTTATATGGCATAGAATTTATTTCTCCTTTCATGCATATATTTTTGGACTGTTCCTAGATAAAAGATTTTTAAAATTAAAAAAATATATTTCAGTCTTTTACATTTTAATGAAAATAAAAACCATGTCAACCGTTTGCTCTTTTGTTTTCGCAGATTCTTGGGCATGCCGACCGTAATAGAATCACCATAATAATCAGAATGCTTGTCTCATTGTCACGTAAGTATAATATTTTATATTAAACTATTTTAAAATGTTTTAAACTCCTAGCCTTTTTATTTGGTTTACGCTGATCCAATACATAAACACCTATCTGTGTCATCGTTGAACGTGAGATATACAATCTTGTCTATCTTTAGCGTTTAACCCATGTAGACTTGACATAACAATTGCACATCATATGTACATATACACATTTACGTTTGCATGTTTACGAAGTAGTTTTCTATCCAAGCTTATTACTTCGTATCTGTTATTATAATTAATATATTTATTTATTTACTTACATTTTAATGAGGCCACATATATCCATAGGAGTTTTGCCAATTCGTTAGGCGGTGTGCCAAACTTTTGTTTCAAGTACGACTTTGCTTGGCTTGTAAAATTTTAATGTGATATAGAAGTGTTGATGTCTGTCAAGTTTAATTTTTAAATATCTACTTCTTATTTCTTCCACGCTCGAAATCTTATCCTCTTAGTTAGTTTAAAAAAATTATCTCACATACATAATTGCTTAATACGATTTGACCGTTTGCTTGATTTGTGATAGTAAAGTTGGAAATTATATTTTTTAAATGTGTAGGTTTTTTTGTTGCAACTTACAATTACCCTTAATTGTTTATATATTGATTCAGTGTACGTTTTTTATTTAGTAGGCTGTGATATGGTCGGATTATCTATTTATATTAATTCCCGAACACCCAGGCACTATATGATTTTTTCCTTTTCTTGTGTAAGCTCCCCGTAATATACGTGTAAGTTTATATTATTTTTTTACATTTACATTGTGAAATTTGGTAACTGTCAACATTACTCGAATACTAGTCTTTGTCTAACGAGATAATAATGACAATAACACCTGTAGAAACTATAACGTGTTTATACTTATTTCAACGAAATCAGTTCCGTTACCATCGGTGATGATGGTATCTTTTTTACGGTATCATGATAATTTTCTTACGTAGTCTGTGTAATAACTAGTAAGGACTGTCAACAATATGTGTTGTTACAGTAAACTATCTCGACATATTTAAATATAAAGTTGCTTGGAAAAGTATTACTTTACTTAATAAATATGCACACTTGCAATATCTTCGAAATCCAGAAAAAAGCTATCAATCAATATCCATCGACCAACATGCAGTCGTTGATGAGCAACTCGGATTCTCGTCTCTTTTTTTCTATCAACAGCTGAACTCATGAAACTATATTATTTTAAGAAAGACTGTCACAATCACCCACAAGAGTTTATTCATAATAAATACAAAGTATTAATGATTATTTTCTAGTTTTACATTTTTCTAGTTTTCCACATAAATTAATGTGTGCTTATCTGTAGGATGTTAATCTTAAAATATTAGCATATTTGTATTAATCATGTAATATCAATTTTAAATGCGACTTCATTTTTCTAATATCCTTTTAATATATTCACTTTAACATCTTTGTCATATTGCGTTATAATTTACTATATAAATTATTATGCTACTTTGTGTTTCTAAAGAAGCTATAATATATTAGCCAATAAGTCCAATAGTATACTATATCGCCAAGTACTTTTCGAGATTAAAGGTATGTAAAAAGCATTATCTTGTCTAGAAATGTAGTATAAGTTATTACTATGTGTTATCGTTACTAAGATGGCATTTTTTAGCGTTCTATACATTGCTAAAATTTCTGACGCACTATAATATATTAATAGTTGAATATTGCAACACTTCATTTCCGAATACACACTTTAGCTTTTCTTTTTGTTGGACTTACGCGTACAGGAGGAATGTCTATTAATAGGTTAAATAGATAGCTGTACTAAAGACAAGTTAGTATTAGAGTAGATAATTTAATTATAATCGTTGTAGTAAAGTTTAGAAGCAAAGACACAAGTATTTCTAAAAACACGGACACGCTAGTAGAAACATAACGCTTATTATATTTTTAGAATGGTTATCATGTGATTATCTTTTTGAAATAAATAATTACATTACAATGTTTTAATATACTTATGTTTTGTATTATTTGTATTATTCGTACTACTGTTCTCATCTTGGATGTTATTCTCACAAGGTATCCACCGGTGTAACTTCCGACCTTCTTCAGGTGTATCTTGTCGAACTCTGGAATATTTCTGTCGATTTCGGGAATCGGGAATCTGTACAAAATTTCGAACGCAATCCCTTATTTGATCCACTGTGTAGCTTGTTTCGTTCTGTCAGCCATCATCTGGTAGAAATCTTCAGAAATTCGTACTTGTATTCTAAATATTTTCCGCAATGAGGATTGGACTTTCTATCCGAAGAGTGTCACTTCGAACTAATTATACTTAGCACTTTATCCGTGGCGTAACAATTTCACATAATGTGCCTATGAAGTGTTAGTGCGGTAATGATAAAATGCTCCTAAAAGTTGGATAAAACATTATATAAAATTCAAAAGAATCAGACATTTATAATGTTTTCAAATATCTTTTGGCTATCGAGTACAGAGCATTTCATTCGTAGAGATAACATTGCCTTAAGCAAACATTAAGGAAATGACATTCTACATGAAACGCATAGGGACATCTTTTAAAGTTAAGAGTTTCAGGCTCACTCGTGCTGTCATGGAATTCGAATGTTCCAGAAGATTAGCACCCACTAGATACATAGACTTATATTGTTACGTCAATTTATGAAATAAGCAAAGCGAGATAAGTTTGTCCGTATTAGTGTGTACAATTTAAAAACATATATGTTCTCAAGTATCTAAAACTAAGCCCGAAGCAATAGATTTAAACACTTATTTCCATTGTTCTTCAATTAATTTTCATACACGAAAAAGTGTGTTTCTTTATAAAGACAAGAACATATTTACAATGTTGTTTAACTTATATAATTCTTGTTAATTACATATGGAACTATTATATATTAGCTTTAACAAATGTACAAGTATGTGCTAATCCTATTGAGGTACCAGCGGCCTCTAAGCCTGCGTGGAGGTGACGATGAAATGAATACAAGCAACCAAAACATGATTCAAATACAGAATGTAACAAATCATTAATTTGTAAGGTTAACATCTATTGGGGTATTAACATGAAGTTGAGCGTTTGAAAAAAATATCTGCCTCTATATACAACCATATCGCACATGTTTTTAATAGACATATTTTATGAAAATATTGATCTGCCAAATACTTCAATTCACTCCAAAACATTATCGCAGTTAAAAACTGTGTGATAATACAGTTTAAATAATGTCAAGTACACACCAAATAAAAGTTGTAATTTTGTTAAGATGTTCTTGATTATTTCAGAAAAAATAAACATGTAATACAATTGGGACAATCGAACAATTTAATTAGATCTGAGTAGGGGTCAATGTTAAACAACTTGATTATGATGACTTGAAGCTACGTTTATTTTTAGAAAAAAATAAGACATATTGTCTTGGTTGAGGGATTACTTACATATTGTCCGTCATTTCAACATCTATATTTTCAGTAAATTAAAACATAATGACTGGTTTGGAAATCACTCCAGAAAATGTTAGATTTTTTTGTTGAGCGTTGAATTGTGCATATGCGTCGCTCTGAAATAGATGCATAACCCGCTATTTAAAGTATAAGAATATGTGACCTTATCGCAATATACATAACTAAGCCAGATTCTTTTCTCAAGTGCCTGCATGTTATAATGATACTCAAACTGTTGTTAAGGGAAGGGGTTAAGCATTTATTATGTTCGTATATATATATGCATGTCTGTGAGTGTCTGTTGAATATGTGTAGGTGATATTTAACTCAGGATAATGGACGATTTGTATATATATATATATATATATATATATATATATATATATATATATATATATATACGTATAGTTTGGCAGCAAATTGTTAAGACAGGTTTCATCAAAATCCACGGAGTTCTGCTTTTTTTAGATTTTCTTGGTTAGTCGTTCGACTCTTCGAGCGATTTTATGATCGTGTGGTAGTAGCTGGGGCAGTATAGCACCCATCGTTATGGTTTGGGTCAAATCTCGAGCGCTTTCGGACGTCTCATCCATCTTCAGGAGGTTTATTTAATCTAATATGGGTCTTTTTCCGCTCCATTTTTATAGCTTTTTTATCTTCATTCTTTAATTTATTTATATTTTATTGATTTACATAAGTATACTTTTTTTTAAAGCACAATATATTAGGAAAATGCAACCCACGATAAACAAAATCGCATTTACGACCGGCATTCATGCCCTTTCCGTATTCGACAATTAACACTGAAGGAAAACTAACCAATAAAATCTCTAAAAGCAGTACTCCGTGGATTTTAATGAAGCCTGTCTTAATATATATATATATATATATATATATATATATATATATATAGCTATTCAGACGGCTTGTTCTGTGAATGCTTCTACAGCTTGAAAGTGTTAAAAAGATATGCAGTACGTTGGTGTCATCGTAGCTTATTCGAAACATTTGTAAATATTCGATTCTGTTGATAACCGGAAAACAAGAAAATCTCGCAGTGAATAATAATTATAGGGATTTACTAAAACTATTAGAATAAGAATACATTTTTGAGATTCACCAGTAGAATTATGTACTTTACAGATGAGAGGTAACATACTTTTTAAGTTAATGATGACTCTCAACAAATTTCCCAATGTGAACAACAAATATAAGTTATCCTTATCATGGGATGTCTATTATCAACTCCTTTAAAATTGCATCAGTACTTCATATATATATACATATATATATATATATATATATATATATAAATATATACATATATATGTGTATGTGTGTGTGTGTGCGTGAGTGTATGATGTTACATTAATGCGAATAATATATCAACGTTTATATATTTAGTTCGTGTGTGTGGACGTATTGGAGCACAAAATGTCTTCAATTATTTTAAAGAACATAATTTTCGCCGGAACATTTCGGCGTTATTGAGTGTAATGAGGTATGTGTGTGGGCGTGTATTCGGTGCGCTCGGTGCACTCGGTTCGGTTGATGGTTGGTGGTAATTACAGATGAATTATTGTTTAGATGAGCCTCATATCTTTTCAATTTCTAAATCTCTGCACTGTTTTGGAATGTTCACACCTAAAGAAGTCAGTCACTTGTGTAACATTGTAAAAAAATCTAAAACATAAGTGGGTAGCGAGGCATAAAATGTTGAATTATATATATATATATATATATATATATATATATATATATATATATATATATATATATAAATATATATATATATATATATATATATATATATATATATATAAGGGATGCATCCACAGGAGACAATCACTACTCATAAACTGGACTTACCGATACACATAAAAACCTAGCTACTTCCCACTTCTGCCAAATACATAACCCCATAATAGCCCCATTAAATACTGACTTCTACTCTAGAAAACTTTCCCAACTATCACCTCTCATAAATATAAATAAAATTAAAAAATACCAACAAATACCTTAATCAACCCATATCCACACTATTTTTAAAGAGCAATAATTTCAACTTCCCCAAAAATATTTTTCCAGTCATTAAGAGGGTAAGACCCCCATTCCACAACATTATTATTACTCCCATAAATCCCCACTATTTCTCGGTCATACTACTAATCTCCCACATCTCCCAAACAGATCCAATTAAACGGTTTCAAACCATTTAAAAAGCCTACAGAGTTACCACCCAGATGATACTTTTTTTAAAATTCATTAGGGATGGATTTAAAGTCCTTTTATCCAGGATTTAAAGACGAAATTAAGTAATGTTGTTCTCTTAAACCCCTTTAATCCTTAAACCCATTCACTCTCCCTAATTCCTTTACCACACACATCATCAAACCCTAAAACAGTAACGGCTAATTATACGAAACTCAATATATTGACTCACGGGAATTATATAGAAATATTTTTTATTTTTCATTTTTTTTATTTTTTATATTTTATCTCATCTCTTTAAATCTTTTCCGGTTTAAATCTCAACTGTTACTTTTAGCCCTGCACCTTTTTTCAAACCTTATTAAACCTTCCTTACACTAAATTTTAACAAACACACACAACACTCTAAGCAAATAACGCGTCAAAACGAGAGTGAAACGCGACTTCACATTTCCGAAACAGATGACAACAGAAGCTGAAGAGAGCCGGATGGCTAAGTCCTTCCGTGCTTCAAACCGACGGTACGAATGTTGTACTAATTTTTCTGTACCAAAATAAATAAATATATATATAGTTATTGAGTCATTTTATATATATATATATATATATATATATATATATAGAGAGAGAGAGAGAGAGAGAGAGAGAGAGATAGAGAGAGAGTGATCTCAGGCAACTGACGACTTACTCTTAGCAAGTTCAAAGTGAGAGGTTAGATGTTAGGAGTAGCGATTGTCGCCTCCCCGATCGCGTTTAATACTACCGTGAATAACTTTCTTGTCTGTCCACACTGAATATCTGTGAACCGACACAATTCTCTGCCTGTTGATCACTATATTTGTGTAAATATATATATAGTAAGTCAGTAGTATGTTGAATATAAATGAATACAGTTGTCGGTCGTAAGAATATGAGATCTAAAATATAAATTGTTCATTTAAAAACTATACTTAACATGTTCCAGAGATGTACCTTGGTTTCATTTACATAGATTAACGTTGGCTATTTAGAACATGTGTTACATTAGTTTCAGTTCTCAGCGACTTACGAAATAAAGACTGGAATTTGATGATAACCGGTTTCTTCGTCCGCTGAATTTGCTCACGTGTCGCTTTTTAGAAAGTACCGAGTTTACAGGAACGTTTTATATGGCTGTATGAGTTCTGATCGTAACTTAGTATTATTCAAAAATAATTTCATTGTGTATTAAAGATGATGTATTTTTATTACGTGTTTATGTTGTATTCATGGGTGATTGTATTTTGTGTGATTTATTATTAGGCGATAAAGTACATTCTGGCTTGGCTACGTGTTATTAATCTACGGCTGGAGGTGAATTAAGGTTATTTAAGTGTTTATTTTTATAATTATATTTATTTGGAAGAAGGGTTCTTATGTGTTTGTATAAAACGGTTCGTATAATGGTAGTTTATTAGCTAAAGGAGGGCTTTTTGCTGAACGAGGGGGTATGCTTATCAGTAAAAACAAATCGTCCCAAACAGTATCAAATCAGTCGGATGGGACATTATAGACTTCATATAACCGCAATATGTGGTGGTACATGTACTAGATCATGGTGTGTCCGTGTATTTTACTTAATTATGTTAACATCTGCCTAATTACGTCAATATGTCTGACAGAGGGTATGTGTGCATCAGTTATGTTAAAATGTTTTTCATGTATATCCTTTTCTTTGGGTAAGGGTATTCGATAAAATATTACTATTATAATATGTAATATATTTAAAACATGAAATGTAGAATTGTATGAAGTATCTATTAATTGATGTGTTTGTGTTTGGTAAGCATTTTAGGGATATGGGTGTTGTTTATATTTGGGTTAGCAGAGGAGATGGTGACGTGAGATATATGATATATCTGAGGAGAGCAAGGAAGTTGCCATATTGTATATCAAAAATAAGTTTGATAGTGATAGGATTATAATTGCAAATATTCTGTAGCGGATAGATAGTTGATTAATATTTAATATGATTTGGTGTTTTTAGGCTAAGGAACATATAAACATACATCATCCGTAATCAATTTTATTTTCTAAATAATACGAAGTTACGATAAGGGTAATGCATCCATCTAGATATCCCCATAAATCGGTATTTTCCCAAAAAAGGGAATTTCAACCAATTCACCAGACGATGAAACCGGTTAACGCTGTATTCCATTGATCGAACTGTCTTTATTTAGTGTGTAGCTAACTATTTCAGATAAATTTAACAGCTTTTTCTAAACAGAAATTGTCTATCCATGTCACAGGAACAATGATGCTTCTGTTGAATTTGTAACGTGTAGTTTTTAAATAAATAATATGGCTATATATATATATATATATATATATATATATATATATATATTTATATATATAGAAAAAAGAGAGAGAGCGAGAGAGTAAGAGAGAGAGAGAGGAGGAGAGAGAGAGAGACATTCAGCCAGAGAAAGACAGAGACATAGAGACAGATATATATGTATATATATATATATATATATATATATATATATATATATATATATATATATATATATCCTAAACTCAAAAGTTCTAACTTTAGCAATATCCTGACTAGATATCAATGGTCATAAACTATGAATAGTGTGGAGTGTAGGGGAAGGGAGACCGAAAAAGGGGAAAAGCTCGTGAGTTTTAATGTAGAACATTTGTAGCTAGCATATATTTTCTGTGCGGGGGAAGTATGCAAGGTTTGCCTGATGCCCGTGTTATTTGAGAACATGCATGTATATATTCACATACACATCCATATATGTATAAAAATGTTCCCCACATATATATATGTATATATATATATATATATATATATACATATATATATATATATATATATGTACATATATATATATATATCTCTTTCTCTCTCTTTTTTTTTTTTTTTTTACATGATTCACCCCAAACAAAGCAGGACGCCACTGTAAACGTAAGGGGCTACTGAGAAAAAGGAAAAGGGGAGAAGGATTGGTGGTTCAGCTTAAATTGGGATCTGAGCAGCGAGATGTCTGTTTACATTAGTTTTAAATTTCTGCATGTCAGTACTGTCGGGGAAACAGGGGGCAGGGAGGGAGTTCCAGAGGCCAGCAGCACGAGGAAAGAAGCTATTTGAGTAGAATGCTCTCCGGCATCTGGGGACCTTCACAGTGAATGAATGAGATTTAGTAGAATGTCGAGTTAGTCTAGTGAATTTACGTCGAGGGGGCACCAGAGTAGCCAACTCATCGGAGCATAATCCATTGAAGTATTTGTAAAACAAACACAAGGATGCCACATTGCGGCGATGGGACAGGGGCTGGAGCTTAGCTGACAGTGAGGGACCTATCAGGTTGACTACTCTTTTTTGGACTTTGTCAAGGAGGGAGAGACTAGTAGATGATGCACCAGCCCAGATGTGGCAACAATACTCCATGCATGGGCGAATGGTGGCTTTGTAGAGATACACGATAATGTCAGGTGTAAGGAGTCCACTAGCACGGTAGAGGGAGCCAACCTTCTTTGCGGCAGCCTTGGCAATGTCTTCAATGTATGTGTTCCAATTCATGTTACCTGTGAAGGTTAGGCCAAGGAGTTTGAATGATGAACTCTCAGGTAGGGTGTTATTTGCCATGACAATCGGTGGATGGAGAGGCTTCTTGTAGTTGTTGAAGGAAAGGAGCTTAGTCTTTGCGGCATTAAAAGTCACCAACCATTTATGGCCCCAATCCACTACCGCCTGGAGGTCATTTTCTAAGGATTCAGCCATTGCCTCAGATATGATCGCGTCTGTTTTGCCAACATGGCGAGAGTAAAGCGTGGTGTCGTCAGCAAATAAACCAATCTCAGACACTATGTCATCAGGGAGATCGTGTATATATAGATCAGGAACAACAAAGGTCCAAGAATAGATCCCTGGGGTACACCAGCATTTATGTCATGTTGCTTAGATGAACGGCCATCGAGGACAACCTGGATTTTTCTTTTGTTTAGGAAGGATCTAATTATATTAAGTAGTTGTCCAGTAATACCGTATGAGCGTATTTTCAGGAGAAGCCCTTTATGCCATACCTTGTCAAAGGCCTAGGATATATCAAGCGCTACTGCCCTAGCTTCACCTGCCTAGTCGAGAGTATGATACATGCGTTCAGAGATGACCGTTAAGATGTCTGCAGTAGATTGTGCTTGTCCAAATCCATACTGGCGGTCGGATAGAAGTTTAGCATTAACTAAGTGACGTACTATCGCTAGATTGATTAAGGACTCAAAGATTTTGGCAAAGATCGGCAGTAGACTGATTGGGCGGTAGTTCTGGGGGTCGGTTCTATTCCCAGAACTCTTGTAGACTGGTACCACAGAGGCAATTTTCCAGCTATCGGGGAAGCAAGATTCGGCTAGGCATTTATTGTAAAGTTTGGAGAGGACAGGGGCCAGTTCAGCAGAGTATTTCTTTATTGCTATTACAGGTATAAGATCAAGCCCACAAGCTTTAGAAGTGTCAAGGCTTTTTATGATGTCTCTGACCTGGGATGGGGTGATGACCAGGTTATCAAGTGTGGCTTCAGTCCGCAATGGTAATTCAGGGAGAGGGTGGTTACCTGAGTCTAAAGCAGAGTTAGAAGCGAAACGCTGTGCAAGTAGTTCAGCCTTATCAGTGGCCGTGCAAACGACATCATTGTGGTTTGAAAGTGGGGGAATCGTAGATTGACCATTATTCACTACACTATTGTAGATTTTCCAGAAATCGCGAGTACCTAGTTTCTGTGACTGGATGCGTTTTTTTGTTAACTCATTATACCTTCTCTTCGCTTCGCCTATCACGGCCTTGCAATTGTTTCTTGACTCTATAAATTTATGCCTATTAGTAGCTGACTTATGGCGGCTGAATTTACGGAATGCTTGTTGCCTCTCAGAAATGGCAGCTGCACATTCCAAATTGAACCATTGAGAAGAGTGGGGCTTGCTAAAGAATGTTTGAATGGGGACATAGGCTTCAATGCCTGCTTTGACCCATTCAGTTAATTCGTTTGCACACTGGTTGGCAGGGAGTGAGAAGGATTCCCTCCATGGGGCGTCACTGATGTGATCTCTGATTGACTCAAAATCAGCTTGCTCGTAGTATCTTGTTGTTTTGAGCAACGGTTCATCAGCTTTTGGACGACTTTTTAGCGTGATATGTATCATTAGCACAATGTGATCAGCATTCCTGAGTGGGCTATGAGCTTTCGTCGCACAAGCCTCAGGTATTGAGGTCAAGAAGAGGTCTAGAAGTGATGCTTGTTGGTCCACACGATCGGGGATGCGGGTCGAAAAATCAACAGTCTGAGAGAGGGAGTGAGCTAAGGAGAAGTTATACGTAGAGTTGCCGGCTGCGTCAGTAAGGCTGGAAAATCCCAACCAGTCGCGGTGGTGTGCATTAAAATCCCCAAATACATGTATCTGGGCATTCGAGTCAATTAAGAGTGCTCTATCTATGCTTTCAGAGACAGAGTTTAGCAGAGTACAGTCCTGGGTCGACGGGGAGCGGTATAGGAAATATAAGTAACTAACGTTGTGATGTAAAGTCAATCTAAAGCACATGTAGTCGTAGTCATCTGATTCTAACCGATGTTCTCTAGTCAGGGGGAGTGTGTTCCGAACATAAACTCCTAGCCCGTGCATGTGTTTGTCAGAGTCTTTACGGTAGAGTGGGAGGTAGTCAGTCATGTCAAAGTGGTGAGAAGAGATTGAGGATTGGAGGTTAGTTTCACTTAGAGCTAGGATATCCGGGGAGTTTGTCAGGAGAAAGGTTTCTACGTCGTTGATGTTGGAACTAAGTCCCCGGATATTTGTGAATGCAAGCCTCAAGGGCGGAGGCGAAAGTGTTTTTTGGGTGTCTGGTTTAGGTTTGATTTTATTTCTTTGTAATGGCATGTTTGTTTTGATTATAGAGAGGATTGGCCAAGGTGGGTACTTGTTTGGTGCCAATAAGCTCACACAACCAGTCCATTTGTCACGACCTGGTCCATGGGGGTTGTAGCCTCGGGAAAGCCCACCGGAGATAATTGCAGGGTCCCTTTACATGCGCGACATGGCACATACAACTACCCACGGTATTATGCAACTGATGATGGAGCAGCCGTTCTTGGCGCTACCCAAGAGTTTGGGCTCCTGTCCTGTCAGTCGGAAACAGCAGCCAGACAAGCTGTCTAACCTGTACCCTCAACCTGTCGGAACAAGAGAGACGCAGACTGGTCATGTAAGACTTACTAACGAAAAAACTTTCCCCAAGTTGCCCGAATAGAGAGAAAGTGAACGGCGTTCATTGTCCTAGTAAGGAAACAAGGCTACGCACTGAGTGTTTAGAGGCGTCCCAGCGCTGTTACCTCTGCGCCTGACTAATAAACAAAGAAGGAGTGCAAGGGCCGGCGATAGGTAGTACCTATCTACTCCTTAAGCAATTGTAGGTTTGCAAACCGGATATTTTATTCGAGATTCCAACTCTAGGAAGGTTGTCGATCAGGACTAAGGAAGCCATCCTCCCCCAACAGTTTACTGCCATGGCGTAAGTAACTGGTAGCAAGGTTTTTTGTCAGAGATTTCCTTCTCTTAGATGGATAGCCTTACGAGGTCTTACGGGTCCAACACTCCGACAGGGGTAAAAATAGCCTGCGCCCATGTACTAGTCGGGTATTTCCTAGCCCCCGCAGGTAAGAAAAAAAAAATTCATATAATACATATGTATATATATATATATATATATATATATATATATATATATATATATATATATATATACACACATATACATGTACACATGAAGATAGAATAAGTTCAATTGCATACTAAGGAAGGAACAGTAAGTTGCAGACAGTTTTCCCTCTCCCCCCTCTTTCAACCCCGAACGACATTTCGGTTTCTTCACTGCTAAGGCAGATACGAAATGTGTCTTTAACCAGACTAGCATGCTTAGTTTGGTCGATATTCATCCCCTATCTACATTCGCTAGTGAACTACCCCCACCCACCCCTTTTCAAACCTGAACCCAAGTGACCCCTTCAGAATGTAGGCAAGAAAAGAAAAGAAAGAAAAAGATACAGAGTTTTTGAACAGTCAAGAATCCTGGAAAAAAAGATTATTTTAGCTAGATACTCGTTGCATGTTAATACATGGATTAATTTAGAAAAAATTCCAGTGTAACAATAATTTAAACACTTAGCTTTTTTTTTTGTTAAATGCCACCCATACATTTCAGTTGAGATTTCAGTTTCTTCAGGGGCAGATACGAAATGTGTCTTTAACCAGACTAGCATGCTTAGTTTGGACGATATTCATCCCCTATCTACATTCGCTAGTTAACTACCCCCACCCACCCCTTTTCAAACCTGAACCCAAGTGACCCCTACAGAATCTAGGCAAGAAAAGAAAAGAAAGGAAAAGATACAGAGTTTTTGAACAGTCAAGAATCCTGGAAAAAAAGATTATTTTAGCTAGATACTCGTTGCATGTTAATACATGGATTAATTTAGAAAAAATTCCAGAGTAAAAATAATTTAAACACTTAGCTTCTTTTTTTTGTTAAATGCCACCCATACATTTCAGTTGAGATTTCAGTTTCTTCAGGGGCAGATACGAAATGTGTCTTTAACCAGACTAGCATGCTTAGTTTGGACGATATTCATCCCCTATCTACATTCGCTAGTGAACTACCCCCACCCACCCCTTTTCAAACTAGAACCCAAGTGACACCTACAGAATGTAGGCAAGAAAAGAAAAGAAAGATATATATATATATATATATATATATATATATATATATATATATATATTAACATCACACGAGATATATCAAGGATTACATGAAATTAGCAAAAATAAAATGCAATATAATAGAATGGATGATAAATGTCTATGAAGAGAATGGTAAAATGTGATATATTTTATATACGGAAGAAGTGGGTAAATACATATATATATATATATATATATTAAATAAATAAATGAAAACAAAATATATATATATAAATATATATATATATATATATATATATATATATATATGACTGCCTGAAACAACCAGTTGCTGCATTGATGATGTCGTAAGTATGTAGGTAAATAGACTTTAATATTAAGTAAAAAATATTCATAGTAATAGCCCCTTTTTAGAAAAATAAATCTTAATTGTCGAGCACTGTCTTGAATTATACAAATCTTAGATCCTTAAGCTATGGAAGCAAAGCTTACACGCTTGCGTATTCAGGCACTCGTTCATCTCAAAACGTTGGAACCTAGCCGTTGGCTTTAAATGTATCTTTATTTTAGTAATGTATATGGCGTGTTCCGTTAGCCCTATGGATTAAGGTGTCGAATCATGATTCTCTTCTTTTGTTATTTGTTTACGCTGAAACTTATATGTAAATATTCGGTTTTAAAAGTAAATCTCTATTTTATTTTACTTATACTAGCATCAGTCTGGTACAATGCCGTTAGCGGTGAGCGCGTGTATCGTATTATGGATTGCATATGATTGCTACTGTCTTCTGGTCTGTAAAGTGCAAGCTTCTTAAAAAGAAAATATAAAAATCAAAAATATTACTTTCATAACATATAACGGTAGAGACAGATAGAACAGGGCATAATAATCCAGGGCAATCAGTGAGGTTGTGTCATAAAAAGAGAGGTATTATGACGCCACAACCTACACGGTGGGGCGAGTAAGTGATATTTCAGACTTTAGCGTTACAAACAGGAGACAGTGTGTTTCTCCTCCCTCGTAACGAACAACTTCTGATAAGCGGACAGACGTGCATTTTATTTACTTTTTATCCAGAGAATTAGAATAAGCATAAGCGTTCAAGAAAGTCTAAGTAAACTATTTAGTTTTCTACCATTTTAACGGTTACTGGCAGAGTTTTATGAAGCGTGAACCTCAAAGTCAAAACATACGATGAGAGTCATACAAATGAAATATTTCACCAAAATAACATATAATTTTCTTTTTCGTTAAAACGAAGATTCAATTAAGATATACACTTAGAAAAAATAAGCACGAGAGCAATATTATCACTCTATATTTATTAAAACACTGTCCTATATTTCAATGTGTCTCTGACTATCTTTTGTCAGAGTGATCATCTAATTTTCGCAAGTATGTGTGTACTCCCCTCCGTAAACACGTAAGTAAACTAGATAGCAAAATAAAATGTAAAAAACTAATGTACATATATATATATATATATATATATATATATGCATATATATTACTAATAAAAAATAATACATATAGGAATATTAATACATCTATCAAAATTGCTAATAACATAGTTATAATAATAATTATGATGATAATAATAATAATAATAATAATAATAATAATAATAATAATAATAATAATAATAATAATAATAATAATAATATTAAGTTAGAAGTAAACTGTTTTATTATTTAATATTCAAGAGGAAGTCTTAAAAGTTGTGTCACAATTCTTGCATTTTCGAATAAAATTCACTGTAGAATGTGGTTATGCACTGGTATGTCTGGCAAAACATTACTCCCAACAAATAAAATTGCATGTATTTTATTTCCGATCAACTGTCAAATGTTTACATGTTTCATTATTATAGTTAAGAATGAGAATATAATTAAAACTTAACTTAAATCTTATTCCCTATATGTGGCTTTTCATTGGAATTCACCATTAAAATTGGCACAGAAAAATGACTTTTTTTACTTTACAAACAGAGTCTTAATTCATAAAAGCTTTTCCTGTTGTAATATGTCTTTATTTATATATTAAAATAATTTGTGTTAATAAATTCTTTATGCCGTCTAATTATCTAAATTTAAGATATTATAAAACAGACAGGAATAGAGAGCAATGAAACATTCGCGAATATGAGCCAGGGTGCAATTGCTGCGAGATTTACAATCTATATGTATGAAGTTCCGAATATTTTTCAGAGTTTCCGAGAGATAGGTTTGTATCAAGTAGACCAAATGTGCGTCGCCATTAACTGCTGCTCGACAGGGCACATAGCAAACACATATATGTCATTGAAACTATATTTTTACGAACAAAACCTTTTCGTAGCTGTCAGTCACAACAGTAAAGCAAGCAATACGTTAAATTGAGACACGCTGTAAGTGCTAATACATTTAACGAGGCACATCTATTAAACCTGAGGAAATCATGCCAATCGTCCAAAAGAACGCATGTCAAGCACACCAGAAGTATTAACTGCCATCCTTTTCTTTCGTGTGAATCAGATGGCGCTGGTGTTGGCATTAGTTTCCCCGATGTTTTTCTAGAATCCTTCTGGAAAACATCAGGTACTTACGGGAAGGACCGCGAGAAGGTTAAACATATCCCTAAGTGAAAGTGGTACTGTGGAACTGACTGGATTCGAACATAGAACACCCAGGTTATCAGTCCTTGTCGATATCCGCTTAACCACCGTCATATCCCGTCTGCAATGAAATTCCTCCAATGTAACAATCGGTTGATATCTGCAACTTGCTACTGTGGCAAAAATATCTAGTCAGAATTTGTATTAAAAATTAATTGAAAATAAATAAAATGTATTCCTCCCAATCATATAGTAAACGGACTAAACGAATAAATAAGCTATTCCGGATCAAGTAACGATGTGTCAGACTAATTACTATGTGTGTCTGAATTTGAAAACTCGAACGACATATTTTAAAGAGCAGATATATATTAGGAAAACGGTGCAGACATTAAAATACCTTACACAATTTAGTTATTGTTCTTAACAATATATTTTTGCTACAAAGGCGAAGATTCATAGTCAACATTGTTTTATATACAAGCGTAAGGATAACGTTTATATAAGTTTGGGGTAAAATATATCACTCCAGATTAGAATATTTATTTTTTTAAATTTCAGCTTTTCTAGCAGCATAACCATTATAACTCACTTGAAGTTCTCTAACCAAATTCTAACAGTAGTTTATTGCTGATAACGGCCGCCGGTCTTCTCTGAAACATGAATTCGTATTCGCCAGCTTAATTCTTTTGTTAATATTAGTTTTCGCCCAATTCTCTATGGAATCAGGTGTTCACTTTGGTACAACGTGAAGTTTGCAAAAATACAGCAATGAACGTTGTACATCGTTATCCACTTAACCTAAGCCACCCGATCTTCTTTTGAATATTAGTTACAATTAGTCTATTCAAGATTCTGGTAATCCGTCTATGTTCAGTACATATATACATGGTTCTGTTCTCCTTCGATCAGTCAATTCTTAAGACCTTCCACGATCATTTACCGTAGAGAAACTCCTACTTAATTGCGGCCTGCCAAAATTACTTAGTCGAAAATTAATTGTCAGATATAGCATCTTAAAAATACCCTTTAAAAAGGGATATTGATAAGTCTATGCTGTCGCTTTGAATCACATCCATCAACAAATAAGAAGTTTGATAACATCAAGTTTCAACCGAAAATAAATGAATACCAACTGATAGACTAACGCAAATATCAAACCTCTAGGTAAGTATGTATCATAAAAGAAAATATTCGATATCATTAATAATGTGCATAGTTACTGAAACAGATTATGCCAATAAATATTGTAAGTGATCACCAGATATAATAAGCCGAACAGAGTAAATTGAAGATTAATCATCTTTAGTGATGCAATAAAGAATCTAATTACAATATAAAACGAGATAATTTGTTTAAGGCCTAAAAGAGAAAACTATACAACATTAACAAGTTCAACCGAGAAAGTATTGTAATTTTAAGACGTCTAGTTAACTCTTACTTCAAAATCGACGTCGTAATAAATTGAAGAATGTATATTCTGTTTGCTACACCCCGTTTTCATACAGATGATACGTTACATTTCTTCCACTACATTACCCTTATTACCATGGGAGGTGCTCGACTGATCAGTAATCTTATGTTCTTTTTTGTGATGTATATGTAGCAAAAACTCGTCTCTTTAGAAAAGAGGCAAAACGTTCTTAGCTTTCTCCGAGTGCATAAAATGAAACCGACTTTCAAAGAACAGAGTTTTTTTCTAAGACTTGTCAATCTCCGGAACACGTAGTCATACGTTGTATTCTAGGATTCTTACAATAACATTATTTACTGTCAATACTTTTATGATGTTCATCATCTTTAAACAGCAAATGAATATGTATACTAAATTAATATATTCGAGTGGCTTTAAGCCTTGAGATATAGTAACTCATTTTAAATTAATAAAGACACATATATATATATATATATATATATATATATATATATATATATATATATATATATATCAAATATATTTATCTACAGTCAAGTGTTTTGTCATCCAAAAACTAATGAGTTCAGCCAGACACAGCGGACGTCCTACTTCCAATATTTGAAACTCGTACATTTGCCACTGCCTATAATAAGAGTCTTGTGCATTACTTCCTTTGCAAAAATGCCCGCAAATAAATAGAAGGTATATATATATATATATATATATATATATATATATACACATCGTTTTCACTTTATTTACAATGTTAGTAATAAGAACAGATCTAATACATTTACGTAATAATCTTGCCTTACGCAAGTAAACATCGCCATCTCGTCCATTAAAGTGATTCAGGACTAATAGAGCATAGATTTAATTAAAATATAGTCATCCACTAACAAGTATTTGATATTCGCAAGATTCAACAGTGCAGCTAGACGAAGCTTACGCAGCTAACTCGAGTTTCGAACACAGAATATATATATATATACATATATATATATATATATGTATATGTATATATATATATAGTCTAAAGAAGCTTTGAGTCATTAAAAAAAAATGTAAAATACAGTTTAAATTCTCAGACAAACTAACTAAATCCAAGATATTGCAGACTTAACATTCGTTGGAAAATTAATAAATGAAAAAATATGAGTAAAAAAAAAAAAAGAAAAAAAAAGGGGGGTTAATTATCTAAGAGTGAAACAAAAACAGGAGGCCGTAAGCGTCTAATATTAACACGGGGATCATCAGCTGTTTACCATGTAACTGTTTCGGAGATTTAAAAACAGGACAGTTATAATATTCATGGCTCTCCAATGGTACTGATTATACGACCATTTCCCCAATAATCAAGTGTCGAAATAATTCAGCTCTTAATATATATATATATATATATATATATATATATATATATATATATATATATATATATATATATATATATATATATATATATATATATGAAATTAAAAATGGATGTGTGTGATGTGGGCTGTTTTAGGAGCGGATGAAAAGTGTGCTAAAATGATAAAAGACGGGAAGGTCATATAATTGAAGAATATATATATAGTGGTAGGGTTTGAATAGAAGGAAATATATGCAAATATGTAAAGTGTCAAAAATAAGTGTGCAAAATCTCAGCATATAATTATATATATATATATATATATATATATATTTGTTTAAATACATATATGTATGCATTAATACATCTGTAATTTAAATGTACATAGTAATATAAAACAGAAGGAGACACTAGAGAGAAGATAGGGGACAAAAGAAAAAAGAAATCGGAATATATCAGAAATAGGTTTGCTAATTTCACGCCTCCTCCTACGTGTGATGTTTTGTTTGTGTTCATTTATAAATAATATATTTACATACATATTTGCATGCATGCTTATATATATATATTCCACTCTATGTGTGTATATCCTGGTTAGTTTCTCTGTCTTCTACCCTCTTATCGTCTTTACCCTCTCTGCCTACCGCCTCCCCTATACTAGCTCAGTGGGTGCGAAAATGAAAAAGAAAAAGAAAATAAATAAAAATATAAAAACGAATAAGAAATAAAGAAGAATGGGTCACCACTTTGTCAAATCATATTTCAATGTAACTGAAAGTCTTCTCATATGGTCCAATCGGATCATCTTTACCTTCTCCCATGTGTGTGCCTTCAAAATCAAATTGTTTCCAAATCTTCACTTTTTCTGAAGACGTTCGCTAACACGAACGAAACCGGTCAAATCTCTTGTTTTTATTTTTCTTCTGCATTTGAACCTGTTTACTGTATGTCATTTTTCACACACACATGTATATATATATATATATATATATATATATATATATATATATATATATATATATATATATATATATATATATAATGTTTATATATATATATGCACCCTTTATAAATTTATAATATGTATTTATAATGTGTGCATATATTTGCAGTACCTGGCAGATTTCATTTTAAATGAAAAGAAAAAGAATCCTATAAATATTTTTAAAAAACAATAAACAATTATCCTAGACACCAGACATTTTTCTCATAAATAGACATCTTTTTTATCCACTCATTTAAATAACAGAATAATTTGCAACACGCTAAAAAACTATGGATTGCAACTATACAACCCACATCACCAACTATAAAACAAACTTTAAATACAGCAAAACAATTTGGACAAAAACAAACACATTTAATGTTGGTATATACAATGTCCTAAATAAAGTATATGTAGGTCAGACTAAACGGGAACTGAAGAAGTACTTCATGAACAGAAAAAAATATATAAAAATAACAACTCGCTAAACGCTCTTTTCTCCAATAAATTAGAACACGATCATTCTTTTAATTTTAAAAAGCCTTAAATTATTAAATTCGTATTAAATAAATCTCGCCAAAGACTTATTGAATCAGCACTTATTACGCACGCTAACACCATCAAACACCGTAATGGTTTATATAATGTGTCTCCTTTAATCAGCAACTTGTGTTATCCGAACAAAAATTGAATTTAGATCCAGGCTAGCTACTTTTATACCACCATCTTTACAGTCATTACACATAATATCTACATATAAATTGAATGAATACAAAAAATACGTTCATGTGTGTTTGTGTATATATATATATATATATATACACACATATATATTTAAATGTATATATATATACATATATATATAATACATATTTGTTATTGTTTATTATCTATGTGCGTATACGTTTCGTCCTTAAACTTGGACTCATCAGCATAGATATATGACTATTCACTACTGGTCATGCGATTCGAATCCCCGGACTACGAGTATTTTACACCTCAAATCCGACGCTATAACCACACAGCCAATTTTTAATAGCGAATAAACTGTGATAATTTTAACACGTTATCGGCGGCTATAACGTCTAGAGCGTTCTACTTTTTTGAGGAAGGAACGATGCATTTAAAGCTAGTGACGTCATGCTGTGTTAATACTAAACATACAGTGCTCTACTTTTTCGAGGAGCGAGAAATAATAATAATAATAATAATAATAATAATAATAAATAACAAATATAAAATATATATATATATATATATATATATACATATATATATATGCGTATATATACATATACATATACATATATATTTAGGACATAAGTAAAACGCTCTTTTCTCCCATAAATTAGAACACGATCATTCTTTTAATTTTAAAAAGCCTTAAATTATTAAATTCGTATTAAATAAATCTCGCCAAAGACTTATTGAATCAGCACTTATTACGCACGCTAACACCATCAAACACCGTAATGGTTTATATAATGTGTCTCCTTTAATCAGCAACTTGTGTTATCTGAACAAAAATTGGATTTAGATCCAGGCTAGCTACTTTTATACCACCCTCTTTACAGTCATTACATATAATGTATATATATATATACATATATTTATGCGTATATATACATATACATATACATATATATATATATATATATATATATATATATATATATATATATATATATATATATATATATACGTGTACGTATGTTCAGACACATATGTAAATAGATAAATGAACAATAAATAAATGCATGAACACTGAAACAATTGTAAAAATATAAATACGTACATCCGTCCCATTATTTCGCTCTTAACATTTTACGCTTTTCATTCGCCAAACTGTGGTTTTACTAAATAGTAATATATGTATATATATATGAGTATGTATGTATATGTGTGTATATGCATATGTGTGTGCATGTATGTGTGTGCATGTATATTTATTTGTATACTTATGAATAATTAAATAAATAAATAAATAATTAATAAATAAATAATAAATAATTAAATAAATAAATACATCGACATATAAATAAATATATAACATTTCTGTCTTTTTTCTACCATTTTTTACTTATGTCCTAAACCTACAATTGTGATTAATTTTAAAATAATAGACAAAACCATACTGTTTAATATTCTAAAAACTTTTTATTTCAAGTCAATCACCCGAGCACGTCATTCCATAAATATATTATTCCTTTTTTTAATTTCTATTTTCAACACATTGAGTGCGATTCTACGTGCGTGTGTTGTGTATGTGTATGTGCATTTATATGTGTATGCTTAAATGTGTTTATTTGTGTACTTATATATATATATACATATATATATATATATATATATATATATATATATATATATATATATATGGGAAATTAAAAAGGAAAAACCAAAACGATATTTTTTATGTATTCATCAACGTTTCCTCTTTATTTGTAAGAATTCATCAGGATGATAATTTTAAGAAACATGTCATACAAGTACATGACAATATTGGGTTGACATGATGGGTATTGAGAAGAAGTAGTAGCTACTATTGGGAACACACGCCTGAGGTCCGGGTTAGAGAAATTCGGTGGCATGGAATGAGAATAATGTGTATGGCTGTGAGTGAAAAAGTGGAGGGGTGGTGGTGAATGAAGTTAATGTGGATAGCTGTAGGTGAAAAAGTGGAGGGGTGGAGAAAAAGGAGTGGAGGGGGAGGCTTTGCTTTTCGGTGTGTAGGTTTTTAGAAAAGATTTAGAAAAAATGAAGGTGATTAGAAGAGGGAGGGTGAGAGTGTGAAAGAAGTAGTCGAAAGGGTGAAATAGATGAGGGAGATTATGGGATATTTTGTTGTGGTTAGGTGTTAAATTTGGAGAGTAGGATTGTTTGAGCAGATGGTTATATAGGAATGTGGGGATATACGTAAGTTAGAAGGAAAATGGTGAAATGTGCTGAGAATGTGACAGTGAGAGGAGGAAAGACAAATGAGAAAGAAACAGAGGGAGAGAAATTATATTAGTTTAGGTGGTTTTGGTAATTTTCTGCATGGAGTGATGAGTGTTAGAGATTAAATTGAGGGCAAAAAAGGGTTTAATATCTAAATATTTGTGAGGGTATCTGGATTGTGTTCACATGCGGGGACTTGTGTGTAAGTACAACTGAGAGCGCAGAGAAAAAGAGGTTAGCCATGATCTAGGTTTAGTTTTTGTTCGGTCAGGATAATTTTGCTTATTAAGAGGGATAGATTATAGAAGCAATTTCGTTGCCTGATGGTGTTGGAGGCTGTGATTAGTGCGGTTTCTAGTAATCTTCGCCGTAGGTAGGTGTCAAATGTCAGCATCTATATCAGGCTTGATCGTGTTCTTGCCCTAATCCCCATCATCCTCACTCCTTCTTTACACGTCCCTGATATATTAGCCACCTCGCTCTTTTATCTGAAGGGTAATTTAAAAAAAAAACAAAAAAATGTATCATGCCCCGATTCTTTCCTTCATAGTTTAAATTTATTATAACCGCTATTAATGTTTGCTCAACTCTTACCACAATTATGGTAATTTCTTTCCCCCTACATAATGTTCTTATAACTCCAACCGCCATCATCCTTCACACTTTCTACTTGGAACTCTATATCCCACTGCCACGATCTATTTTTATCTCATAATTTTGTTTTCATGAAGCTACACCCGCTATCCCTTCTTGTTTGAAACATTTGTGTGTGTATATATACATACATAGATTAGGTGATAGTTGTAGAATGTTATAAAAATGATGATGATTCAATTGTCAATTATATTGAATCCCGAATGTTTCCAATTAAAAGTATGTTTAAATGATTCAATATAAACAACTCCATGTTGTAATTTATTTACAACCAATCAGTATTATACTGATAAAAATGTAAACGAGCTGACTGATTGCCAAACACAAAGACACAACTTAAAAATATTATCGGACAAAGATAGACCGTTGGTCAACAGAATACACGTATTATATGTAAACACATCCGTGCCAAAGCGGATTACTGCCATTGTCCTACCTATTGTATGCCGCACATAATACTAACAATGTCGTATTATTTTCTGTTTTGAGTCAGCCATAGAGTGTTCTCAAATAAAAATACAATTATTTTTTTACTTGCTTCAAGAGATATCTCTAAATACGTATGCAAGACTATTTTCAGGTGTCTGCTTACATTGTGTGTCTAAATTGTTAAATCATTTTTCCAGGCTACTATGTAAAGTTAATCGAATACTATTCAGAGAGAAATGTCTAGTCTGTGAAAAATGAGGGGGGGGGCGCAACATTAATTTACACTAGATATTGAAATACTTCTGAACAAAAGTCTATATAAGCACTGTGAATATCATACACACACGCACGCACACACATACACATATATATATATATATACAGTATCTTCTCTTGTAGTTTCGTACTTATTACATAATTCCCGCTAAAACCTGCTATAATACTAACACATAGTATGTACCTGATTAACCTCATTCCCCTGAAAAATGTACTTGGGAGACAAATCTTAACTATGTAAAATTCATCAGCCAATTCCCCTCCGAAACTAAAATCCTGATTCGCACTATTGAAAGGATCTACCAAACGGTATCTAGACATACGTTGTCTCTTACATTCAACAATATATATATATATATATATATATATATATATATATATATATATATATATATATATATATATATATATATATATATGTAGAAATAAAAATGGAATAAAGAATAAGCAATTCAACAACTAACAAAAATAAACTCAAAAAACTCATGTTGTAAAGTTCCACCGAGATATTTCGGTCGTAGATACGGCCATTTTCTATCGGATAATAAACTTTATTTCAAAACGGAAAAGTTTTCAAATTTATACAGAGAATGCGATTGGAAGAAAATGTCACGTGCAGAGAACAACAAAAGGGGGGAGAAAAAGGAATGCGAGAAATGTTATGAATAGAGAAAGAAAAAGAAGATGAAGTAGAGGAAGAAAAATAAAGAGAGACCGATCAACCAGTGGCTTTATAACTTCAGTTGAAGAAGAAGAAAAGAAGAAGAGAAAGCAAGAGTAAAATGAGTAAACGTGAGAAAGGGTGAATCGACATTTTGCTGTCGAGAACTATTAAAGAAGAAAGAGAGAGAGAGAGAGAGAAAATCAGTGCTAAGATATCGCCTGCTGATAGAATTCGGACTGGGAACGTCAAAAGTCTACAAGGATTAGTAGTAATTGGAGCAGTTAACGTCGAGGGACGAAACAAGGGAGAAAGAGGAAGCAGGGGAGGAGGAGATGGGGGAAGAAGAGAGACAAGGGTTAAAAGTTAGCCAGAGTCATATTCATTAAGATTCATCTCGTATAGAATCGATCTAGCCGAAGGAAAGGAAATATTAAAGAAACCTTGTCTTTGGGCAATGGTGTTCTTATGACATAGGATCAGACAGGATTCTATAAGACGTCGAAGTTTGGTGTCATGAATATGTTTGATAGATATTGCCTTATGGGTATTGAAGTGGTGGCCGGAAGAGATCATATGAGTGCATAGTGCATTAGAGGTATCGCCGTTTTTTATGGCACGATTATGTTCATATATTCGTTTCTGTAACGGACGTTGTGTCTCGCCGAAATATATTTTGTCACAGTTGGCGCAAGGAATAGTGTAAATTCCAGCTGCAGTGGGTGATGAATGGACTTTATTTTTGTTTTTATGCCTTTGTAAAATGTTTTTGATGGTGAGTGAGGTAGCTTGGATGATTCTGAAACTATGTTGGGAAAGCGAAGAAAAGAGATGTGTGTTAGTAGAGTTAGTGGGAAGGAAAACATTCCTTGTTATGGGTTGTGTAGTATTAGGAGGTGTATGAGTATTTTTGATCTTTTTTAGATGTATTTGAAAAGCTTTCTTTTTAGCGGAAAGAATGACATGTTTGGGATATTTTAAAGTAGTGAGAGAGGATTCTATTTTATTATATTCCTGAGAGAGATGTTCAGGGCTGCAAATACGCAGAGCCCTGAGATAAAACCCGATTATCATGCTATTTTTATATAGTTATTATGATGTGAATAATAATGTAAGTAATCATTCTTGTTGGTTGCTTTGCAATGGACTTGAAATGAAAGGCTGTTATTGTTTTTGACGATGAGAATATCAAGGAAAGCTAAAGAATTGTTTTGCTCACTTTCGAAAGTGAACTTAATGGAAGGTTAAACTTTGTTGAGTGCTTGTGCTAATGTTTCTATTTTATGACTATCAGGTGGAAAGATCAAAATATCGTCAATATATCTGAAGTAGGTAGCATTTTTAGGGATACGGTATGAAAAAGGACCAATTTCGAGGAATTCTAAAAATAGACACGCTAATACGGGACTGAGGGGGTTCCCCATAGGTAAGCCGAATTTCTGTCTATAATAGTCATTGTTGTATTTAAAGAAAGTAAGAGAAGTTATGTTCCTAATTATATCTATAATGCTTTTGATTGAGAGAGAACAAGAGAAATTTATTTTGTTTAAATATTTGGCAAGTAGGTTGATGCATTTTTTTAAGGGTATATTTGTGTATAAGGAAGTAATATCAAGGCTGTGAATAGTATGATTGTGTAAAGTAATATCTTGTAATTTTTTGAGGAGATGACCTGAATACTATCACAACTACTAGGCACTATCAGTAAGGCACACATAACGAATTCAATCGTCATGATACCATCTTATCACATTTTGGGCGGGCAGTGTAGTATAGGTTTATTTTAAACGATACCTTCATACAGGGCTTGCAAAATTATGCGACTGGAGATCGCATATATTTTCTAGTATATACATATATTTCATTACATACATAACTAATCTCTCTCTCTCTCTTTCTCTCTCTCTCTCTCTCTCTCTCTCTATATATATATATATATATATATATATATATATATATATATAAGGATCACATATAAACCAAAAGTAAAACTTTTAGTAGATGGAACCTATAGTAAAGAGGTTTAGCTCAATATACGAGATACGAGGAAAGAATAATAAACACTAATTTATTACTGAATACATTTTGCATTGAACAATTGAACTTTGAAATACATTTGAACAATCGTCGCATATTTATCACTCTTTTTTCTTCTCTTCCTCTCTCTCTATATATATGTATATATGTCCCAAAAGTACTAGTTTATGCGTGGGAGGATAATATGACAAAAATAGTACAGTAACCATTTTTTTCTTAAAAAAGAGGATGTTAAACCATGGGAACATGTTATCACAATGAACTAATATATAATATGTGTCCTCCTACATATAAAATTAATGCGCAAGGAGGAAATATATTACCAAAAATCTAAATATACTACACGATTCTCTAAAAGAATAGGTAAAATCTGGCAAAATCCCCCTCCAAAAAAAAGAGGTAGTTATGCCTGGGGGATAATATTAGGAATAATGAATATGTTCTACAATACCCTCCAAAACTAAGAAAAAATCCCTAGTATGATGTAATCATTACCACAGAACAGAAGTACACTACCCACTCCAGAAATAATAGAAGTTAGTATCAAAGAACATGGTCTCATGACAAAAGAACAAGTACGACCCTCCCCCTTTCATGAAGTAGAACGAGTTATTTCCACGGAACATTGTCTCATGACAATATAACAGATACTACATAATCTTTTATCAGAGGAGGGTAGCCGCACCATGTTCAAAAACAAAGAGTTTATTTTTGGGGTTACTGTGTTATGACAGCAAGACCGATACTAACAGATACACCAAATTAAGTCATAGATTCTCGATTAAATGATTTATTTACTCATATTAAACTTCCTAGTGATAAGTGTAGTATTGTTGGATAGCCCTTTAAAATAATTCATACCTTCGTATTTTCTCGGCCGTTTCCGTCGTCCGGTGGTTGAGTCTTTCTTCGCCTCTGCACTGCCGTGGCCATCTCCGGGAGCTGTCTGTAACAAAGGACCGTTCTCGTTTCATAATACAACAATCTTATCATTTTTAATTACTTTTATTCAGGCGTCGTTAGTATTTCCGTGGTGTTGTCTTGCTATCGTTGATAGAGAGGGATTTACGAATTTCGTAGTTAGATTATTACTGTTGTCCTAACTATTCCTAGAGTAAGAGGGGGAGGATCCTTTCGCCTGTCTTCCATTTAGGGAATATTCCCTTCTGGTATCATCACATTTTTGCGATGTTGACTTTCTCGCTTCTAGACAGTAAATGACTTCAAATCAAATTCTACGTTCTCACGCTAAGGAAATCTCGTCTAACTCTCGCTTGTCAATACCAGGTGCAAATCTGAACCTTGTCATCCGTAACCTTTAAGATCGCATCAGCCGTCGTTCTTGGCGTGGGAAAACGCACCCGTTGCCTCGGACGGAATAACTCCGCCATAATCGCGCAAGTCAAACCCATCTCGAATAGATGCATCCAAGCCATTATCTAACAGTATTTGTTCCCAACCGTAGCGAAATCAGATGTTTTACTTATGCTGTAACATTTTAACCGGAGGTTTTCATGTAAATTACACCCTTGAAAATTAATTAAAACATGCCGCGCGTGCGTGGTCCCCCTCTGTATGTGACCCGATGTAGCGAGTGTAAAATGCAATAAATTAGGGACATTTGGGGCATTTGTGACCCCCTTTTGACCCGCTGGGGGTGCGAACCAGAATTTTTCTGAGGTCAAGGATGCTCATTTCATATCTTTAACAATTGTCTCTACTTTTTTAGCCAAGTTGCAGAGAAATTAAATGGATATATCAAACGTTGTGAGAGAAAAGGGTCATTTACTGCCATTTTGTGGGCTTTTGACCCCCTGGGGGCGCGAACCAGATCTTTTCCAAGGTCAGCGATACTTATTTTCTATTAGAAACAATTGCCTCCACATTTTGGCCAAGTGTCAGAGAAATTGAATGGATGGATGAAAATGTATGCCAAAAAATGACATTTTTTGCCATTTCGGGGTTTTGGACGCTCTCGGGAACTAACCAGATTTTTTTTCAAAAATCGGAGAATGTCACTTTCTAACCTGACCAAAGTTACAACTTAATGCAAACTTTCAGAGAGATTCAATGGATGGTTGCAGAGCAAAATTCGGACGGACGGACATGCCTCAAAACATAAGTCCCCCGATTTTATAAATCGGGGGACCAATAAACTGCCATGAAAGTTATATCAAATATTTTATATTTCTATCGTTTTAATTAACATTAGTAATGAGGAGTGTACCATACCAAATATATTTTATCAATATTATTTATCATAATAATTATACAATCAATAAACCGCTGCGTATATAAGAAAATAGTACAATACAAATTACAAAGGTATATAAGAAAATATACCGATATTCAATGATGTTTATACACTACGTATAAGAATAAGATTATCCAGCTAAGTTTGCGGATGTTTGAAGATTACGATATGCACACGGTATTCCAAAGCATTATGATGCATCATAATATTAAATAAGCATAGCCTCAACTTATTGTAATATATTTATGATAGGTGAACTAAATTTCGCACTAATTCATTCAGATACATATACACATTAGTGTATATGCATATATGTACTTATACTAATACATATAAGTGTGCATTCACTGATATATATACATATGTATATATATATATATATATATATATATATATTTATATACAGAGTGATTCTTAAGTCACTTCACTTAGCTAGTTAAAATGATTACCATATGAAGCACAAGCATACTTTGAACTTTTGATGATTGTTATATACTCTCTAATTATAGCCATTTGTTATTTAAAATTTGTTTGTTTATATATTTGTTTCTATATATATTTATTTCATAATCAATCAAATATGCTACAAAGAGTCGTATGTTCCTTGCAAAAAAGAATGAAGCTATGCATGCAGAATGAAGGTGGAAATTTTGAAAAGTTGCTGTAATTTTAACTCCCATAAATGAATTTGTTGAATAAACTTTCTGTTTTGTATTACCGTATTTTTTAACTTTAGAATTTAAAAAATAAATACCTAAGTTACTTTTTAATCAGCCTGTATATATATATATATATATATATATATATATATATATATATACTGTATCTACAATAAGTTAGTACACCTAACGAATTTTTTACTTTTTACTTCATAAAACTTTATTTAAATTTTTCGGTGGATTTAAATGAACATAGCCATATATTTAAATTTTAATATGCATGAGCGTTAAGGTTCGAATTTTTTGTTTATTACAAATAATAGAAACAAATCCATAAAGTCACAGTAAAATAAATGAGTACACAGTTATGAAAGTCACTCATCATGAATAAATATGTACTCAATTAGCTATAAATAGCAAAACTTTCTGTTGACACCTTTTTATTGTACCCTAATAGAGAGCCTAAGGCATTTTACCGTCTTTTTGCTTACATTCCGCTGCTATTGCTTGGATCTATTGCTACCAAAGTGTTTTTCATATTATTCTTGGAAATGACTCCTCATGGAAATGACTTAGATGAAAAAACTCGTGAAACTATTGTTAATTTATTCAAGTGTGGTCATTCATATAAGGAAATTAGTGACAATGTAAATATCAGCCGAAATACGGTAGCAAAAGTTGTTCAACGGTACAAAAAAGCTGGAACCGTCAAAAATGGCCGCTGTCCCGGTCAAACAAATAAGTTTTCTGATCGAACTAAGAGGCATATCAAACAACTAATAGAGGCAAACAGACGTCGGAGTGCTGCTAGCATCGCAGAAGAAATTACGCACAGTTTAAACGTAACTGTGAGTGCTCAGACAGTGCGCAATATTCTCCATGAAGACGGGTTTAAAGGCTACATGCCCCGGAGGAAGCCCTTGCTTAAAATTTCTCACATAAAGATGCGCTATGAATTTGCTAATGAACATAAAGACAAAGACATGCAGTTTTCGGACAAAATCCTTTGGTCTGATGAGACAAAAATAAATCGATTCGGATCAGATCGCGTTAAGCGTGTGTGGCGACGAAAAGGGGAAGCTTACAAGGATAAGTGTACCAACTGTAAAGCATGAAGGTGGGAGCTTAATGATTTGGGGGTGTATGAGTGCCAAAGGAGTTGGACGACTTGCTTTCATCGAAGGAAAAATGGATTCCAAACTCTATTGCCAGATATTGGAGGAAAAAATGTTATCAAGTCTAACAAGTGTTGGCAGACGTGGAGTTGTCCAGCAATATAACGACCCTAAGACTACGTCTCGGGCTACGAAGGCGTTCTTAGACAGTAAACGGATGAATACCTTACCATGGCCGAGTATGTCACCTGGTTTGAACCCAATAGATCATTTGTGGGTGCATCTTAAACGGAAAATTGAAGGGAAATATCCGAGAAATAATAACGAACTGAAGGAGATCATCAAGTGTGAATGGAACGCAATTCCGGCGGACACATCTCATAAACTAGTCGAATCAATGCCTCAAAGGTTGTCTGCTGTTATTGATAACAATTGAGGCCATACAGAGTATTAAAAATAAGATTATTTGTTTAAAATGCTCATGTGTACTCACTTTTTGTTACTTGTTCCAAATGTTTTTGTTCAATTGTTTTGCATTGAAAAGACATTTGTTCCTTCATAGTTTATAAAGCTATTAAACCACTGTATGGCTATGTTCACATCGAGTTTCATTTAAATCCTACGAAAAATTAAATTTCTATGAAGTAAACAGTAAAATATTCGTTGGGTGTACTCACTTATTGTAGATACTGTATATATATATATATATATATATATATATATATATATATATATATATATATATATATATATATATATATATACTAAGAAACATATGCATCACCTCCGGTCGCATATTTTAAGTTCGCTTAGAGTATGATATCATTATAGAAGAACTTCGTACCCTGACCTCAAAGAAGGAGGTAATGACTGAGAGCATAGTATCATAACGACCGCCCCCTCCCGAAAAGTATAAACTAGAATGTAATGCTTAAGAACATGATACCATGAAAACAGAATTGAGAGTACACTATCCCCCCTATACATACACAAGGAAAGTTGAAGGCAATCCTCCAAAAATAAAGTGTTTATGCCTAGGAGGAATGAACTATGACGATTTAATATATACTCGACAGAATTTAGTCAGCATACGTCGTTTAATATTAATTTAATTAAGATAGGTAGTAAAAACCTTCGCATATTATTTATATAGAAGACATTAACAACATGAACGTAAAACGCCGAAATGAAAAAGTGGGCGAAAATATAGTCGCTATCTTAATAGACAAATAGAAATATGCTACCTAACGTAGACCGATGACTTCTTTTTATAATTTTTTAGTTAAAACTACATGTTTATAAACTTGAATTATCGTTCTTCTTTAGCCAGCCTTTTTCTAGGCTTGGTTAGATAGCGACTATATTTCTCCGACCATATTTACATTTCACCGTTTCGAATCTACGGTTAAACTTGTCATTAAGACCCTAAGTTGTATTTTTTTTAATAAACAATGGTGCTATTATTATATATATAAATAAATAAATAGTTATAGATATTCATTTACATATGCATATAAATATATATATATATATATGTATATATATATATGTATATATATATATATATATATGAGATTTAAATTGTACTATATATATATATATGCATATATATATATATATATATATATATATATATATATATATATATATATATATATACATATAAAGTTATCTATGCGAAATGCCGAAACATATTTCACAGTAAATAAGGTACATGACTGAAATAGAAATAAAAGTAAAAATGCCAGTGAAGCTGTTTTTTTATTATTTACTTCATGGCTGTTTTTATTAGTATGCATTTATTCGACGGGGGTGGTGTTTATATCAGGATTCATTAGAAGTGAAATAACACTTTAAATATATAAAAACTTACAATAAACACATACATTTCAATTTTACTGGTTTGCATTTAAAGTGAAACACGTTTTTATTTTATGTTTCTTATTCATGTAGAAATGGCGTCATCAAAACATTATTTTTTATGGTTCTTTGTTATTCTTACGATGATTAAAGTCCGGTGTAAATACTTGGCGTGTAGTTCTGACCAGGACGCCAGATTTGGAGTTAGAGTTTAAGGTCGAAGCGCCGGTTTACACTTGGTTTCGAAGCAAACTCTCTTTAAATTATAGATTTGAAGTTTGCGCCACTTACGTATTTCCTCTCATTCTTTACCGATTGATCGTACTTCCCCCTGCATGTGAACCGCCTAAATGTCCTCAGGTGCATTCGGTCTTCGCTTTTCCTGGACAAGAAGATACACTGGTTCGCAGAGAGATCTGTATTCAACGTCCTTGTTAGAGAGGTTGAAGGATGCCTGGCTTGACGTGTCATCAAGTAACTGATAGACTGACTTTCCTGCGTCGAACATTGACAGAATAATTCGCGTGGAACCCCACAATCGATAGCGCTTTCCCCAACATGATCGTCGACCATTCGGCCGAGGTTCGTCGTTGGCTGAGGGGCGAATCGCAGTCCTTCAGAGTGTGCCGAACCGCGTTGAAAAAACTTCCTCGATCAAGTGACGTTTCTCTGTTTTCGGGTGGTAGGAAGATGAGATTCACTCCGAATGAAGTTGGGCGCCAGGGACGAGTCATCTCAACAACTCTGAGTTCTCTCTGACATGGCGATTGGTCCAGAAAACGTTGCCCCACAATGCCATTCAACGCAGTTCCGAAATAGATGTCTTATTCAAGTGACCCACTACGACACGCTTGAACAAGAAACGCCTGATATCGCGCTCTTCTAATGCACAGAACTCCGGGTGTACTGGAAGCAAGTGAACCAGATGACGGCTCGTACTAATGCCGGGCAGCTGCAGCATAATCTATCCTATGTAATCGACTAAGTCCGGCTGCAGTTCGACAGGGAGTTTCTCACGATTATGGCGGTAGCGCGAATGGTGGTGTGGACGACGTGTCTTACATATATCAAGGAGGTTGAAGCTTTTGCTGATCAGGGTCTGATCACTTTCTTCAAGCACCAGCTTAAAATCAAGCTCAGAGGTGATAGAAACAGGTTACACAACTCGGTATTCGAGTAAATGCGGAACAAGTAGCAAGCTTGTGTGGCTGAAAATGAGTCTAGTATAAGTATGTGTTCCCTGCCTGAACATGGCGCACTCGGTCCTTGGTCCGATTGGATTCCAGTCCCTCGGGGATTTAGCCGCTTAGCTAGGCGGCCGAATGAGTTACCCCAACCTCGATGTTAATAGAAAGTTTCCAAGATGCCTACTCTCCACTTTCAGTTGTTTGGCCTCGGCCTACCCCCAAATTGTATTTATCTTGGAAGAACACATCCCAGTTTACAAACTCGATCACCCGTTTCTGTTTTTCTACTTAGATCTCCTTCACATTTAGAGATTGAAGACACAGGAAAATAGTGGGCGGTCAAGTATTTAAAAAGAGTTGGAAGGGTCTTACTAACCAACATTTATTTGTTTTTTTTTTCGTTCTGTTTCTACTCCACTTTTTATGCCCATGATTTTCTGTATATATAACCTTATTTATGAAATATAAATATAGGACTGACCATAGAGTAAATGTGGTATTGTGGTGACTCTAATGATACTTGTTTAGAGTAATCTATACATGTTTTTATGTAAGGCAAATGATGAACAACGACACCAATTTCCCCACACTTTTAATGGGTTCGTGCCTAATTTGTACGGCATGTTAAATCTTATGTATTGTGCAAATACCTATTCCAAAGTGCAGTATCTGTTCTCCACATCTCAGCAACATTTTCAGGAAGTTTCAGGTAAATTATCTCCCTTGAAAATGAAAGTATGTAGTTTTTGAAACGGTATTCTATTTTTTATGAAACCTCTTTAAATAATCTAATTCATAATTAAAATAATAATAATATTATCGATAAAACGATTACGTATGTAAAAGAAAATTTGGCAGTACACATTAAAAATATATATTACATAATATTAATGTTTTATAATTAAAAAAAATATATAAAAATGCAAATAGATAATATCGCAATTTCTTTCGAGATTCCTATATATACGGTATATTCTTGTCTAATTAGAATTAAATAAGCTTATTCAGTGTTGATGCTGATATAGTTAAAATAAATGGAGAAGAGTGTCGCATTCATCCATTTAGATACGAAAATTATAAATGATTGTAATAACATTCACAATTTGCAATAGTAATTGATTAATCCAGTGTTAAAGCAAGGAAAATAAGAATAAAATGTTTAGTCTTAATTTATGAATTTTCAAAGATATATATATATATATATATATATATATATATATATATATATATATTAATATATAGTTTTGAAAATTCCTAAATTAAAGAGATTGACGATGCATTTAGCTGATACTAGCGCAATAGCCTAACACTTAACTAACAAGCATTCCTGCCCTCGATCAGAATTAAGAAAACTCTTAGTAGAAAATACCTTAGAATATAGTACTAACGAACAAAAACTCTATATATTAGAACAGAATCAAACTTAATTAACAGAATTAACTTTAATACCAATAATAATATACTAAAATGTCAATAATTCTAACTATAGTTCCGTACTGATTACATAATTCCCGCCAAAATCATCTATGATGCTAACACATAGGCTGTACCTGCTTAACCTCAATCCCCTGAAGAGGTCTGAAAGTACTTCGGAAACAAAACTATGGCAGGTTCATCGGCAAATCCCCGAAACAAAAATTATGATTCGGCTTATTGAAAGGTTCTACCAAAGGATATCCAGACATAAGTTGTCTGTTATATTAAACAATAATTGCCTCCAAGAGAAGATGCTGTCTATATATATATATATAAACAACAATCAAAATAGTGGTTATAACGTCTTGAGTATTGTGGTGATTGTGAATATGCTTTTGGTATACCAAGATTAACAAACAGTATATATATATATATATATATATATATATATATATATATATATATATATATATATATATATATATATATACTGTTTGTTAATCTTGGTATACCAAAAGCATATTCACAATCACCACAATACTCAAGACGTTATAACCACTATTTTGATTGTTGTTTATTTTTTTCTTATGGGGTATAATACTTCCCCCCAACCAATATTAAATATGTCCGATTTACGTGAAATTTAAATAGTTCGTATTAGACAAAACTAACAAAATATTCTAATCATTTAAATACCAACTGAGTATTTTAATGGCAAAAAGTACACACAACTTCATTAAGGCACCTTTTTTGTTTCGTTTTTCTTTCATCCTGTCTAGCCAGTATATTCACTACGATTTAAGTTATAAAATAAAACAGCATAGATCAGCAATTGTGTTAATTTCTGTCTCCGTGAGAATTAATAAACTCGACACAATTGCAGCAATTTGACTTACATCAACGTTGATTTCACAGACGCGTAATAATGGGTTATTGCATATTACTACTATTACTACTACTACTCCTATTGTTTACTAAAACACATATATGAAATAGTTTCAACGAATTTGGCATAGAGCGCTCTAACTACTACTACTCCTATTGTTAACAAAACACACATAAATGAAATAGTTTAAACAAATTTGGAATAGAGCACTCTTGAGTTGCTAGGCATGTAGTGAAGGGTTATTTTCTACTAATATTACCGTTACTCTAATTAGTAATAATACGATTACATATGATTTTAAAACTAAAAACGACATTCTAGAGGTCAGAACTGATCGACAGAATAAAAACAGATATTGTACGAGGTATCTATGACCTGATATATGTCCTGAAGGTCGCGCAACTATAATTACTATTATGACTACTACTAATACATCTATTGCTTTCTCTCCGATTAACAACACACACAGAATTTGCTTCCTAATTGTAAATCATTTGGTATGTTGTGTTATGATAAGACGTCAACTACAAATGCTAGTATGACTATTTATGCCACAACTAGTACTGCTGTCAGAACAATAATCATTTTTTATAACATTTGTAGCATAATTAACAGTTATGAAAAAGGGAGTACAATGCACGATTTTAAAAATAAATTTTTTAGAGAGCAAAGATAACCGAAAACCCTCACTTCAACATTTATAGGATGTGCACATGTAAAAAATAACTATCAACGAATTCTGATTAAATTTCGAACATGGATGATGCAGATGAAATGCGTTTAATGAGATGTAGCTTATTCGTGTTTTAAATGAATAAAGAAGCCGAATGCACGCCTTGAGAATAAATGTATCCATGTATTCAAAAACAACTGTACAATGTATTTCTGAACATTGAAACTTCGATACTAGCCATTAAAGCGAGCCTATTTAGTTGTGTTTGATTTATAGATGTGAGGCATCCATACATCAGAACGCCCACTTTTTAAAACTAATGGGTCTGTGTATTAAATACCACCATACATTTTTCATAGAGAATTTTGAACAAATATAGTATACACTAACATTGATGCAATCAGCTTTGATTATTTTCAGTAGGGGACCTCACCCATTCCAAAATAAATGTACACGTAAATGTAATTTCCTACTTATTAGTGGAGTGTTACATAGAGTGGTACACCCCCCACACACATAATCAGGTAGAGTGGTTTTAAGGAAAGCCATGTGTTTACGATGGCTGATAAGGTTAACAAAGACTGAACATTCAAAAAGAGAAAATTCAGACCCGAAATGATTCAAAACATTGTTTAACTATATGGACTACGTTACGTTAAATATATTTTTGTTATTATTATAAACAAGTCTAAAAATCATGAGTGTCTTTTACATTTTTTGTATTGTAGAAGATTATACCATTTGTCTCCTTTCTCGTTAATAAAAACATATGCGTGTCTTGATTTTGTGTATTATGCATTTAAAGACATACTTTGATAAAGAACAATGAATATGTCGTGATAAACAAGACTGCATCATTGATAATCTCTCTGCAATCACAATATCTGATAATATATTCATCACGACCTAAGTTGGCAGATATTTATCAGCCTTTTCGTATAGGTTTCAGAAAAATATTATCTAATTGTATCCATTTCGTTAGCAAATATAAACGTGGATCAAGTAACGAATGAATTTATAAATAAAATACATTTAAACAAGCAAGTGTTAAGCAAATATTTCAAACTAGTTTTACTGATTCAACATTGCCTGGCATTCATTACGTTCAAATGTGTTCCATAAATATGCATATGTAGTATAAGCACGCTTCATTTGTACGCTGCAGAACGTTAGCTAACAAACGAATCCGGAAGGCAAACTCTTTCTAGAATAATGAAGTTTATTGTTTTGAACTGTTTTTATGGGCGATTATTTATGAATGTATCTTTATTATAAAACTGCCGAACTTTTAAAAGCATTTTTTATATAAATTCTAGCGAAGTACATTAGTTTATTTCAAATAAAATGTCCCCCAAATAGCAAATGATGAGATTTTGCGAATCAGAATCATTCAGATTTTTACGCTAATGTTATATAGATCGAACGTTAAAAATCCGGTTGAAATAATTCACTATCTTATATTTGATAGTAACATATACGTTACCTTCTGTTGCGATGGGAATACTATAATGATTATGCATTAAATGTCAACATCTATATGGTTTATTTTCTCTTTTTCACCACGTATGTATGTTTTAAAAAACTTATTCTGAACTAAATCACTTGTTATAAAATATAATGTATACGATAAATTGAACCAATGTTGCTAGTTTACCTATACCTATAAGGAAATGAATGGGCAGTATACTTTTATTCGGTATTATAATGCAAATTACCCAAATAGATCGATTGTATAAATACTTCTATCATCTGAACATGAGACGAATTAACAATCTTTAGAGAAGAGGTTAGTATCAAGAGTATTTTTCAATACGCATTTGAGTTTGTGTAAACACTAGCTAGCGTATAGAGATCAGCTGTCACATCCAGTGGTGGTATTTTGAGTTTTCCCTTCAGTTGCCACACTTCTGTTGTCACTATATTATTTGATCATTGAAGGTTGCAATCTGTTGGCCGACGATTTACTCAGGTCGACTGCTTGATAACACAAAGTGCCCAAAGAAACACTTTCTAACAGGATTAAATCAAATTCATCAGTTGTGTAGTTTATATACTGATCGATAAATGTGTTTGTAAATTAACCTAAACATTCATTAAAGTTGTCATTGAGAATTCCACTGAGTAATCTACAACCTTTTTGCAGATGATCAGTTTTTTGTAGTAGTGTGTTGGGTTCAATAATCTCTCTGTATAGTGTCCTTCCATCGCGGAGAGATGTTGCACAAAATCGGAATATAGGATGATAAGCAATCTCACATTAATTGGTACACGCTGGATCATATAAAACTTGCCTCAAAAGCCTCATCGGTTAGAGACCCTTTAACAGTTAGCTAACGCCTACCCAAAGCGAAACGAAAAGGTCTCAAGAGTTGATATTCTATATCTGACCAGGCAAGTACAACAGTTCGACAAAAAAGACGATCGCTTGGCTCAGTTTGAATGACAGTGGAGGACGGATCCTCACTGATATGATAAGTGTCGAAAAAATTACGGCTCTCTCCAAACAACCTATTTTCTAGTAACAATGGATGCTTATTTATGGATATGCGAATATATTTAGCTGATATAGACATCGTTTTCAAACTTACGTAGGGTCTTACTGGCAAGGGATTTTAAATGTCTATATAATATTCATCAGTTTCCTACAAAACTTCATTAATTAACATTTCCCGAAAACTAAACCGATTGTATACTCAGTGGGAATTATCCAAACAATCTCATCGGCTAAGTATTTTATCTGAAAAAATATTACGATTTTGAAGATACGTGTAGCATAATTGGTCATGTACGGACAACTACGCATACACACATGTATATATATATATATATATATATATATATATATATATATATATATATATATATATATATATATAGTCTTGGAAGTTTATCAACCATTAAAACTATATTAACCCCCCCCCCCAAACGTACGTCCCAAGTCGTTAAGTGGAAAATCACTCATGTGAGTCAATTTAACTTTTTCAGTTATTATGTTAGTTTGCTTCTAACATTATTTAAGGGATCATCAGTTGTTTACCATGAAAATCTGTTTCGGGAATTTACAAACAGGACAGTATTTAATTTTATGGCTTAGCAGCAGAGTTGACTCGACCCCACTTCCCTTAAAAGACAAACACATAAACGTTCCGCATAGTAAACTTAAGTTTTGTTCCGTATAAATGTTTTGCTAACTTATATTAGTTATTAAACAAAAAGTCCTCGTTATCTGTGTTGTTCGTCTGTCTAATAACATTCATCCGTTACTTACAAAAATGTTGCTGCATTTTAAAGTGTGTAGACGAATCCATTTATATATATATACATGTGTGTGTATAAGTATATACAACCATGCCCACACACGCACACACATGTATATATATATATATATATATATATATATATATACATATATATATATATATATATATATATATATACAACTACCTGCATACACACTTACGGACTGACTCCTTCTCACATATATATTCATTCACATACTCATGAATCACCCATTACGAATACAAACAATTTAACACAAATGACAGCCATACAAATTAACACAGTTTACACATCCTTACAAACATTTAGATATTTAAAGCACTTTTGCTCTCAATTTACTCTCAACCCATCAACACATCCTGAACGAAACCACATTTTACTTATCACTCCACTAAAATTAAAATAATTGTTCTTTCTTCTTATACTCAGCACGCGTCTACACATAATTTTAAACACACTTATACTCACACATTCCTTACATAGCAAGCTGGTCAATACTCTTCCCTCCTTTCTCCAGCCTAAATAAAATTAACCCCTGACCACAACAAAAATCTCGCCTTTCACCTCACACCTATCTCAACATTTTAACTATATATTTAACACTCTTACCCACCACTCGCCCATTTTCAAGTTATCTTCATTTCTTCAAATATTTTTTCTAAAACTATGATACCACTTACATGCTAAATACACAGAGTTTACCCCTTCCCTCCTCGTTATCCAGCCTCTCAATATTCATGCCACACCTCACCACAACAAAAGCTTCAGACCCCCTTTCCTCTCTTCCACCCGTATGTAAATTCATTAATATTCTCACCTCTCCCTTTTTCACTACTGCCTAAATGGTACCTACTCAAAGCTTTCCATATTCATTTGATTGTTCACTACCACTGACTTCTCGCAGCCCGAACTTACCTCCAGCGCTCACCGTAAACACGGCTACTACTTTTCTTTATCACCCTATAATGTCAACCAAAAATTTCTATGGACTGGCATTACACTTTTAAATTATCATCCTAATGAAGTCTTACAATAAACACGAAACATTGATGAATATATAAAAAATATCTCTTGTTTTCTTTTCCTTTTCAATTTCCCATTACGTCGGATGTCGGATTACTCTCATCCTTCCATGCTCATATATATATATATATATATATATATATATATATATATATATATATATATATATACATTTTTCACTGTCATTTACTGTATCGATTGCAAAAAGGTTTCCCGCCTGGATAACTTTTTCGTTTTTGGACTAACACTCACCACCTGGATCACTTTTCAATCAACCTCTTAGATAGCGTTCCTGAATATGTTTTAAATTATATGACTTGGATTAACTGTATAGCTTTAACAAAAAAGTATGTTTTGGGCTTATATATTTCATGTTCTATATACTTTTATGCATTTTTATATATGTTTTTATACATTTTTAAAGTTTAATTTAATTACCTGCAGTAATGTCATTGCGGTAATGGTCCTCTGAGGAGAAGAATTTTCTTTGAAAACTCATGAGTTAACGACTTTAAGATACTTTGCCTTTACATATAGTGGTATATATATATATATATATATATATATATATATATATATATATATATATATATATATATATATTGTATTATGATTGTAGTGTCGATTTAAAATTGTTATTTTTTAATATCAGAGTTCATTAAAAGAAGATTAAAACCATGTTGTATATTTCTAATTTATATATAGAGTTGTTATTATACATTACAAATATTAGATACTTCTTCAAACGAAATATACACTGTTTACTCTTATTACTTACATAGTTAATTACTTTTTGAAATAATTAGTTATTACTGGCGATACATTTTTAGACTTTACTTTATATATGCATTGTCTATTATTATTTTCCCATTATCACGTATTCATCTTATTTGTTCACTTATCTAATTTTCTTAATCTATTTCCGGTTTTTGCTAAGCCATTTGCTATCCTAATCTGTTGCCAAATGTAATCAAAGTATTTATTATTTCTTGTGCACTGTTTAATGTATATTATAAAAAAAGTCATTCTGAATTATTAATTTCATATTTCTAGTTTAGGATCTGAATAGTAAATTACTTATAGTAATGTTTATTAAATAGCTTATTATGAAATTAAGTAGGCTAGCTCTTATCTACATGTGCGGGTACTACGCAAGATAATTACTTTACTTATTCTTAAAGTATATTTCAGATTAAGGATACTTTACAAATGCACCGTCTATCATTTATTCGCTTTATCAGTTTATTTATTATTAGTTACATTCTTACTTTGTCTTTATCTATTTTCAAATTGAAATATGTTTTTAATTATTTCCAATGCGCTGTTTAAGGGATGTCTTACAGGCGCACTCTTTATAATTAACTTTTTTATTATTTGTAAATCATCAATATTAGTGTTAATTAAAAAAGGATTACCCCACAACTGTGTGAGATATTTCTTCTCTCTCTCTCGCTCTCTCTCTCTCTCTCTCTCTCTCTCTATATATATATATATATATATATATATATATATATAGAGAGAGAGAGAGAGAGAGAGAGATTACTACAAATGATTAATGAGCTCCGTTATTTGTAATGCATATTTCAGTAATTGATTGTTTTACATATAGACTGTCAATTATACTTTTTTTCGTAATCATAGTTTTCGCCAAATTATCGATTATAAACAACGCGTTCTTTATGATATGTAAAAAATGCAATGTGTATTATACATGTGTCTTTATTAATAACTTATTTTATGAGTTAAATTATTCAATATACTTCCATATATCCAAACTTCGCTTAATTATATGTTACCATTATTTTACTAGACTATTGGTAATTGTATAGTCATTGTTAAGGTTTGTTTTCAGAAAGCAATAAATCATGCATAGTAATTTAAATATAATCTCAATATTTTTTTTTTGAAAAAATAAAAAGCCTTAATCAATAGAGACCCTACTTTAACTTATCGCGAAATATACTAAGATATACATGAGTTTCGCTAATGAAAGAATTAACTAATACATAGAAATGACGTATACACAGTGCGTAAAGAAACATACTTTTAACAAAATAAATACTAAATAAACATTAGATATGAATTAATAGTATTAGTAAAATAGATGTAAGCATGCAGGTATAATAAAAATGTATGTAATCAGAACTTCATTTCATAATGAAAAACTACGAAATAAAGGCATACACAGAGAGTAGAAATTAAGAAACTAATGCCCAGAATAAAAATGGTCAATACCTATACACTAACGTTTATTAAACACGTTGATAATTCGGTTGAGTATATTTTGAGCGGGAATCTTTATCGATAGCAAACGATTAAAACAAATACGCTGGATTGCTAACACACCCGATACGAATATACTACGATTCTTATGTTCAGATGTAAACATCCTCAGTCAACAATACGATCAAGGAGAATATATGAAAAATAATATATGATATCGAAATAATATATAGAGAAACAAAACATATACAAAATAAATAAATGCTGTAAGCAGTTTAGTTTTTCTAGCCTATGCGATTATCTTTTTTTGAGCACTGATAATACATATTCAAGGAAAATTGATGTTATATGCATTTAGAACAGTGTGTATATCTTGAGGAGATATCTGATTGAGAGATGCTGAAACAATTGTATGGAAACAAAAACTGCTTTTTTCTTAATTTGTGAAATGTTGTTCCATACATTTGGGAAAGTTGAAATAATATTAAAATGTTTTATTATAGCTCGAGTTCTTCTCTAGCAAGCTATTAGAAGACACTTTTGTGCAATGATAAATTTTATATTTGAAATTTAATATAGATTTTGTAACATATATATATATATATATATATATATATATATATATATATATATATATATATATATACATATATATATATATATATATATATATATATATATATATATATATATATATAGAGAGAGAGAGAGAGAGAGAGAGAGAGGAAGAGAGAGAGAGAAATAGAAATAGAAATAGATAAAGTGAAAGAATAGAATAAGGTGCGAATAAAATTTTATTACAGTTCAATGTTCAGGCAAAGTTCTTTAAAGTCCTTAACTCATGAGTTTTCAAAGAAAATCGTCTCCTCAGAGAACCATTACCGCAATGACATTACTGCAGGTAATTAAAATTAAACTTTGAAAATATATATAAAAAGATATATAAAAATACATACACTCGTTTGCTATCGACGCAGAAGATAGCAGTGATTTACTAGTATCTAATGCATCGATAGCAAACGAATTTGCCGCCTGGATAACTTTTTGCATTTTTGGACCACCACTCACCATTTGGATTATTTCTTAATTAACCTCTTTGATGTCTTGCCTGGAGCTATTTTAAACTTGTTGACGAGGACGCACTGTATATGTTTACAAAACAGTATGTTTTGGGCCGATATATTTGATGTGTTATATACCTTTATGTATTTATATATATATTTTTTTAATATATTTTCAAAGTTTAATTTGTATTACCTGACGTAATGGCATTACGGTAATGGTTCTCTCAGGAGAAGATTTTCTTTGAAAACTCATGAGTTCAAGGCTTTAAAGAACTTTGCCTGAACATTGAACCGTAATAAAATTTGATTCGCACTTATTCTGTTCTTTCACTTCATCTATTTGTATTAAAGTTCTATCCAGTATAGTGAGCTTCAGTTTTACCCGGATGTTCACTAATTAAAGATATTAGTTGCCTCTTATATCTTTTGTTGTATTAACTTATATATATATATATATATATATATATAATTAATAAATATTTCATGTATATACTCATAATACTTGAGGTGATATGATATATCATGTATAGATTTTAAGTATTTACTTCAACAATGCTCAATAGATTAGTAGTAAAATATTATAATATATTTGTGGAAATTTAGTTACACATACACGAGGAAACATCTATGTAAGTTAATGCCATAAAAATATGTTCACACTTTACGATATATATATATATATATATATAATTATTTCATATATACACGTATAATATTACAAGGTAATATAATATATTCTGTATAAAGTTTCAGTATTTACTTCAACACACGTAAAGTATAATACTATTATCATGCGAATTAAGCTACACAAAGACGACAGCGTTTAATCAGGCGTACAATTCCCTGCAAGTATCGAACTATGACACCTCTGTGTTGCTTTATTTCACAAAAAGATATCTTCATACGTTACTATGTATACAGGGTGTCCCAGAAGTCGCACACAATTCTGCATTCTTTTAAATCAATGAAGCTTGAAATATTTAAATAAATGAATTCTCTTGGAATCTTTTGAAAACTTGAATGGTGGCGGATTCGGTGGCAACCTGTATATATTAACAACTACTCTAATTTGGTTGTTTTTACTTTTAGTAATTCTATTTTTCCAGTTCACCTTTAGAACTCACTGATTGCTGATGAGGGCTGTGTCGAAATTATGTCATTTATATTTACGGTACAAATCTAGGATTTAAATTGAAAAATATGAAACAAGTGTTCCGTGGACATCGGTTTTTATTAAAGAATGAATAAAGAACTTCTAATAAACGACGGCTTTGTTCGCACAAAATAGATGTTCTTTATATGGACAGTTATATGTGCAGCGTGTTATCCACTTGAACATCTGTGCGATATAAGACATCATGTTGACGGATGGCCGTGCGTGGCGTTACTATCTTTCCTCATGTTTGCAATAAGAAACCCTTGGCGATGTGACGTCTTAATTATCTGTCTTCTTGAGAAACATGCGACATCCCTTCCAACATATATTTCTTAGAATGTTAATCTACTTTTAGTATATCTTACGTGCATGAACCAATACCAACACAATTAATATCATATATTTCCGTAAATATAATCCCTCAAATTCGTCACTTCAATCCTGTATATAACCTGTTATCTACCAACATCATCTCCATCCTTTATGTTAAAGTAGTTAGTGGTCGCCATCAATTCTCAGTTTTGATACGTCATTGTAATACACTTCATATTCCAATAGCTTTATTCCAAAAAACTGTAGGTATGTATAACTCTCTAGCTGCTTACTGTGTAAAGATTTTTTTCAAGAATAAGACTAATAGGCATCTCATGCGTTTGCCATACTCATCTATCGCTGTTCTTTGATACTCACATTAAGTGTCTGGAGCGATTTCTATTAAACAAAAGCTAACAACTGGATTTTTCGTGGGTATTTTTGCTGTCATCATGTACGCATTATGGATGTGGATCCGCTATGTTAGAACGCTATTTACTATAACACCGTGTGCAATAGCAGTTGTCTACACTAGCAACATAAAACATCGTCTCCTATATTTCTAACATTTACTTAATCTAATAATATAATTATCTAAGATATTTGGTACACTTGTAAAAATTCAAATAGTCATGCTTTTGTTTCATGCTTTTCTTTAGTCTACTCATGTTCCTGTTTCTTTTTTTAAGTATTTCAAAGTATATTATTCGATGTATAATAGGTCAGTTCACTCACTTGTCCCTCCTCGGCATCATTTTCTTTCCTTGGAAACAGTACGCGGTTATTAAGTGAGTACGAGATCCATTCGCAATGTTGTGCTGTTTAGACTTTCCACATATTTGTTAGACAAGTAATCAGTTTGTATTTGATTGGTACTTTTCGTTTTCGCGTGATTTTCTTAATTGCCCTTGTGTTTCCTTTAGCCATCACTTAAGGCATGTCCGTTTCACGTATACTTCTCTTCAGCTTTTGCCTTACACCCTGATGTACACTCGTAAATTTCTACAAGGGAATTCCTAATGCTCTTGTCTTTCAAGTTTTCCAATTTTCTCTATATTGTCTCGAGGGTTTTCTCATTGATTTCGGTTTTCGTTATTTAATCAATTTCCTACAGGTTATTTTTTCATACGTTTCATATATACACGTATAATACTACAGGGTAATATGATATATTCTGTATAAAGTTTCAGTATTTACTTTAACAGACGTAAATTATAATACTATTATCATGCGAATTAAGCAACACAGAGACGACAGCGTTTAATCAGGATGACAATTCCCTGCGAGTATCGAACTATGACGCATCTGTGTTGCTTTTTTTCACAAAAATATATCTTCCTACGTTACTATGTATACAGGGTGTCCCAGAAATCGCACACCATTTTGCATTCTTTCAAATCAATAAAGGTTAAAAAATTTAAATAAATGAATTCTCTTTGAATCTTTTGAAAACTCGAATGGTGGCAGACTTCGGTGGCAACCTGTATATATTAACAACTACTCTAATTTGGTTGTTTAACCTTTAGTAATTCTATTTTTCAAGTTGACCTTTAGAACTCACTGATTGCTGATGAGGGCTGTGTCGAAATTATGTCATTTATATTTACGGTACAAATCCAGGATTTAAATTGAGAAACACGAAACAAGTGTTCCGTTGACATCGGTTTTTATTAAAGAATGAATAAAGAACTTCTAATAAACGACGGCTTTGTTCGGATAAAATAGATGTTCTTTATATGGACAGTTATATGTGCAGCGTGTTATTCACTTGAACATCTGTGCGATATAAGACATCATGTTGACGGATGGCCGTGCGTGGCGTTACTATCTTTCCTCATGTTTGCAATAAGTAACCCTTGGCGATGTGACGTCTTAATTATCTGTCTTCTTGAGAAACATGCGACATCCCTTCCAACATATATTTCTTAGAATGTTAATCTACTTTTAGTATATCTTACGTGCATGAACCAATACCAAAACAATTAATATCATATATTTCCGTAAATATAATCCCTCAAATTCGTCACTTCAATCTAATATATATAACCTGTTATCTACCAACATCATCTCCATTCTTTATGTTAAAGTAGTTTGTTTTCGCCATCAATTCTCAGTGTTGATACGTCATTGTAATACAGCTTCATATTCCAATAGCTTTATTCCAAAAAACTGCAGGTATGTATAACTCTCTACCTGCTGACTGTGTAAAGTCTTTTTCTTAAGAATAAGGCTAATAGGCATCTCATGCGTTTTCCAGACTCATCGATCGCTGTTCTTTGATACTTGCATTACGTGTCTGGAGCAAAAGCTAACAACTGGATTTTTCGTGGGCATGTTTGCTGTCATCATGTACGCATTATGGATGTGGATCCGGTATGTTAGAACGCTATTTACTATAACACCGTGTGCAATAGCAGTTGTCTACACTAGCAACATAAAACATCGTCTCATAATTATCTAAGATATTTGGTACACTTGTAACAATTCAATTATCCATACTTGTGTTTCATGCTTTTCTTTAGTCTACTCATGTTTTTGTTTCCTTTTTAAGTATTTCAAAGAATATTATTCGATGTATAATAAGTCAGTTCACCAACTTGTCGCTCCCCGGCATTATTTTCTGTCCTCGGAAAACAGTACGCGGTTATTAAGTGAGAACGAGATCCATTCGCAATGTTGTGCTGTTTAGACTTTCCACATATTTGTCAGACAGGTAATCGGTTTGTATTTGATTGGTACTTTTCGTTTTCGCGTGAGTTTCATAATTGCCTTGGTGTTTGGTTTAGCCATCACTTAAGGCATGTCCGTTTCACGTATACATCTCTTCAGCTTTTGCCTTATACTTCGATGTAGACTCGTAAATTTCCTCAAGGGAATTCCTAATGCTCTTGTCTTTCAAGTTTTCCAATTTTCTCTATATTGTCTCGAGGGTTTACTCATTGATTTCGGTTTTCGTTATTTAATCAATTTCCTAAAGGTTATCTTTTCATAGATTTCATATATACACGTATAATATTACAAGGTAATATAATATATTCTTTATATAGTTTCAGTATTTTCTTTAACAGGCGTAAATTATAAAACTATTATTATGTCAATTAAGCTACACAGAGGCAACAGCGTATAATCAGGCTTACACTTCCCTGCGAGTATCGAACAATGACGCCTCTGTGTAGCTTTATTTCACAAAAAATATCTTCATACGTTACTATGTATACAGGGTGTTCCTGAAGTCGCACACCATTCTGCATTCTTTTAAATCTATAAAAGTTTAAAAGTTTTAATACATGACTTCTATTTGAATCTTTTGAAAACTCGAATGGTGGCAGACTTCTGTGACCACCTGTATATATTAACAACTACTCTGCTTGAGTTGTTTACCTTTTAGTAATCCTATTTTTTAAGTTAACCTTTAGCACTCACTGATTTCTGACGAGGGCTGTGTCGAAATCATTTGTCATTTATATTTACGATACAAATATAGGAGTTAAATTGAAAAACATGAAACAAGTGTTCCGTATTTCAACCACTCAGCATTTTTGTTGTGTTCCTTTAGCTTCTCTTATATATTGATCCAGAAGCGGCTTCCTTCGGTTGAATGGAGTTGTTTATGTGTTTTCGCTTCATCTTTTTATGTGTACTTAATACTTTTTTTCGTTATTAGCAAAAGTTTATAGTTTTTTAATATTATTCACATTTGTATCTGTATCTTTTTACTCCCCCTTTTTCTGTTTGTATATTTCGTTTTAATTATGTTTTATTGATCATACTTTATTATTCTAGGCAGCTGGATATTTCATTTTTGATCGTTTGCTGCACCATTTACCATAATTCACAAACAATAGTTTCCGATGTTAATTTGTTGATTTGCGTTTACACTCTGTTTCGAATTCGGACATTCTTGATGCATTTGATTTGATTCTTCTGAATCTCTGTAATACGTTCGAATTCCAGTGCATAGTCCTTACTAAGTAATGTCGACTCATGCATGGTCGTCACCAGAATGTTTAACAAAAGGGGGGTTGGCAAACAGTTTCTGGCGATATCCAACAATATCATACGTCGATTCAATCTGCGCGTTTAGTGATGAAATTGCTATCTCTATCTTTATAATGTGCAATGGCTTTACTGTATTGTCCGTGACATAAAAAAACACACTTTTTTTGTCATTTCTTCTTTAAGTAAAGCCGAGTGCATTCCTAAGGGGGGGGGGGGAGGGCATTTGCCACTTTGCCCCCCCTCCCCGCTGGCGATACCTATGATCTCATGGTCTATTGATTCTGCAGTTTCAGTGCATATATAAGGACATACTTTACTGTGTATTGTTATCTAGTATATTTTCTGATTTTCTGTTATTTCACTCAATTCTTCTTGTATTCTCATTAATTCCAACCGAGAATATCATAGTACATTTTGTGTCGGCATTGGTTTACCATCTTGTATTTTCCTTCATAGTAGTCAGTAGATATGTCATGTAGGTGTTACATGCGATAAAAGTAGCCGCCTTTTATTGGATTTATCTTATAATAGCAGTCTATGTGAAGCCTATTTACTTTGATTAATTGTTCTTAATTTGTGGGATTGGTTATTATTTTATAGCCGTGTGTTATCAGTTATATTCCTCATCTGAATTAGGAAGAACTAACATCGCAATATACCAATCATTGTTCATTTGGCTACGCTTTCCTCTTACATGGAAAGTGTTCATTAATCCTTTTCTGTTTGAAATATATGTGCACTATCACACAATAAAGCTAGCAAAGTGATAAGGGCAGACAGAAAAAAAAACAAATTGAGAATTAAAAGAGTTCGTAAACAAAGCAAGCAAATTAATATCCCCACCATGTCACTTAGATGATAAGTAATTGGCTTTGTTTTATATAGAAGATAAACACTCTAATAAAAATAGTTGCAAAATAAAGAATGCGCGTACTTACATATTTTAATCTCGTGATTCCCAAGTCGAGCGTTTGAGCTATTATAGCGACTGGAGGGATCGTACTTGCCTTTCCATTCATATCAATTTTACGTCTTTTGCTTCGGTATTGTATGAATCAAAGTATTTCTGAAGTCCTGTTTACCAATTAACAACTTTGATTTAGTTATTTATTGTTTTGGAATATTGCGAATACATACAAGCAATAGTCAGCAGTTAAACAATTATAAAGCTTCTTTGCTTAAACATTGCGAACCCATTGTTCTGAGCGAGTTGTACTTCCCTTTTACATTTATTTTAATTGCACATATTCACACTGATGTGTAGAATTTTATTAGTTTTTATTTTCTCCATACCACACACTTGTTAAGAATAATGCGAATGCTTTTCTCCTCTTTCCAATTAAACACTCTGATTAAATTATTAATTTGGTTGGACGCTTGGGTTTTAAAATCCATCTTGTCTTTTTAAATTGTTGTTTCCACTCATTTTAAATCTCATGCCAATTATATTATTTCCTTTCTACTTTGAGAAAGAATGATATATAGGTCTAAGTTTGATTAAATAATTGTAAATCGAAATAGTATATCATCTACCTGATTTTTGTTAACCGTATCTCAAGAGAACACTGACAGGATATTTGTTATTGTAGTTTATAATTTCTATGATCCGCATGCTCATTTTAGCTTATTCTTCACCGTTGTCTTCTTCTTCTTCTTCTTCTTCTTCTTCTTCTTTTTTTCTTCTTCTTCTTCTTCTTCTTCTTCTTCTTCTTCTTCTTCTTATTATTATTATTATTATTCACTAAGGCATTTAATGCTTGTATCTACGTTATCAGCATTAAAAATACGATCATCCGTACTCTCCGCATTATTTCAATGGACGTCTGGTGAATGCTCATCCTCCTCGGTCTTCCCATTCTCCTTGAGTCTTCACAGCTATTTTGGGCTGTATCAGCCTGGTGGCATTACTTTTTTGGGGTGGGGGCAGTTTACAACATTTCTTGAAGTTTATATTCCTTGGCTTCATTTGGGCTGCTTCCTGTTGTTCTTTTTTAAATTCATATCATAACTTCATTGTGACTGGTTACATCACGTAGCTTATGCGGATTAGTTTCCGCATTCGAATATTTTCTTTAAGATTGCAGCTGTTTAAATCATTGCCGTATTTTGCATTGTATCAGTGATCACTCCGATTAAAAGTAATACTAGTTCATTTTACAGGTGTTGAGATGACTATTTGTAGTACTCATAAAATTATTATTATTATTATTATTATTATTATTATTATTTTTATTATTATTATTATTATTATTGTTATCATCATTCTTATTTTTTTATTATTATTTATATTATTATTATTATTATTATTATTATTATCATCATTATTCATGTATTTATACAATTTTCTTTCTCTTTTCAGATCATACTTCAGAATTATAATCGAGATTGATATGAAAAATCAATGGGGTTACAAAGAGTAGATGCAAGTTGACATATCATTTAATCCCATTGTTCGAAACGTTCTATACTCAATTCCTAGATTGCAATAGAGTAAAACCGCCCATACGACCTTGACACCTATAATGGTTTACTCAACAAGGCCTTAAAACAAATAAAGTTTATTCATCAAAAAGTTGTTATGAAAAGTTAAGTTAAATGACATTTCATTAATAAAAGCATTGAATAGATATTTGTTTAAGCATATAAATTCAATTATTGATATCCTACTATTAAAAAATGTCCGTCGATATGTATTTATAAAAGCCATAAATAAATGGATTTTCAAAGTTTAACCTACCCCAGAACACATTTGTGTATCCAATTCTCATAACGCCAGGTTAACAGAGAAACTAATAGTGAACACTGAATCATGTAATAGGAATAGAAACTAAATTTTACTAAATAATAAAACAAAGGTGAACAGAGTATTTCAGCAATCACATGCTTCGACAAGCGAGTCTCGTGAGATCTCGTTAGTTTTCAATCATTTTATTCCTACACTTTATAACGGATATGTTACGACAGTAAAAGATGTGAAGAGAATAACAATTAGAGATCCACTGTTTCATTTTGTATTTTAATTTCTTTGATATTTAATTGATATATTTTATAATTACCAATTAAATAGGAATATTCTAATTAATTTCGGGAATCTACTAAAAGTTTAGGTACATACTATTTTTACATTCAAATGTTGATAACACAATATTTGTCCCGTGATTCTCTTAGACATTAGTTTCTTGAATGGATATATGTTTAAAAACTAATACTCAAAATTCAAATATCTACACACTTTTTACATTCTCTCCTCTCTAACTTTAATCTTAATTATGAAAACAAGACTTTTCACAAAATTAAAATAACAATCGCTATTTATACTTCGATGAATATTCTTATTATTATTTTCATTACCTTGATTTCACATATTTAAAATTAATATTCCTGCAGTTTATAAATAGTTTAATATTTATCACAATGTTATTTAAACCGAGTAAATATTCAGATATATTCATTTCAGAATAATTCAGTACCTTTTAATACGAATATTTAGCTTCAAGATTTTTTTATCTACTAATGCATGCTATACTAATGTAAATATTATTATATATTAATAATACAGTTGTAATTCCGTCTCGAGAGACAATGGCCAAACCGTGTACGTGTACCTGCACGAGGAATTAACTGTAAATGAAGGTTTACATTATCCCTATCCACACACCTTCCGTATCAGCATAGATTAAGTTGGGTGAAAAGGGAGCGATGCATCAGGACTAGCAAATTATGGGATAATCTGTGCAAAACCTGTTACACCGAACTGTTCTTTTTGTTAGACTGGTTGCATAACCTATGCTTGAGAATTAAATAAACTCTACTCTTTAACACATGTCTGGACAGAGGAGATATAGATGCCTATATTTCCAAGGGATATCAGTAAATGTGATGTTGTTAACGAGATAGGACGGAAACAAATAATAACAAGTTCAAAGTCTGCACCAATCACTACTATACACCTCACTCTACATGCTACATAACTGAACTTAAATACATGAACATTCCATAACTGAATAGTCTGGAAAAATAATAATAATATATCACTATGATTGTAATGATCTGATACTTGCGAAGCTGATAATAAGAATCAGTTTAACGAATAATGCAGTGAGGTAATAGATAAAACAGACCAATGATATCTCGATTACATAACATCATTTTTGTATTTAACTGAAATAATATAATCGTTATGGAGATCTTAACAAATAGTGGAAGAGCATCTAATAGCAGCAACGATTCTCAGCCAGAATTACAAGTCGATGATAACATCATTTCAGACAACGTGTTTCCGTTTGATCCATTCTTGATGCCAAGTCTTTGGATGCTTTCAATCTTTAGTCTGGTTGGAACATTGGGCAACGTTATTGTACTTCACGTGTTTTTCCAGCGTAAAGACAAAGTATCATCAACCATCTTTATTCTTTCGCTTGCTGGAATTGACTGCATGACATGTCTAATCATAATCCCATACACAATCATCATAGAATATATAGATTTCAACGTTCGATATGAGTTTTTTTGCAAAGCCTATCTGTTTCTCATCACTTTTAACGTTCCGCTCTCGTCTTTTGTAATGGTTGCCATTGCATTTGATCGCTATTTTTGTATATGTCATTCGTTGCGTAACATTATGAATCGTAAACGTGCCAAAATAATTATAATAATTCTCATTTTCTTTGCTGCTGGACTGGGAACAATTACATGTTTGACACATGGCGTGTATATGTTGAAAACATCAAACGAGACTTTATTTTTAAATTTTACTCGACCCGATAATTTTGGCAATGAGAATCTTGATTCTGCATTCTTCAGTAATTTCTCTTTCGACTGCAAAACGGCTAATCTAACCAACACGACGTATACATATTGTAAAGAATTATTTGGATACAGCAACCGTACAATGACATCTAAGCAAGATAACTTGCAGTTGCCTCGGCTGACACCAAGTGGGATGCAGAATCAAAATAAGCAATTCTATACACACCATATCTCACCCACAGCTGAACCGCCATTATCTAATAATCATTCACAGTTTATCAAGCATACAATTATTACACATACCATCGAATACGTTGGTAAGTGTAACCCATCTGAGGTTTTACTAAGCAGCCGCTTCCGATATGTCTATCAGAAAGTTTATGCGTTCCTTTTTCTTGTAGACTTTTGCCTTGTGCTCGTACTTTATGTACTCATCTACCATTTTCTGGTTACACGGCGAATCAAGCGTCAACGGTCTCGGTCATTACGCAGTATTTCTACTGCCCATCCTGGCTGCACTGACAACTCGACACTCGAAACACGTTTTCTAACTGAAATCCCATGTGCATCCCCATCGCCTGTCGTCGTAGCAGCTGCTGCCGCTGTTGCAGCCGCTTCATCCTCGTCCGGCAGTATGAGACGTGCTGCAATGCGCCATAAAGTTCCCCCGAAAGAACGACTTTTGATGGCCAACATACGTACGGCTGCGATGCTCTTCGTTGTAACAATTGTATTTATCGTTGTATTTTTACCGGCTTGGCTTACAGCCATGTTACTAGTGCCGTCAAACAAAATTGTCTTCTATTCCTACTTCCTGTACAACGTGGTTAACCCTTTCATATATGCTTTTATGAACCCCATGTTTAAGAAAGAACTCCAGAAAATGATTTCCGTTCGTAAGAGAGTCATTAGACCGCGATGTTTCTGGGATAGTGCTGTACAAACGTGTTAAGCCAAGGAAAGCTATAATTCAAAGATAGAAAATATGTATATGTATTATTTAAATGGATGGTTCTGTGTATATATTCATATATTATAAATGTCTACTTTTATATTAACTGTATTATATATAGATTAATATCAGAAATGATCAAAATTGACATGTACAGATGATAACGCATCGCAATACATGTTTCACACCATGAACCCACGAATTCTCCTCCATTCATTGAAAATAATACATACGAAATTTAAGTGTCCTGTGGCCTTGATAAATAGTTTATCTCCCTGGAGTTGATGTTCTGTACTTCTATAGTCTCGCTTTATTCACACATTGTTTTACAGTAATCTTCTCCAGATAATATAGAATTTATTATTTCAAAGTATAAGCAAATTGTATCTACTTTAAAATATACTTAATCCGTGTGAATTCTACTACTTATCTTATTTGGGTGCATTACTCTTTTGTGTATCATACTTTTGTCTTTATAATATGATATACTTATAAGTAATATACCCCAGATAGATAGTTATTATCAGACATATACTATATATTGGCCTTTTCGCTAAGATCAAAGTGTAGTATCTGTTCCGATGGATACTGCACCCCATAGACTGGTATTGTCTTGCCCTTCTAGGAGGTCCACCCTCCCAGGCTTCGCCTCCCCTCTTTGGGGAGGAGTAAGTTTATTGCTTACTGCCTGAGGCGCCCCTAACGGGGAATTCCGACGGGGCTGCACAAGTAATTTTTAAACCCTACTTTCCCGACCCGACCTTGGGTCACATCTTACTTGTGGGAGTAAGATAAAAACTGGCCTTGTGCCTAACTCCTGGAGAGGAGTAAATCAATCCTCTATACTCATGGCTGAAAGCCTACTATAGTTATTTTAAGAATAATACAGGTTCTCCTTTACAATTTTATATCTAACTATTTTATTGGCCGTGAAGTACGGAGCAAATATTTCATAGAAGTTTAATTGCACACTAGATTATAATAAAGATAACATTTTCTTTAAAAAATTAATATCGCCAAAGTAAAGCAGAATGCAGAGAATAAAAATATTGACGTAACTAATATATTTGTCTGTAAAAACATCATACAAATCAAGCATCGAGAACACTAATGTTGTCATTACAGCGTAAATACATCTATTATGATTGTAACTTTTTCAGTATCTATCCCTATTATGACCTGTCTTCATCTTACCCCCAAAACAATAGTGTGTTTTATAGTATTGAACAGTAAAGACAGTCGAATGTCGAACGAACAAGAATGATTATGAGTAGTTAGCTCAAAGTGGGACACGTTAAGAAAAAAGCAGAGTCAGCACAGAGTCGCAGGTGATTCCATCTCTCATATATGAAGTACAAGGAGCATCCTGTAATTTCGTCAATGAACCGCGACTGGAATAATGTACATCTAATATAAAATAAAGGTTCGCATTCATATGAAATGATTGTTGCGTTTGAATCAACATTCCATTTTCTTTTCAATTATTTAAAAATATTGCAGTATAATTTATGAAAAAAACTACATCGTGTACATATGTCTTTATTTCAGAGTGTGGTGGCAATTAACTGATTCACCGTTCATCTATAAAAAAAAAACTTGGAAATTGAGGGCCGAATATACAATTATTACAGATCAGTTTGCCTAAAAATATTTTTCTACTAACATCTTCTTTCATTTACTGATCGCATATGAAACGTTTATAGGTACTAGCATTTAATTACTTTGTATAGTGCGTTCCTTTTCCAACAGTTCTTACTAAATAATAGATTATTAACATACAAACATACAAACCAGACACAAACACACACTATATATATATATATATATATATATATATATATATATATATATAATTTCGTTATATATACACACATCATTGGATACATATATGCATACATATTTCAGCTGCGATCGCTTTAGAAATCAGGCGTCCTCCGGTCTTTTTACAAACAGTTTGTAAAAAGGCTCGAGGAAAGTGAATTTCAAAAGGGGTCGCAACTGAAACATGTATGCACATATGTACCCAGGAATAATTGTATAAATACATACATGTATACTATACTACTGATTTAACCGTTATTGAGCATTATTTTGTATGCACTGGAGCTTCATTTGATTAACATCTAGGAAACAACAACAATACAATCAATACATATATATATATATATATATATATGTATATATATATATATATATATATATATGTATATATATATATATATATATATATATATATATATATATATGATTTAATGAAAGTTTTTAGAAGAACATATTTTTCTTATTTAATCAATACATAAATACATATGTATATTAAGGGTGTTTGGAAAATCGATAGCATCAATTCAGGAACATATTATATATGATTAAATGAGTCTGTTTTTGTACAGGTGATTTTTGTAATATCAGACAACTACTAGTATAATACTTTTCAGTGGTCCATTTCGACCGCGATCTGGTCTTTTTTATTGGCGTACCATTATCACCTACTTATATTAAGGGTGTTTTTATTTGTTAACTGAAATAAAAATGAGCAATATTCAAAGGTTGTCGACGGCTCTCTCATGTAAACAACAAAACACTGCTCTGCCGATCACGCCGACAAGATCTTTCCTTCCACTCTTATGGTTATTATATTTTTCATAGATTATAGATGTATGTGGCAATACCAAGCTTTTACATATTTATCCGTGACCCATTCATACGAATAGTGTTTACTTATATCATATGTAAGAACAAAAAGTGGTTTATAACACACATTTAACGTGTTTGAGCGTTATAATGTTGATCAGTATTTGCTTCAATTGTCTAAACACAAACAGAACGATCGGACTGTGTTGCTATCATTATCTAATACAGAACATAACCCCACAGTTTTGCAATTTTGCGTAAACACTCAGTATATATATATATATATATATTTATATATATATATATATATATATATATATATATTCTATTATAAATGCCAGTAAACTGAAATCATATGTCATTAATTAAGGGTATTACTACATATGAACCAAACCATTTCATTATCACATCACTACAGTATAAATCTCTATTCATGGGTGGATGAAGTGTGTGACGTGCGCTGAAGAAAAATTATCACCAGTAAAATACATAGCCCTGTTGTGCTCGCATACCCTTAATAACAATAAAAGTGTAAACATTTTGGAATTGCCTTGCTTTTGTAGATTTAGTGTATATGAATTTTCATCTTAACCCTATTAAGGGCATATGATATCAGTATACTGGCATTTATCATGAAATGTCACTACTTTTGTAAAGGCTATGCCTCAATACAATGGTCATTTTAAGTTTTTTGGGAATTTACTGGAAAACTAAGGTATATGGTAAACTGAAATTAAAATGCCACCAAAAAGACCCTTAAACCTCTATCTCTGCCAAAATGAGCTGAATCCATCATATAATTGATGAGATACAGGGTTGCACATACGTACACACGGATAACACAAAATCATGCCTGACCTTTCAAGATCTCTAGGTTGTCTTGACTAATGATGCTGAAATTCTACACACTTATAGAACATATCAAATAAAAATGTTGCGGAAAGTTTTAACTAATTTGGTTTATTGGTTTTTGAGTTATCATTGATCAAGAATTTAGATTTCTACCATAGGCTGTTTTTTAAGTCTATTAAGGGATAGAGCGCTCTCGAAACTCCTATGATATATATATATATATATATATATATATATATATATATATATATATATATATATATATATATATATATATATATGTATTGTTGAATATAAAAGATCACTTACGTCTGGATATTCTTTTGGTAGATCTTTTCAATAGTCCGGATCAGAATTTTAGTTTCAGAAGGAGAGTTGGCCGATGAATTCGCCATGGTTTTTATTTGTTCCCATGTACTTTAAAACCCGAAACAAAGATTCTGATTCGGACTATTTAAAGGATCTACCAAAAGATATCCAGACATAAGTTGTTTCTTATATTAAACAATACTTGCCTACAAGAGAAGATGCTGCCTAGATACATACACACCCACACACACACACATATATATATATATATATATATATATATATATATATATATATATATATGTGTGTGTAAAGCAGCAAATAATTTTTTATACCGGTCCCACTGAAGACTACACAGTTTTCTCGTTTCGTGATTTTTTTTTACTTAAATACAAGACAAGGCGAACAAGTTTCCGGGTTTCCTGTTGTAATTCTACTAGTATGGGTCTGAGAGTTCTTTAATCGGCACTCTTAAGGGATTTAGATCTTCGCAATCGTCATTACGAGTTTAGGTGTTTCGTTCCATGAGATAATGGTTTTCATTTTTGTGTGTTTTGTTTAATTATTTACTCTTAGCAGTAGAAAAAACAAAAGAAAGATAGTGTGATTGAGTC